>JANIJH010000224.1:18587536-18601566 GCA_024520975.1 Erythroxylum areolatum
AATTACAAAAGGTCCTTGAACAAACAAACTTCTTGCTTTCCCAAAATCAACTCAAACTACAAAATAAGCAAATTTGGGGAAATACCCTTAAGCTCTGGATCACTTGGTCTCCTAGCTATCACTTAAAGATGGGATAAAGGGGGTTGAGCTTGAAAGCTCGTAGGTAACAAGTTTATAACAAAGATTAAGCAAAATCATTGAAATGTTTCTTTTGTCATATAAAAATCATAGTAAGTTTATGAAACGCTTCATTCTCAAATTTTCTGTCAAATTCACAATTCTTGCTTAAAACTCATAGTTAAAGTATCATCACATCAACATAGCAGAACACTCAAATTATGCATCAAACTTGACAATTCAGAGATGCAATTCACAAATAAATGGCTCAAGGGTTCCATGGAAACAGAATGGAGAAACCAAGTTTACCCCATAAACAGAATGAGTCCACTTTTCAGGGCTCATATGCCACAAGCGGGCAGTCGAGAGAAGGCCCTTGTCAACGTGCACGTAACGAACAGAATGGTTCCACTCTCACCCAAACAAAAGCACATAATCGTGCTCAAATCATTTTATCATATGCTCATACTTTCATGTTTTCACATCTTTTCGTTCATATAAAATGCCATGACATGTTTCAAGTTATTACATAAATAGTTCAAAACCATTTTCCATTTTGTAATCAAAATTCATACACCAGCATGTGGCAATTTCTCAAATCACTTAAAAGCATTAAAAACAACATTTATGAAGTAGTTGAAATCATTTTGTTTTCTTGTCTTAAAAAAAGACATTAGTAGCTCATAACTTTATTATAAACATGTAACGCACCTTGATTTCCTTGCTTAAAGACTTGCTCAAAATGCCTCTTCTCTTGTTCCTCTTGCCTCTTTGATCCCCTTTATACAATAACAAAAATCCCACTTAATAGGGTTTTCAATTGAAAATCTCACAAAGCACAATCACTAAAATTGGTGCTAGAATACTTAAACCCATGGATTTTCTAAACTCCATGAACTAAATTTCTTCCAAAAATCTCAAAAGATTTAGGTGATCTTACCTTGGTTCTTCACCAAATGAAGAGATCTTTGGCTCAAATAAAAGCTCTTCTCTTCCTCTGCCTTTTTCTCTTCTTGAACAGCCTCAAAATCTCTCTTGAAGGACAAGAAAATTGAAACCTTAGCTTGTTTTCTCTTCTTTTCTCTCAACCACCGAAATCTCTCTTCTTTCTCTTTCTTATTTCTCCTCTTCTGTCCCAATTCATGTTTTCTCCTTCTCTTAAATATAAGACCACATTTTGGTCTTGTCCTTCCAAAAATACCTCCTCTCTTTTGGACTTCCCATTTTGCCTCTTCTTTCATTTACCTCCTAACTCCTTTAATCTTCTTAACAACACCATGTTAACTCTAACTTAATTCAAATCTTTCCATCTAATTTCAAATCTCTATTTATACCCATCAAATTAATGATTCAATTCTAAAAATAATGAAACAAATAAATCAATAATAATTAAAAAATTCTAGGTCCAACAATTCTCCCCTTAAAAGAATTTCGTCCTCGAAATTCTTACCTAACTGATCTAGGGGCAGGGGTATGCTTCCTCTTGTGTTTCTTCGTTTTCCATTTAACTTCATCACTCCAATAATTTTCTTTCTAATGAACTTAGTCAACGATTCAATCCATCCTTCCATGACTTATTCAGACATCACACTATCTTATCTATTCCCTCAATATATTTCGGATTACTCACAATTTTTCACTTCCTATGTTGATAACACCGATATCATATCATATCAATATTTCTTAACATACTCACATATATCACATTATGAATCTTAGACATCTTTCTTCAGTAGCACTTCTCATAACTATTTCATATAGACCTATTCATGTTAGGCTTAGCTAATGCTTTTTCCTAACTTGAGCACACCTTGGCACGGTGATACCCTTAAAGATAAATTTAACTTTCACTTAATAATTCACATCACTATAGTGTCAGTACACTTAACTTTTATGTCTATCTTATTATATTCCATGCCTTTGGCGTTGATCCACCTAATTCATTCATTTTTCTTGAATCACAATATTGATCAATTTCACCTATTAGTAACATCTCCAATTCTGGCCTTTAACCATTTTTAGGCCTTAATCATCACAATGCAAGAGCAAACGACTCTTTCTGCTATCTAACTCCTCATACAGTATTATAATGAAATCGCTATGATAATGATTGTGATGCTTAAGGTCAAGTAGGACTATACATTGATCTCATGTTCCTATGAACTCCAAAATATATGCCTTAAGCATATCTCTAACAATTAAGACCATCGGTAATTCAAACATTCACTCACTTGATTCGACATTCTTAGTCGCTAAATGATGTCCCGGTGCGTTCCTACTAGGATGTATGACTTACGTTACCATTTGTACTTTTCTAGCATTCTCTTTGCTCTATCACCTTTCGGTACATATTCTTCTTATTTTAATCACAATGTATCATTCTTCCTATTTGATCCCAAAATTCAGATCTGTTCTCAATCTCTCCATAAGATTCAAGATTTCTGAATCCTCAATTTAGACTTGGTTAATCCTTTCATATGAAACTAATCTTCAATTCCATAGCAAATAGCACTTTGATTTGCCCAAAATTCAACTCCATATTCTATGTTCCTTTTTGCACTAGATCTGATAACCTTAATATGTAAATTCATGCTTCAATACTATTGCGATTTCTACTTACCGTATCAAATACAACACTAACTTTACTGGGAATTACTCATTTGTACAATCATAGTCTTTCAGTAGTTATATCAATTGTCTCAGTCTCGTATTCAATTTTTTCTCAACTCAATAATTACTTCAAACTTTAATAATCTGTACATGTACATATATATCCAAGATGTTCCTATACATATACTGTCTCCAAACTTTTAGAGCAATCACTACTATAGCAGCTCTAAATCATGTATCGAATAGTCAACTCATAGGACTTTTAATTGTCTCCATACATATGAAATCACTTTATTATGCTGCATTGGATTTTATCTAAAACTCTTGTACAACTTCATTGTATACTATAAAATCTCCAAATCTATACAATATAATTAATATCAATATAATTCCTCAAAATTCTCTTTTCTTTCATTACTCATACGCTTTACATGTTTTTCTTCAAGTATCAAACTATTTTTCTCAACTTTTCTAATACGTTTAATACATCATCAAATTTTTGCTTGGAACACTTTAATCTTCAATACTATAGTACTGTCGGGGCAATTGCTAACTTCAAACAATTATTATCAAACTCCATATGCCCATGATTAGTTCTCATAATTCCTGAAATAACTAATTCCTCAATGAGGTAACATTGTCTTATGTTATTTTCAATTTCCCATTTGACTTCCTTTCTCGAATGATTTTCTCAATTCATTCGATTTCCTCAAATTTCACATTGAATTTTTCTAATGTTTGCTTATTCATACTAGTTTCTCCACACATTTTCAATTTATTTGCAAACTTAACTTCCTGTGTAGGTGACACATTCATCCAAAACCTAATGTATATCCCCTGTGAATATTCGCATAGAATATAAAGTGGATCGAAATTCTCCTCACATTAGCAATAGTGTTACCAAAAATCCACTCATGTCGTTGGATACTTTACATCAAACAAAAATACATACATTCTCAGTTGTATACTCTACCTCTTATACTTAAGTTTCCACTAGGGATATGACTCCAATATTCAGTTTTGATTCACTAAAGATTTATTTCTATTTTGTTCTTTCATTGATCATCCTTAACATAAACTATCTGATCTACTTATCTAATTCAGTGAAATTCCTCTTAGAAAGAAGATTTCTTGCTACTATCATCAATATTATTCATGCAATCTTTGTCAATCATCTGTTATCATCATCACATTATCAGCTATTCTTAATACCTCGAGAAGACCAATTTCTATCGTTCTTACAAGATCATAACATTCTAATTACCAAAACTCAATAAAGTAATAGACATAATTACTGTCACATATGCTTAGATGTGCATCATCAAATCATCTCATTTGGTCCACATATTTATCTCCATCAATTCACAAATTTATATCTTACACGATTGATACTTTGATCTCCATTGATCCTAGACGATATTCATCTCTTTATGTTCGAATTCCTTACTCATTGTAACATCATCAACAATCTCAATCTATCCTCGATTGATCATTATAAGCACTTTAATGTGTTACTCTAGTTCCTTTTAGACTTTAAACTATGGGAACTATGACTAACAAATATCCAATAAGTCATAGGTTGCTTCCTATATCATCTTCACACATATAATAGATATGTTCTAAATATTCTCACTTGTTATGGTGATCCCATTATCAGATATATACTCACAATAACAATTCAACTTAACCTTTTAAACTTTTATGTATGTCTCTATCATTCATCTCATCTTCCAGTTATCCTTTATTGCATCTTACATATGCATATTCGCCATTGATCCAAAATTATAGATGTATAATCATCATAAAATTCTGATGTCAATTCCACTAACACATTCGTATGGAGGATCATAATTTTTGTCATATTAATCAAACAACCACTTAGGTTCCAATTTCATCTTTTTAAGATCATAGCAATTTATGTTTTCCTTACATTCTACTTGTACACTTTAATCTCACCATTTCTACTTATCTACCTATTTTCCTTAAACAATCCATGATAATATATTCACATCCATATCAATTCAAGTACATATCCACAAAAAAATTTCATCACCATATTCACTAACATAATCATAAATATTGAATCTATGTCAATCATATCGGACTACATAATTTTTCTTATTTCTAAATATCCAAAAACTTTTCTGCCATATCATCATTCTCTTCTTACTATTTCTATCAGGTCAAAGTCTTAATAATTACTCATACGTGTAACTCATACATACGCATCTTGACTAAGGATCAGTTGTTGCTGCATGCTAAAACATGTCAAAATACATGTAACTTGATATATATTTCCAAAATGCCCATGTAAGATCTCAATTATGGGCTCTAATACCACATCTATTGGGCACCAATTTTGGAACCCAACTCTTGCTCTGATGCCACAACTGTTGGACACCAGTTCTGGAACCTAACTCTCAAAGTCATAAAATATGGGCATACTATCCTATAGGGTTATTCCAATTAACCCTCATTAGTCATCCTCGGTTCATCTTCATTCTCTGATACCGTAAGCGTCAGGCCCTATTTTCTGAATCATTCTTATACTGAAACAAATATTCTATGCTCAACTTCTATCCAGATGTTGAACACCTTAGAGATTAAATTAGAATTCGACCTCTTCATATAATTTGTAAACCTACGTCTCTAGTTTACTCCACATTGAAAATCATCTCAATTGAAACCCAACAAATCTAGATATATTCAAAATGCCGAAGCATGTTCAGTAAAATAACATCAGTTCATACTATGCTAATAGATTCCTTTACTTTTCTTCATTCAAAAACTTTTTCCAATCAATGCAGAATGTTGCCAATTTTTGTGGAGAGATAGCACAATGTATTAGGAGTCTATTCCTTCAAGAATCAAACCTCTCTTGGGAAAATTAGCAAAACTTCCTTTACAAACCTCAAATTGGGATCTGTATTAGACGGTTTGAAAGAGAACTTCTAGATCTACAACTTTCATGAAGACCTCGAAGATAAATTCTATCATCTATAGGGTCAAAAGTGTGACTAGACGATAGGATCAAATGAACAGTGCACCAAATGATATGACGTCATCAACAGACGATATGATGTCACCAGACAAAATGTCCTCACCAGATGAAGTGACCTCACTAGATGATATGTCTTCACCAGATGAAGCATCCTCATCAGATGATACATCCTCACCAGACGATACGTCCTTACCAGATGAAGCGTCCTCACCAGACAATATGTCATCACAAAACGATACATCTTCACCAGAAGACACGTCATCACCAGACGATATGTCTTCACCAAACGATACGTCCTCACAAGATGATGCATCCTTACTAGACGACACGTCATTACCAGATGATACGTCGTATACTCCTGAGCATCCCCACTTATAAAGACCATAACTTTTGACTCCGATATCCAAAAATTCCATACTATATACCGTTGGAAAGCTAGAAAGACAAACTACAACTTCCATAAAGTCAACTTGTCAGATTCATCCTAAATCAATCTATATTTTGCCCTAAAGTCAGAACACAAATTTTTCCCTTATGGAAGACTTGAAATTTTGCATTTCACAAACTAGAATATTCTCAACATAACCATTCAACTACCAAAATGATTTCATTAAACTCTCAAATCTCAACTCATTTGTCTCATCACCTTCAACTACATCTAATCAGTCATAATTCCTATCTTCCTTCCCATAACATCTCACTTATGCGTACATATGCTCAAATAATTTTATCATATGCTCATACTTTCATACTTTCACATCTTTTCGTTCATACAAAATGCCATGACATGTTTTAAGGCATTACATAAATATTTCAAAATCATTTTCCATTTTGCAATCAAAATACATACACCATGTGGCAATTTCTCAAATCACTCAAAAGCATTAAAAACAACATTTATGAAGTAGTTGAAATCATTTTGTTTTCTTGTCTTAAAAAAAGACATTAGTAGCTCATAACTTTATTATAAACATGTAACGCACCTTGATTTCCTTGCTTAAAGACTTGCTCAAAATGCCTCTTCTCTTGTTCCTCTTGCCTCTTTGATCCCCTTTATATAATAACAAAAAAATCCCACTCAATAGGGTTTTCAATTGAAAATTTCACAAAGCACAATCACTAAAATTGGTGCTAGAATACTAAAACCCATGGATTTTCTAAATTCCATGAACTAAATTCCTTCTAAAAATCTCAAAAGATTTAGGTGATCTTACCTTGGTTCTTCACCAAATGAAGAGATCTTTAGCTTAAATGGATGCTCTTATCTTCTTCTATCTTTTTCTCTTCTTGAACAACCTCAAAATCTCTCTTGAAGGCTAAGAAAATGGAAGCTCTTCTCTTCTTTTCTCTCAACCACCGAAATCTCTCTTCTTTCTCTTTCTTATTTCTCCTCTTCTGTCCCAATTCACGTTTTCTCCTTCTCCTAAATGTAAGATCACATTTTGGTCTTGTCCTTCCAAAAATACCCCTCCTCTCCTTTGGACTTCCCATTTTGCCCCTTCTTTCATTTACCTCCTAACTCCTTTAATCTTCTTAAACACCATGTTAACTCTAATTTAATTCAAATCTTTCCATCTATTTTCAAATCTCTATTTATACCCATCAAATTAATGATTCAATTATAAAAATAATGAAACAAATAAATCAATAATAATTGAAAAAATTCGGGGTCCGATATGGAAGTTGACAAAACTACCAAAGGGAAAGAAGACAATTGGATGCAAATGGATATTTGCAAAGAAACATGGATTTCCTGATAAGAATAATGTTCGTTACAAGGCATGGTTGGTAGCTAAAGGCTATGCTCAGAAGGAGGGAGTTGATTATAATGAGGTATTTTCTCCAGTTGTTAAACATTCCTCCATTAGAATTCTATTAGCTCTGGTAACACAGTTGAATTTGGAGCTAGCTCAACTTGATGTGAAAACCGCGTTCCTACACAGTGAATTGGAGGAGGAAATCTATATGTCTCAGCCAAATGGATTCAAAGTTGCTGGTAAAGAAAATTAGGTTTGTAAATTGAACAAAACGTTGTATGGATTGAAGCAATCACCGAGGTAATGGTATAAATGATTTGACAAGTTTATGATGGGCTAGAAGTACACAAGAAGTAAATATGATCACTGTGTGTATTTGCGCAAGCTTCAAGATGGGTCCTACATCTACCTACTCTTGTATGTTGATGATATGTTAATAGAATCTAAGAGCCAAGATGAAATTAACAAAATGAAGGCTCAGTTGAATGAAGAGTTCAAGATGAAGGATTTGGGATAAGTCAATAAGATTCTCGATATGGAGATAAGCAGGGATAGACAAGGAGGCAAGCTTTGGCTGACTCTGAAGTACTATTTGAAGAAATTACTACAACATTTTGGTATGAATAAAGATATAAAACCTGTAAATACTTCGTTTGCTCCTTATTTGAAGCTTAGCAACCAGTTATCTCCAAAGACGGATGAAGAACAGGAATACATGGTGAAAGTCCCTTATGCTAATGCAGTAGGAAGCTTGATGTATGCAATGGTATGTACGAGACCCAATATTTCACAGGTACTTAGTATTGTGAGAAGATATATGCATGATCCTGGCAAGGTTTATTGGCAAGCTATGAAATGGATTCTATGTTATATTCAAGATACTATAAATGTTGACTTATTATTTGAGCAGGATAAATCACTTGGTCAATACATAGTTGGATATTGTGATTCTGACTATGCAGGTGATTTGATTAAGTGAAGATCTACAACTGGCTACTTATTCACTTATGCTAAAGCGCTAGTTAGTTGGAAGTCCACTTTACAGTCGACATTGACTTTGTCTACAACAGAGGTAGAGTATATGACAATTAAAGAGGCTATGAAGGAGGCGATTTAGCTTCATGGATTGCTAAAAGACTTGGGAGTTGGACAGAAATACCTTGTGGTGTATTGTGACAGTTAAAGTGCTATTCACTTAGCAAAGAACTAGTTTTTTCATGCAAGGATAAAGCACAATGATGTTCGCTATCACTTTATGTAGGAGATTCTCAAAAAAGAGGAAATTCTTCTCTAGAAGATATGGACTACAGAGAATCATGCAGATATGATGACCAAAGTGGTGACAAAAGCTAAGTTTAAACATTATTTATACTTAGTCAATATCTTACACTTTTGAGTTGGCACCTGAGGGCATAAATTGGAAGTACTACAAAGGCTAGAAGATATGGACTACAAAGAATCATGCAGATATGATGACCAAAGTGGTGACAAAAGCTAAGTTTAAACATTATTTATACTTAGTCAACATCTTACACTTTTGAGTTGGCGCCTGAGGGCATAAATTGGAAGCACTACAAAGGCTATTTTGTTTGATTGGGAGGATAAGTGATGCTTGTATTTAGTGGGATCCAAAATTGTGCCAAGGTGGAGATTTGTTATTTTGGTGGCTTAATTTCTATCCCATTTTGGGGATAGATGTGAATGGGAAGAGTTTTTCAAGTTATAAAAGAACTCCTCCCCTCCTATTTTAAGTCATCCCAAAATTTGACATATACTCAAATTTGTTCACATATCAAATTTAGTATTCTCTTCTTAATAAGAGCAGGCTGCCTTAAGTGGTGCTCAGAGACTAGGCACAATTAGCCGAATTCCGTTATCAATTTTTGGGTGTGTTCTTTCCTTATCTCTCTTATTTATTCCGTATTTATAATATTTAATATTTATTTGTCAGGTTTATTTGTACGATTAGTTTGAATGTATTATTCTATTCTTTTGTACATTGTTGATTTGTACACGGGTCTAGGTTATGATAATATACTATGCATGTAAATTTTGTCCAGTAGTTTAGTGAGACCACTGTGACCCCTCCATGCTTTACTGGGAATTTATTTGGAATGGTAATTCTATCTTAGGAGTTTGTTTGACGATCTTTCCTAGGAATTACCGAATCAGTAAAATTCACTAGTCGTAATTTGAGAGAAAAATTAACCAATTTTTCCAACAGATGGTTCACTGCTGGTTTCAATCCATCAACCCTTAAAATATAAGCAGTAAACGGAAAACAAGCAGAAAGCGCAGGCAAAAACGCAAGGGTAAAACAAATTTTCAGATCTAAAGTAAAGCATAGTTTCGCATAAACCATATAGCCAGTAAATGCATATACATGGAGCAGACGCAAGGCAAGAAAAATGCATAGGAATAACTTCTAGAAAATTCTTTTATAATCGATATACATGGATAAGAAATGTCCAGAAGCAGCATGCAAATCTTTGGGCATCAAATGCAATCTCAAAACATAAACATAGTCAATGACGGCAAGATGTAGGTAGTGACCAATTCCATATGCAAAACAAGCATATGTATTATTCATGCTTTATTATTTAAAAAAATATCCATAAATAATCATAACAAAACAGGAATAGTCGCAAAGAACAGACAACAATAGTGGTATGAAACCTTAATTTTATCCAAAAAAAAAATCAAGCTCCTAATCCAAATTAAACAATTAAGGGAGGCTCTGATATTATTGTTGGAATCCAACCGTGATGGAATCACGCAGCAAGAAACAAAATTTTTACAAATTCTAATCAAATCTCAATAATTGTAAAACTTGAGTAAAACACTAATATGAATCAATAGAAATCATACCTTGTTTGTATTCCTGTAGAAAATCCTTTGAAACTTTTTCGATTTGTTAACCATGAGTTGTTCAAACGTCTAGCTTTTAATGGTATCTACAAAGTAATTTATCAAAGCCTTTTAAGAGGAAGAAAAAGAAGTGCTAGCTTCTAAGTGTTCCTATTAACAGTAAAATCATTAAGATTTTTTAATTTGACTAAAATTAAATTCTTTAATTATAATTATAATTATAATCAATTTATAATAAAAATTTATTTTATTTTATTAAAATCAAATATCTTATATTTGATCCCTAAAGTTTCTCAAACTTTATAATTAAGTCCAACTTAATTAAATTGATTTTTCTTTCACAAATTTCTCTTTGATGTGTTACCCATTAGGTTCCTAATATATTGGCAATGATTATAAATTATAATTCTAGTTCACAATTAGAATTAGATAAGTTTTAATTTATCTTTAATACTCGATTAAAAATTTATAATCATAAATCAAGATTTACGTCTAACAATATGTCATGACTACCCAAATATCAAGAATGTCAAAGTGATTTAACTTAACCTGTCCATATATGGTTGTGACGTATAATTTAATCATTTCATTATCCAATATTCCAATTGGACAAAGTATAGATATAATGTCTACTCTTTTGGTCCAATCATGTTCGTTCTTGCTAATTAGTAACTGATTTATAATTGAAATTTGAAAAAGCCTTTTCAAAAGTCAATTCACTCTGGCCAAAGAATTCTATAAATCACTACTAATCAAAAACAGTAAAATATTCTCTCTAATAACATTAGAGTGACAAATCCTTTCTTGACTTACTCAATATCTCCATATAGTTCATATTGCATCCAAGTACTACCGATTGAATTATCCTAGGATAGTTCATAAGTAGCATCATAACACAGTAATTCCCACACGAGATACCTTGGTAACCTCAAGCCTAAGGATCAATTATACAACCATCATTATGAGAAAATCCATAAACACATAAGTAATATTCCATTTGAAATTCTCATAGTCGAGTCAGTTCAGTGACTTATTATCTAATAATCACCCACACATTAGTTTAAGTATCTCCATATTTTAATTTATAAGATCAATTACTTTCTTCGTAAGACAGAAACATAATGTGTGCTAGTTTTACCATTTCAACAATATTCCATTTTTTATGAAACTGCAACTAGAAACATTTAGTAATAATATGTAAATATAAATTGAATCCCACAATTATGATTTTATCATAATTTCAATTACGCAGTAATTATTCCAAGAATTTTTATCTTCAATTGAAATATTAATTGTAATTAACTTAATACAAAAGATAAATAATGCCTTTTTGGTAATAAACAATAATGTTATACAATAAATTGCATCCAAATGATTGGATGCAAAGGCATAAACTAACAGTGAGTAGGTGAGCCCAGTTCATATTATGCCGAAGAAAACTGGGTTGATAGTGATATGAAATCAGAATGATGAGTTGGTGCTAATGAGGGTGGAAAATAGGTGGCGAATGTGTATAGACTTTAGCAAACTTAACTTGGTCACTAAAAAGGACCATTTCTCATTACCCTTTAGGGCTTACCATTTAAAATCATGTGTGATGCTAGCAACTATACAATGGGAGCTATTTTAGGCCAAGGAGTTTGATTTAACAATAAGGGGTTAAAACGTAGAACAAAAATGTTGTAGTAGACCATTTGAGTAGGCTAGTAAGAGATGAAGATATTTGACCTATTTATAAAACTTTTATTAATGATTAATTATTCCAAATGAAAGGTATCGTTCCATAGTATGTAAACCTTTTTAATCATTTAGTTAATGGAACTTTACCTACTTACATTAGCAAGTTTAGGATGGAAAAGATAAGGAATGAGGCAAATATTTATGTTTAGGATGAACAATAATTGTGGAAGTTTTTCTCTGATAAAGTTATTAGACGTTATATGCCTGATATGTGTTTAATTGTTGATATATTTAATCATTTATGCTTAGCGATTGATGGCATGAAAATGCTTAAAATACTCATTTTAATTTATATATGATTTTATGTATAATTGGGAAGCAAATAAATTAAAATGAGTCGAAAGCAAAATATATAGGTCATTTTCTGAAGATTTATTTTTTCTTGTCTTCACGGTGCAAAAAGAAGAAAATAAAAGTCAAGAAGAAGATAAGGAACAAAATAACAAAGAAGAATTAAAGTGGCTGAAAAAACTAGAAATTGCATGTTCCATGCAATTACATGCAGTTAAATTTAATGGACAATCATGCTTAAGAGGAAGGTCAACATAGCAGGTGGCCAAGCTTGGAAGAGGAGAGTTCAAAACGGCAAAGCAGTGTTGGGCTAGGTCTGAAACGCTGCGTTTAACGCATGAGAGCATAGACTCTTCGGGCGTGAGAAGGATTTAAGTGGGACGAAGTTAATTCATCCCATCAAGCTACAGAAACGCTACAGATGCGGTAGGAGCAAAACGAGAGGCTAAGGGCTTGTGTAGAGGTCTGCATTTAACACATTTTTGTGCATTAAACGCAGACGAGGAGGCACAGTGGAGGCGTGAACCTACACCTACGCCTACAGCTTGGAGCTGTTATGGCTTAGCTAAGCGACTCTTTTGTCGGAGAAGGTGTTGCGGCTTATGGTTGGAGCATGCAGGAGGCGTGGCAGCGCTGAGGAGCAAGACGTTGGGAGGGTTTAAGTGACCAGAGAGACATTAAATTGTCGAATCAAGCTACAGCTACAGCAAAGAGAGGGCTACAAAAGGAGTTCCAGCTAGGAATTAGAATGGGGGCTAAAGCATTTTTTTTAGAAAGACCCATGAAGGGTTAGGCATCTTGACGTCGGTTCAGAGGTGACATTGACGCCAATGACCTAGGTTAAGTATTTTTTATTATTTTATTATTTCTTTCCCTCATTAGAAATTAATTGTGTTATCCTATATTAATTAATTTGGGTGTTGTGTATGAATAATCAGATTTTCGTTATTATTCGGTTATTTGTGTATGAACCCACTGGGTATTGTGAGTTGAAGATTTTAATGTGTTCATTGAATCATTAATTGCAAAACCATTGCTAGAATTTCGATATAATCCGTAATTGTTATATTGAAACTCATGTGTAGCGATTAATGATTCGTAATCATTAAGGATAACATGACCTAGGTTAAATGACACATCGTATGTGATTGTTGCCTTGATTATTTGGTTTTTCTAATCATTAGGGATAATATGACCTAGATTAAATGACACATCGTATATGATTGTTGCCTTGATTATTTGGTTTTTCTAATTCGTAATGCTACTCCCAAATTAAATTTAGAGATCGTATCCTAGGTTGTTCGGTGGTTAAGTTTAATTAACGATCGTATCTTGATTAAACATAATCTAAGGAAAAATTCGGGTTAATTATTAACCCACGATTAATAGTTGCTAGAAGAGGTTAAAGAACAATAAATTAATAAAATATGCTTAATTGGGTGTAGGTTGAGATTAAACCAAAGAATCGAGTCCTTACCGAATTCTCCACTTTTATTATTTTTTTTCATGTTTTCTTTAATTTGTTTTTATTAGTTGGTTTTTGCATCCCTGTTTCAGATTCAGAGGCATCAAGTGTGCAGCATGAAGTGCCTCTCCAGCCCCCTCCTATGCCTCAAGTAAATCCAGTAGATCCCCAGTTCTTTCAG
>JANIJH010000224.1:18619427-18630261 GCA_024520975.1 Erythroxylum areolatum
GCTTTCCAATGCTATAAAGTATGAAATTTTTGGATATCGGAGTCAAAAGTTATGGTCCTTATAAGTGGAGATGCTCAAGAGTATAGGACGTATCGTCTGGTGAGGACGCATCGTCTGGTGAGGACGTGTCGTCTGATAAAAATGTATCGTCTGGTGATGACGTATCATCTGGTGATGATGTGTCGTCAGGTGAGGATGCTTCGTCTTCACCAGACGCACATTTCGTCTAGTGAGGACGTATAGTCTGGTGAGGACGTACTGTTTGATAAGGACGTTTCGTCTGATGAGGATGCTTCATTTGGTGAGGGCGTTTCGTCTAGTGAGGACGCTTAGTCCAGTGAGGACGTATCATATGGTGAGGATGCGTCGTTTGGCAAGGACGTATCGTTTAGTGAGGATGCTTCGTCTGGTGGTGACGTATCGTCTGGTGACTTCATATCATCTGATGATGGTGTCATATCGTCTAGTGCACTGTTCATCTGATCCTATCGTCTAGTCACACTTTTGTCCCTGTAGATGATAGAAGTTGTCTTCAAGGTCTTCATGAAGATTGTTGATCTTGAAGTCCTCTTTCAAACTAACTAAAGAGCACCCAAATCCAATATCCCTAGAGAAAGCTATGTTAATTGCAAGATATCTTTTGTGTACTGTTCATAACCTTTTTCTGGTCACTGTTAATAACGTATCGCTGGTCCAATTCTAACCTTTTAGATGACAAAATCTCACTTCAATGTCTTCATGAAAGTTGTATATATTGAAGTCCTTTTTCAGACCCTCTAAGAATGACCATAATCTGATATACAAGTATGCCATTATCCCGAACTAGGTTCATTATGATTGAGGACGGAACCTTGTTTGATTCCTTTAGCTCAATCTTTGTTATCCCACCTCTAAACGAAGTAATCCTTAAGACAATAGATTCCTCACACATTGTGTTATCTCTCCACAAAAATTTGGCAGCATTCCAAATTAATTGGAAAAAGGTTTTGATTGAAGAAAAGTGAAGGAATCTGTTGGAATAGTATGAACTGGTGTTATTTTACTAAACCTGCTTCGGCATTGTGAATATATCTGGATGGAAGTTGAGCATAGAATATTTTCTTCAGTATAAGAATGATTTGAAATAGGGCTCGACACTTACAGTATCAGAGAATGAAGATGAACCGAGGATGACTAATGAGGGTTAATTGGAATAACCTTACATGGTAACAAGCACAAGCACACGTTTTATGACTCCAAAATTTGAGCTTCGGAAGTGAGGTCCAACAGTTATGGTATCAGGGTAAGAGTTGTCAAAATCGATGCCTAACAGTTGTGGTATCAGAGCAAGAGTTAGGTTCCGGAATCGGTGCCCAACAACCAACGTATTGAATAGTCCATCAGTATATTTTCTAACGGATAAATAATGTCCATCAGTAAGTTTTCCGAGGGTTATCATAATCCGTCGGTGAGTGTACCAACAGTTCAGATGTTCCATCGATAAATATCTTACATTTTTGCTAACTATTTATGATAAATAGTCGGTAAATATATTAAATATTTTTTTAAAATCCCGACTAAATTTATTTCGTAATCTTATGATTAATGTATAATTTCAATAATTATGAATTATTTGTGCATAATTTTTTAATTTCTTTATATATTTAATTTGTTTAAATAGAAAGTTGATTATATAAAGTAAAAGATTTTCTTTATTGATAATAAACATTAAGTTATACATAATAAGTTTTTAGTAATTCAAACCAAATGACTACAACAATCATATTGTCCTGGTGACCGTGGATGGTCTGAGGTGCTAGCCCTCCCCTTCAACTAATCCATCCCATTTTAGAGCTGAGTCATGTACTCCATCGTCTGTTGCAACTGACTTGTCAATGTTTGCACTATGCTCTAAAATTCATTGTATTCATTCATTGTCGGTCATCGATTAGATACTGTTGTACTAGACATAGAAGATTGTGAATAACATGTGTTTGCAAATAAACCTAGTCTGAAGATCCTTCCAAGACTGTCCCTACCACCAACTACATCAAGATATGTTTGACTCTCATTAACAGCTTGGTCGTGCTGAGACTGTCGCTAAATGCTTTGTTATATTTGCTCCTATTAAGAGGCAATGTTTACATTAGTAAGTGATAATTATTAAGAATGAAAATTAAAGCATAAATTTAACATACATTTAGTTCTCTACATCAGGTGTTAACGAATGTGACACCTTTATGCTTCTTAGTATGAGTGTGCAAAACTAGCTAACGAGGTGTAGGCCTCGCGCCCATAGACTTTTCCTACATAATAACAAAATGTTATAAGTTAACTAGAATTTATAAAAATTTCGGCAGAGTCTCCTCTATTTTTATGATTTACCCCCTATTGAAGAAAGAAGATAACTCAACATAGCCATATATGGCACTAGACATTTATACCATGATCATTATCCATTATACACATATTTTTATTCTAACATTCACACATCAATTTAAATTGAAATAAAATAAAGTAAAACAATTAGAATATAAGTGTAAAGTTTAGATACTTACAAGTCTCTCTGTATGCTCGTGGTAGGTAATTGATCCTCCCTTATGTATGGGAAGACTATATCCCCTCGGACCTCTACATCTGTTGGTTGAGTTACGCCCTGAGATAGACATTGCCTCAGGTGATGTCCAATACTCCTGTCAACGACTCTATATTTGCTCAGAAATATAAGGTGGTTGTACACTAGCCTTTCGTATCGCACCAATAAAGTTGTGATAACGTGTACGAGCTCACCTCTCTCATACTTCATGTATGACCTCGTCGAAACCAGAATCCTAGAAAAATTATTTCTGAAATAAAAAGAAAATTTTTCAATAACTTATAATGTAATAATATTTATCTAATTAATGTATACAAATCAATTAAAAAACCTCAAACTCCTAAAAGTAAAATGTCTTTATGGCTTAAGGGATATTCTTCCATACATAGTTCTCAAGATCAATCCTCCCTTTAAATTTAGGTGTCATATTTTTGGAACACGGTCTAGATGGAATCAACCTAATATAAGAAGAAATAATTTTATACCATTTGCAAAAATTTAAACCTATATCTTAATTATAAACATACAGTGTTTTATGTGATTTCACTTATAGATTATTGACATTTGTTATGTACTTTCTTCCATCAGGTCCCTCAGCTCCAGCTAATGATCGTCTCTTTTATCTGATAAAGGGGTAGTGGATGATGTATGAGTAGGGGATGGTGTAGCATGATGAGCAGTAAGTGATGCCTTATCTGCAACTGTAGGCCTTGGAGGGGGAGGAGGTGATTCTGTTGCAGTTGCCGACTGTGACGATCCACCTTCACTATAAGTACCTCCAAACATGCATCTGAACCTAGGACGCATTACATTACGTTGTCTCTTTGGTGGCATATTTAGACCTGAAATTTAATGTTTGTTGAATTTTCTAAAATATAAGAATTTGAATTCAATATTTTACACAATATATGCAAAAGGAAATAAGGCGATTTGTTAAATATCATATTCAAGTACAAACTTGGAGCTAGAAGGTTAACAATTGTTATAGTCATATAACAAAAACAATAAAATGTTAGTTTAAAGCTGAGCCTAGTCTATTCATCGATAAATCACAATGATATAATTATTTTTGGATTTCAAGTGACATGAGAGTTGGTAAAGGTAAATGAGACTCCAATGTTTGGATTTTTAAGAAGGGTCTTGGCGTTCAAATGCACCAATGGAAACAGTGAAAGTTCTTCCCTCATGTGTAGTATTTTCAACACCTTCTTGCAACAACATTTCTGCTATTGCTAAACTTATAGAGGATACAATGAATGAGTCGTTAGATTTAGTATGGAAGGCAAACTCTCCAGATGAACTGCCAATACAAAATAGTTTATCTACAACATAATTAGTATAGAACTTAAATATTGTCATATTAGAGAATCATTACCCGAGCCACTATTGAAGCAACTTACATATGTGATTGTCCTAACGAGCTCTATGGAATTGATGAATTTTTAAAAAAACCAATTTCCTTAATCCTTTATGGACTGTTGTGACATTAGTCCAACCTTTAGCGGCATACATGTCATCTTTAAGATTCAAACAAGCTTAAAATAACATGTAGTATATACCATCAAATGTGAATATATATAATATCTTCATAAAAGAAAATGAGATGTACATATTAAGGAAAGTGACATTGTTCAGATAGTACTAAACACCTTGAAGCAGAAGATCGACCATGGAAGGTAAACGATCATTAGTGTTTGCAGTAGAGATTTTTGCTGCATTATTTATTCCTTAGGTAGGGACAATTTTTCCACATTCCTCCCAACGGAATGAATTACTACCATCTGGAACTAGTCGCCATGTCGACATTCCTTAATTAAGAATTTGAATTTAATATTTGACACAATATACTGAAAAGGAAATAATCTTCTTTGTTGAATAAAATATTCAATTACAAACATAAATTAATTGCTATCATAACTTAATTGTAAATTACAATCATATTCATTTTCTAAATAATAAGAATCAAAATCTAGCTCCTCTTCAGATCTCCGACCCTTCGTCATCCTCTCCAAATGAAATTTCAACATATTGGTTAGATGGAACGTTCAAAGGTTCATTATCATTATATGGGACAGATGCATTTATAAAATAAGCATCTTCCTGAAACGCTTTACTTCCAATTCTCTGTTCTCCTTTTCCATGTGCTTTAAAAAGACCTCTAGGTTTAACTTTGCAAATCACCAACTAATTTGACTTATCTCGTTGTAAGTTGAGAAAAGGGATATAACACACCTATTTCGCTTGCATAGCTAACGCAAATGGTTTAAATTGTCTCAATCTTTTTCGGTTGTTGATTTCAACTAGAATGTATCAGTTATACACATTTGGAACCAGGTCAAACCAATCTTAAATATCACAGTTTGCTTTATTGGCAACACAAGGTACTCAACTTCAAGTATCTCAATAATTTTACCATAGTAATCCATCAATTCTCCCTGTATGAAAACTCCACTATTTATTGTTATCATGCTATGACTGTGATATTCTGTATGATATTTGTATCCACTAACGAAATACACCAGATACAATTTAACAATTCGCAAAGTTCCCTTAGCAAGATCACAAATGAACTTATTCTCTATTGGATTTTGTAAGGCCTACATAAAAAAGAAATTATCATATCAATGAGTATAATGTCATTTCAACACTAAAATGTTATAATTCAATTATGAGAATATTTGTAAGTGGAAACTTACATATCTCTCGAATCATCGTGGAAAGTTTCTTCCAACTTTTTTATGTACTTCATCCTGTGTGTTGTCTAGCATTATCTCATGTAACAATGCCTTATATAATCTAAATACATTATTATGTATTTCCGTTATTAAGAACAAAAAATTTAAAAACTGAAATAATCATTTTCAACTTACTGCATGAAAGGTTGAACTTCTTGACAATTCAATAAAATGTAACCATTGACAGCCTCAATTTCTTCCTCTGTTAACATTCTTCTTATTGCACGTCCATATGTTCACCCAGGATATGTGAAAATGGATAAGTTACCGTCAACGCCACTCGTTCCTCCCGCATCGTCATTACGAGGAACTTTTCTTTCTCTTGTGTGAACATGCAACCTAAAATAATGTGAACAAAATATACTAACTTCCTACACTAAATAAGCATTACATATCGAACCTTCAACTCTAGCCTTGTTTTTCACATTTTTCTTCAAGTGATGCAAATATCTATATTACAAAATATGGTTCTTACAATTTAGTTGATAAAACATGTTATTACTTTAATTACAATAATTTGAATTTGAATTACCTCTCAAATGGATACATCCATCGATATTGAACTAGACCGGCTAGTTTTGCCTTATGTGCTAAATGTATAGGTAGATGCTCCATATAGTCATAGAAGCTTGGAGGAAAAATCCCTTCTAACTTGTACAAAATTACTGGAATTTTCCTTTCTAGTTTTTCCATTTCAGCTAACTTGATTTCAGATGATATTAAACTTTTGAAAAACAAACTTAATTATGTTATTACTTCTCAAACCTTATTCATAGCAACTCCTGAAATGCAATTGAAATTAGCCTTTGCTTAAACATATGACAATCATGACTTTTCATCCCAAATAAGTTGTGCTTCCTTATGTCCACATACCTTACCAAGTTTGAAACATAACTATCAGGAAACTTTAGACTTTTCAACCATTCACACAATATTTCCTTTTGGTATTTGTCCAAAGTGTAACATGCTTTTGGGTATTTACCAGTGCGAACATCTTTATGTAACTCTTTTCTTCTACAAAAAAATTGCAGATCAACTCGTGATTTTGCATTGTCTTTTTTCCTCCCTTCAATGTTCATTATGGTATTGGACAAAATGTCAAAAATATTTTTTTCAATATGCATCACATCTAGATTATGACGTCTCAAATTAGTTTTCTAATATGGCAAATCCTAAAAGATACTTCATTTTCTCCAACCAAAGTTTTTACTAATGCTTGTATTTACTTCATCACCTTCAAATTCTGTAACTTTCAGCAACCCTAATTCCTCAATCTCCTGTAAAATCTCTCCACCAAATTTGTGAGGGGGAGAAGGTGTTCTTACCATTTATTCTTAATGAACTTTTGTTTATTGCCTCTAAATGGATGATCCGGAGGAAGAAATTTCCTGTGATTGTCAAACCAACATATTTTTCCCCTATCTGGAAGATAAATGCATCAGAATCATTTCCATAATAAGGACAGGACAATTTTTCAGCTGTGCTCTATCCAGACAACATGGCATATGTTAGAAAATCACTAATGGTCCATATCAAAGCTACTCTCAACATAAAATTCTATTTCAGAGACACATCATATGTTTAAACACCATATTCTTAAGGATGTTGCAATTCATATACCAATGGTTGTAAGAATACATCAATTTTATGCTTCGGAATTGTAGGCCCTAGCACAATCACTATCAAGAACATATATGTGTCTTTCATACACATCTATGGAGGCAAATTATAAGGAGTAATTATGATTGGTCATGATAAATATTGCTGGTTGGATTGACCAAAAGGTTGGAATCCATCCATCAACAATTCCAACTTAACATTTCGACTTTCAGCTGCAAAATCAAGATGGGTGTCATTGAAATGTTTCCATGTCAGTGTATCTTATAGATGTCTCGTTATTCCATCTTCATGTACGTGTTCATCATGCCATCTCATAAGAGATGTAGTAACATCATAAGCATATAGTTTTTGAAGTCTCGGAGTTAGTAGGAAATAATACATCCGCTTTTAAGGAACTTATTTCTATTTTATAGAACCCTTTATAGGCTTAAACCTAAATTGATCACAAAATTTGCACTCTTGTAATTTCACATCATCTCTCCAATATAACATACATCCCAATTTGCAAAAATCAATCTTTTCAACAGGCAAACTAAGACCCCTAATAAGTTTCTTCATATTGTAAAAACTATCAACTATTGTATGATCAAGAGGCAATGATTCATTATACCATTCAAGAATTTTATCAAAACTATGGCCAAAATATGCCCTTTAGACTTTGTGTTTAATATTTGAGCAATTGAAGACAAATGCGTCATTGTCTCATGATTTGGTCATAATTCTTGATCAGCTGACTATAGTCAGTCAAAAAACTATTTTGCATGTGGGTTAGGTTCTTCTTCAAGATTTTTCATGTTTTCCTCAAAGGTATAACTAGCTGCATCATAAACCATTTGCGTGTACAGATTTTCAGTGCCATCCACATAATTTGTTCTAAATCCAATCCCCTTTCAAACTCATTTAAGTTGACAGACAATTGTGCTTGATTACCCCTTGAGGTGCTACAAATCGATGGTTACTCATGTCGTGTCCATTCAAAATAATTGGGGACAACCCTTTTCTTAGCAAATGCCCATTAACTTCATCAATAGGAAGGAAACATTTGTGTTTTCATTTTTTACATTGACATCTAATCTTTGGCCCATCCATATCTGCAGGTTAAGAACATGCATAATGAATAAAAGCTTAAACCCCCTCAACAAACTCAGGATTAATGTAACCATCAGATGTTATTTGTTGATAGATCCAAGATCTATCAACATTAATCATTTCTGCAAAATTGTTAGTTTAAAAAGTGACTCCAAAGTTAGTATCATTTATGTTCACCAAAGATTAGAAAACATCCAAGATAAGACTTGTGAATCAAGAGAACAAGTTCTCGTTGTGACTCCTAAGCTCCTCGTATTTATCACCAATAAGCCTCACGGGAGCTCCATAACGGGTTATAGGTTAAGGTTTTTGGGTTGAGATCTAAAATATTTTTAAACTGAAGATCGAACATATAATTTTGCAATCATGTATGTTAGAAAAGAACTAATGTTAAAAGTTTGATATTTAACCTATATTAACTATGCACTAGTGCCAAAGATAATAAGTATTCATAAAAATATGAAAACTTATTTTAATAAATTGATTTAAGATATACAATTTAAAAAATATGCTTGTAAAGATTTGCACACGAAAAGTAAAGAGAAGCATTTAGAGAGCATAAATGAAATAATATATTCACATAATTAAGGTAATTGGAACTATAATATAAGCCAAACTCATCCTATATTAATTCATTGATACACTGAAGTTTATACCACAAACAAGTTTCAGTTCGTGTAGGCCATTTAAATTAAAAATGGAAAGTTCAAACCGTAAACAAAACAAATTAAACCAAGTTCACAAGAAATCAATCAAAAACAAAATCACTTACCTCAAATAACACGCAGAAGGATCTTCCTGAACTACATCAAGCAAGATGATGATAGAGCTACAATGAAAAATATAGAAACTGTTAGCCCCTGAATTTTTTTTATAAATAAGCATGATTAAATTAATTTTGGGGTCTCACTAGATTAATATATATTGGAATTAATGAGCTTACTAATGTGGGTAAGATAATATGACATATGTTAAGAGAATTGAAGTATTAAAGTAGTCAGAGTGTGTAAGGGAAATTTTGGTAAGTCTCATAAGTTTAGAAACCATAAGACTTTTAATTGAATGGCAAAATGGACACTGTGCAATCATTAAGGGTATAAAAGGAGAAGATAAAGGTTGGACTTGAGTTGGAAGAAGCCAAAAATGTGATTAGAGAGAGAGAAAAGAGAGATTTCAGTGGTTGAGAGGAAAGAAAAGAGTTGAGCTAGGGTTTCATCTTTTCTAAGCATCCTAGAGAGATTTTGAGATTGTTCAAGAAGGGAAAAAGGTATAATAAGATAAAAGCTTTCTTTCGAACCAAACATCCCTTCATTTGGTAAAGATTTAAGATAAGAACATTTTAAATGTCTCGGATTTTTGGGAGAGTTTTGGTTCATGAAGCTTAGGAAAAGCATGGGTTTAGGTACTCTAGGACCAATTTTAGTAAATGTATTGTGTGGGTCTTCAATTTTGCAACCCTTTTGAACTCGTGATTTTTGCCTATGAAAGGGAATCAAGAAAGACAAGAGGAGCAAAAGGAGAGGCACATTTGAATAAGTTATAGTCAAAGAATTCAAGGTGGGTTACTTTTTTATAATTAAGTAATGAGTCATAAATGTCTCTTTCAAGAAAGGGAAATAAATGATTTTCAACTACTTCAAAAATGTGCATTTATTACTCTTTCAATGTTTTGAGAATGTGCTGCATATTTTGCATACGAATTTTGTTTGATACTTGAAAATGATTTTTGAAAGGATATCAAGCTTAAGAAATCAAGTTTCCAAAATGTGCCTTTTGGGCAATATGTTTTACAAGTCTTGAAATACATTTTATATAGGTTTGTGGTGGTCCCTTAAGTTAAGTCAAGTGCACTTTGACAAAAAGACTTCTCCCGCCTGCCCACTAGTGGCATGGAACTCCTTCATGGACTCCCATAAGTTCACGACTACGCAAGACCATTATGTGAAAATGTGTAGTACGTTCTAGTTTCGATCTACCCGAACCATTTTGATATGCTTATGTGCTCATGATAAATTGACAACAGTGATGCATACATAATTTGCAATAACGTGAATTTCTGCATTAGAAATGACTTCCTAAATGGTTTTTCTTGATCCCAATTATAAAATTGTTACCCACAGGTTTTAAGCTCACCGCCATTCTCCTCCCATATTGTTGGGCCTGGGTCCCGTTTCCTATCCCGAGGCGACCGCTCAGGGTCGTCGAGTGAGGATCGCGCAAGGGGAGGGTCGAAAACATTCAAGTGTAAAAGATCAGCAGCGAAAAAAAGCGGGTTCGTCGCGGAGACAAAATGCTCGCCGCGGCAGATGCCTCGCAGGAGAGGGTTCGCCGCGGTGAACTCTCATGGAATGCACTGCAGCGAACTCCCTTGGTGACGCCGCGGTGAAAGACTGACTCGCCATGGTGAACTTCCAAATTTCTGAAACCCGACTCCCAACA
This sequence comes from Erythroxylum areolatum, assembly GCA_024520975.1. NCBI lineage: Eukaryota > Viridiplantae > Streptophyta > Magnoliopsida > Malpighiales > Erythroxylaceae > Erythroxylum > Erythroxylum areolatum. The sequence continues at coordinate 18,629,886 of JANIJH010000224.1, forward strand.
TTTGCACATTCATTCATTCATTCATTCCAAAAGCTAAACACACTCATATACAAAAGGAACTTCAATTCTTTATGTCATTACAATTTTTAAAGAGATTGAATAAACTTTGCTAACATAACACCATACATATCAAAGCTTAAAACAAAATACATGAGGATGCTCAATGTTGATATGCTTAAAAAGCTAACCAAAATCACTAACTTAGTACACAAGCTTCTAACTATCTTGGAGTTTCCGATGCCTTACAAGAATCAACGATCTTCTCGTTCTACACCTGAGGAGTGGAGGGTAATAGGGTGAGCTGCAAAGCTCAGTGGCTTATACATTTATAGCCATTGGCAACGAGCCACACACTCAAGCATATATAAACATAAAT
>JANIJH010000224.1:18680708-18691295 GCA_024520975.1 Erythroxylum areolatum
TGTCGATTAAGAATTATAAAAGCAACATATATATTTAAGAACGAAATATAAAATGGTGTATATAATATTATGGTTTGTTAGAAAATGAATTATGAATGTTTTATGATAATTAGGATTGGAAATTGTTGGAAATGGAATGGAATTATAAATGCTTTGTAATTGTTAGGATTGGAAATTGTTGAAAATAGAATGGAATGGAAATGAAATTATCATTGTTTTGTAATTGTTATGATTGGAAATTGTTGTGAATGGAATGGAAGGAAAATAAAATTATGATTGTTTTGTAATTGTTAGGATTGGAAATTGTTAGAAATTAAATGGAATTATGATTGTTTTGAAATTGTTATGATTGAAAATTGTTGTAAATGGAATTATTAATGTTTTGTGATTATTAGAATTGGAAATTGTTAGGAATGGAAAAACAATAATGAATGTTTTGTGGTTGTTAGAATTGGAAATTGTTGGAAATAGAAGGAAGTGAAAATGATATTATGATTGTTTTGTAATTGTTGAAATTGCAAATTGTTGGAATATGTTTTGTGTTACTTATTATATATGTTGAATTGTTAGCTTTGTGATTATTATAGAATGAGTTATATTATATAAGATGGATATGCATATTGTCATTGTGTACTGAAATTATGTGTTATTTATTTTTGTGTACAGATAAATAGAAGGAAGTTCAAATACTCCCGATCATCCTAGTTTAAGAAGATACAGTGATCTAGCTTGGGCTCATGCTGGTGTGGTCCCTGGTCAAAAGAATCATACCATTTGCTTGTTTTGTAATAAGCATTTGAAAGGTAGAGGAATCACCCGATTGAAAAGGCATTTAGCTGTGGTTAAAGGAGATATGGAAGCATGTAAAAAAATAAGTCATGATATGAAGTGGTAGATGAAAACATTGCTTGATGAACATCAATTTGAGAAAGATAGAAGGGAAAGATTGGATTTTGAAATTGGTATAAAGTTCATTTTCTGGTTTCTGTGATGATTATGGAAATGTTGAAGGTGGAAGTAATACTGGTAGTGTTCCATCTCAGTCTCAGGATCCTGAAGAATCTGATGTGAGGAAGAGAAGAAGGTAGGTGGCTAGTTTCTTTGCACCACCACGAACAACTCCTAGAGCTCAACCTTCAATTCGTAGTGCAATATAATCAAGAGATGCGACTCACAATGTCGATATGACAGTAGCCAGATGGTGGTATGATACAGGTTCATCATTCAATGCTTCTCAGTCTTATTATTATCAACCTATGATGTATGCAATAGCCTCTTATGGTGTAGGATAGAAAGGGCCATCGATTGATGACTTAAGAGGTAAACTTTTGAGTTGTGTTGTTTTTGAAATTAGAACTTATTTGGCTAAAAGAAGAGTGAGTTGGGCTACTTATGGTTGTTCAATTATGTGTGATGGTTGGACAAATAAGAGACAAGAGCCTATTATAAATTTTTTGGTTTATTCTTCAAATGGCTCTATGTTTTTAAAATATATTGACGCATCTGGCCTTATTAGAAATGCTGAGACTTTGTTTGGGATATTTGATGAAGTTGTGAATGAAGTAGGGCCGAAAAATATTGTTCAGTTTATTACTGACAATGATTCCACTTATAAAGCGGCAGGGAAAAGGTTGCAGAATACCTATAATTCATTTTTTGGAACTCATTGTGTTGCACATTGCATTGACTTAATGTTGAAGAATATAGGAGATCCTAGGTATTTTCCTGTTATTGATGAGACTATGTAGAAGGCTAAAAAGGTATCAAAATTTATTTATAATCGTGCATGGGTTTTGAATTTGATGAGAAGGGAATTTACCAATGGTAGAAATTTGTGTCTCCCTGTTGTGACAAGATTTACAATAAATTTCGTATCACTTGAGTCTTTTGTTTCGATAAAGAAAGAGTTAAGATAAATGTTTACAAGTGATAAGTGGGTTGCATCCCAGCATGCTAGGTCTAATATTGAAATGGAAGTTTGTAGTATTATATTGGAAGATAGAGAATTTTGGTCGTAATGTCAATTTGTTATCCGAGTTTGTGAGTCTTTAGTAAGGGTGCTTCGGTTGGCTGATGGTAAAAAAAAGTCATCAATGAGTTACATTTATGATGCTATAGAGAGAGCGATGGAAGCAATCAAGGCCAATCTGAAAAATAGGCTTTCTTTATACATACCTTATCTCTCAATCATTAATGAGAGAAGGGAAAGACAACTTTCTTCTCCATTGTTTACAGCTAGGGCATTTTTGAATCCTAGTGTATATTTTAGACTAGATCTTGCAAAGCAAGCTGAAGTTAGTAGAGGAATGTTTTTCACAATTACTACAACTGTTCCTCATGATGCAATGAAAGATTTTTTAAGCTCACAAATAGAGCTTTATAAGTTGTCTTATGGGGATTTTGGAATATCAATTGCTATTCGATAAAGAGGAAAACTTTCTCCAGATATTACTTATTTCCTATTTCTTATTTGTTGAAAATTAATTATCACTTTATTTTGTTTATAACACTACTTTTGTTTTCTTATAACTTGCAGTTTCTTGGTGGGATCAATTCGAAAATTGTGTTCCAAAATTGAAAAGATTTGCGATTCGAATTTTAGGTCAATGCGTGAGTGCACTGGGTGTGAATGAAACTGGAACACATTTGAATTTATCCACTCAAAGAAAAGAAATAGATTGGAGCATAAGAGGTTGAATGACTTGGTTTATATTCGTTACAATTTAAAGCTTCGGGAAAAATATGTTATTTTTATTATTATGATATTATCATTATTAATTTCGATATAATTTCTTATAATTTTCTAATAATTATAGTTAATTGTTTACTAGGAGTCTAAATAACACAAATAGTTCAAATGATCCAATTGCCATTGATAATATTGATGTTTTGGCGGATTGGGTTTTTGAAGAAACCAATTTGGTTGATGTGAATGATTTAGATTTGGAAGATAATTTTGGATGGGAAAGCATTGATATGTCATTTGGTGCATTAAATTTGAATGATAATGATGATGAAGCTCCTCTCAATGATGAAGATTTTGTATTATTCTTAATTTGATGCGTGTATGATGATGATTGTCTTTGTTTATATTAATTGTAGTTATTATTTATATGTAAAATATTTAAAAATTATTATTATTGACTTTTTTCATATTAATTGTCATTATTATTTATTATTAAGATTTTTGAAAGTATGGTTAATGTAAAAAGTAAACTAGTAAAGTATACAGTACAACTGTACAATATACCAATATGGACTATTTTACAATTTTAAAAATTTTAGGAACTATTTCATAAATTTAAAAAATTATCCGAAACGGTACCTAGTATTGATCGATACTAGTACAGTTTCGTTTCAGAATTTAATCCGATATCAAGCCCGATATGATATTCATAACTTTGCCAAATAGCCCCTAAATAGATTCATTAACTTTTTGAGATAATCGTACAACTAATTTGTGTCAACCAAACAGAAAAATTTATCAAACGAGCCCTAAGTTGAGCCCTAAGTTAACTGTCGGCGGATGCTTTTACATTAAAAAAACGTGGTGTGATTTGTTCCACTTCCAGAACCGGGCCTGACTAACTGCTCAATTATTGTGTTAGATGCATGAGGGTACAACAGTGTCTTTTTTGTTGACATCACGTGCTAGATATTCATGACAAGACGGACAAAGGCATTCATATGGAAACGTGTCATTAATGTTGTCAGCTGCATCCAGCAAAGGTCACGCTGGAAGACATGTCCATTCGCCAGTTTTCATAAACCATTAGAAGACACATTTTTTCTAACAAATTTAACATAACGTTGCTCAAACTAATACACCTTCCTCTAATTTTGTGATCAAATAAAAAAATAATAATTTATTCTAACAATTATATATTTTTTCTTTTATCGTATCTATTTTTTTTAGGAAAAAGTTTATCAGACAGCTTGGAGTAAACTATAATGAAATATCATTTTAAAAAATATTTTCATATTAAAATTGATATATATTAAAGGTATAATATAGATCTTTGTTGACGTGTAACAAATATGCTTGAATTACTAGTGGGGAACAGTAACTATGACCTTTCATGGCCTGAAGCTTATAAGCGGCCACAAATGAACTCGAAATTTAGGCAGAGAAGGCTATCTTTTCCTAATAATTTAGGAAAGATTGAAATTAGTATAGCTATTTTATTAAGTTTTGGACTACCTGTTTGAATTGTAAAATTTATTCTTTTTAGACTAATAATTAAAGTTATAATTAGATGAGATATTTTTCTTGTATTAGATTTAATTAAAATTAAATTTCTCACTTTTTATATTCAAATGATTTATTTTTATTCTTTGTCAGTTTTATTTTATTGGTTAATTAATTATAAACCTCCATTTTATTTTGTCAATTGAAATTAAAAAACTAATTTTTAGTTTTATTGATATTCAACCTGATTCCATAACTACTATAAGAAGCTTGTGAATTGGATTTAATTTTTAAGGCTTTGAGAACCCAATCATTAAATCTAAGTGAAATTAAATATTTAGAATGCTAAATCATTTTGTTGAGATCGATGTGGTGATATCTATTTTTTTTAATTATCTATAAGTAATGAGATTCTTTAGTGAATACTTCCACAATTAAACTTCATAATAGTAGATTTGTATAAAGAGAAACATGCAATATGAGATACTATATAATGTAATATTTATTTCTTTTATAGCTAAACCTAGTTCTACAACTTATCTTTAAAATTTTCAATTAAATCAAGTAGTAAGATTTCATATTAGATATGAAATGTAAGACTTATAGAGAGTTAAAACAATAATTTTAGGATGTGATGCTTAGTTGAAACATGTTTTCCAATAATTTTGGAAGTAAATTGGATAATAAAATTTTATAAGATATCCAAATTGTTGGATATAATCTTGCAAACCCATTGAACAAATTGTTTGCTTCAATATATACTTATAGGAGAATAGTTTATAAAATAAGTAGTAAGAGTAAGATAAATTTTGAATAAGTTCAAATCTCATGATAATATATCTAATTGGAACTAGTGCATTTGTTGCTACATTTACTGTATAATTGAAAGATTACGAGACATTGAAAGATTCACTTTAATGATGAATTCCAAAAGTTTGTTTTGGAGATAATTAAGAATTTATCATATATTTAAGAAGGTTAATGGAAGTATACTTTTCCTCTTCAATAGAAGTATGTAACGACATGTTGCTTAAAGAGAGAACAATAATTTGTATTTTTAATTGTTGAAACTATACTTGTCTAAGAACAACTCCTATTAGATATGCAAAGATAACAACTTAATTTTGGGAATTAGATCTATAGATACGGAAGTTGTTTATCTATTCTAGTTCAAGTACACGGATAATGTACTAAAGGTATTTAGTATTTGAGATATCTTATACATATAAAGTATCAAGAATATCCATTATTTTATGTATGAGTTTATATTTGAGTTCAAAGTTTAATAGATATTAGCTTCAGAATTAAATCCTAATTAAGGCATACTTTATTTATAATAATAATATTTTGAGTTGCAAATGTCCAATGTATCATTAATTGCTATTGAAGCTAAAACATTTTTTTTATTTAATAGAAATGATTAATTGGACGAAGAAGTTCTTTAATGCACTTCATATAATCCCTTGCATTATTTAAAACAGTAATATACTATAGGACATTAGAGTCATTGAGCACGCAAAAGAAACTAATGTCTCATCAAAGATTTAAATATGTATTTAGGTAGTTTCTCTTAATTACAATGAAAGTTACAAGTTTAAGCAAGTTGTCACTATAGAGAATTAGTATAATTCTCTCACTACACCACCGTCCTAATAGTATCCTGATTGTTATATAGTGATATGACATAAGATAATTGAAAAATAGGCTTGATTAATGCTTTATTATATAATCTTATCTTTTGAAAAATAAAAATATAGTTATTGTAGTAATTTCATGTTGATCAATTATTTATGTAGACTTTGGTACAATTTACAATCATGGCGTGGTAATGTACGATTTACCAACATACATTTAATGGTTTTTTTTAACGTAATTTCAGGTTGATAAATTATTTATGTGGACTTTGCTACAACGTAGTACTACAATCATGGCCATTCGTGGTACTATCTCTATTTATAAGTTCATTTTCTTTCACGTGATTAGCCATTCACGACGAGTAAAGGAATCTACTGAAATATGCATGAGAATAATACGTTGCATTTAATGACTTTTAAGTAATTCCGTCAAAATTTTTACTTTCAAATTAAATAGTATACTTATTTTTAAGTAAGTCTAAGACCCTGTTTGATAATCAACGATTGAATTAGTTGTCAACTGATTCTATTAGCGGTACTTAATAGTTGATTATATTAGCTAATTTAACTAGCAAATAACATTAGCAATTTATTAAGGATGTTTGGTAAAATTAATTGTATAATATTAACTGTTTAAGTGTAAAATAACTTATGAGGGAAAGACTTAAAAAATTTATAAGGTCATAATTAGATATTTAATTTTACAAAAATTAAGTTTTTAGCTCTAATAAAAAGCATAGAACATTTTTAAAACTTTTGTTATTGCAGCATATTTTTGTTTTTTTTGTAACCAGAAAACTTATTTCATTAGGACAACAATACTCCCAAGTTTTATAACTAAAAAACTCACTTCATTGTAAAAAAAATTTACCACTGTAGAATAAATGTTCATTTTTAGTTATGCATGATTTTTTTGTTTGAATTATCCATAATATCACTATATCATAATTAGCATAATTCAAAAAATTATGAAATACCATATCAACAAGTATAAGAAAGCCATAAATACTCCAATATACTAATTAGAAATATATAGGAACTAGTAGAGGAAGAAGTTTAGAAGGGTAGTTATCAGCTGTTCCTTTTGATGATGAGCATTAAATTATTTTAGACTCCCAACAGTTCATGCTAAGCTTAGAGGGTATAATTGATTTTTTACCTATTAATTATTGGCTGAATATTTCAAATGCTCTTCTTATAGAGCTTTTCTAAATTTAACTTGTTGGGGTTAAATAAGTCAACTAATTAGTCATTTACTAAATACATTCATTAACTTTTTAAGATAATCAAACAACTAATTTATGTCAATCAATTGAAAAATTTATCAAACAAGCCCTAAGTTAACTTTCGACAGATGCTATTAGATTAAAAAGACGTGGGGTGATTTGTTCCACTTCCAGAATTGGACCTGACTAACTGCTCAATTATTGTGTTAGATGCATGAGGGTACAACATTGTGTATTTATTGACATCACATGCTATATATTCATGACAAGACAGACAAAGGCATTCATATGGAAACGTGTCATTAATGTTGTCAGCTGCATCGAGCAAAGGTCCCACTGGAAGAGATGTCCATTCACCATTTCTCATTAATTATTATATTGTAAGTGTGAAGGGATCATTGTTGTTGTGCCTACATGTCCTAATTCAATGGCCCAAATTTATTCCTATCATCGAACAATTCCAATTTATTCTGTGGAACCACAAAACTCTCGCTATACTGAAACTCTCGAAGGTTCGACCTAAAACGCATTCACAAAGCCCTTTCTTTCTCTCCCCAGTGACAATTTCTGCTCTCTTCTTCTGAGGTTTTAAGCAGTGTTGGGTAAGTTAGAGATTTGTTCAACTTATCATAGAACAAACTCTACGCCTAGGATTGGTTTTGTGTCTCTCTGTAATATCTTAATTTTCTTGTTTTTCTTTTTCTTGTTATGACGCAGGTGTCTACAATCTACTAGATGACAATCTTTCCACTAGAAGAGATCACTCTCAGCTTCGGCGAGGAAGAAGAAATGCTCAATTTGTGAGTACTGTTCATTGTTATTTCTTAATACTCTGCTTTCTCTGTGAGTAAGGCTTTTCCTTCGTTGTTTACCTACTTTTATAAATTGTAGGCCATTTGATTTTAGTGATTCTTATCTTAGTTGCTTGTTCTTAACTCCAATTCTTGGGTTTTTGGGTCAAGTTTTTTGGTTTAGATATTCAACCTCTATTGTCATCTTTGATTTGGGGGCTTCCGATTGGGATTTTCATGTGATCGAAAAAAAAGGCTCCGCTTTCTTCCATATTGTGTCTTCTCTTAGGTTTTGTGATTTTCCATGTTTTTTCTTCCATTGTCTTCCATATTGCATCCTTTTTTTCATTTAATTCGTTTCACATAATATCATGTTTAAATTAATTTTGAATATAATAATACATTAATAGGCATGAAAATCACCATACGAATTAGGCTAAAGGCTCCATTCTCAAGAGCAAGTTCAAGATTGACAACCAGGTTTATGATCTATATCCATTCTACTAATTGATTTACAATGACTTGATCTTGCTTCTCTTAATTGTATTTGGACTAAGTCTAGTTTCATATTCATTTGCAATTGTTTTATTATGATGTCAAACTCTAATAATTGCATCCTAACTGTTTGATAAAATGACAGAACGAGAGCACCAAGGACATGGGGCTTGAGTTACTTGTGCATTTTTATGATTGCACTTTGTGTTAAGCTGTCCTTGTCAGCTTGTTGAGACTTTTCAACCATTGTTGTTTGGTAGTTAGTATGAAGTCAAGGTGTGATAATTGCATTTTAACTTTTTGATAAAATGACGGAATGAGAGAATTAAGAACCTGGGGTTTGAGTTACTTGTGCATTTTTATGATTTTGGTTAGTGTTGACTTGTCCTTGTCAGCTTATTGAGACTTTTCAACCATTGCAGCTGGTGGGATTTAGAGGGCACGTAAGTGTAATTTCCAAGAGTGAAAAACATATGGCATTGAGGCGGTTCTTTGGATTCTCTAAAGCTAAGCCTTGCTCTAGAATGATGAGGCAAACAACAGGAATTTTTAGTGTCGGAGGAGCTTTAGGCCCTGTTTGGCTGAGGGTTTGTAATGGAACGTAACACACTTTCATCGTTTGATTGAGGTTTCATAATGGAATGGAACGGAATAAGATGGAAGCGAAGGGTTTCATGTTACGTTCCATTCTATTCTAAATAGTGAAAATAAAAAACCTCCGATTCGGGGGGTTTATGATGAAACGTAAACTAATAAATACATACTATCTAATATACCCTCAATATTTTTTTCTTAATACCAATTATTTCTTCTAACTCTAACATCCTTTTCCCCAGATTCATTTATTATAGTCCACAAAAATGTATATAATTAATAATATTTTATATTATTTCTCCTTATCCTAATAATAATATTTTTATATTATTAATAATAAATTATATATAATTAATATTGAAATAGAAAATTTTAAGTAATGAAAAATAGAAAATACATAGAAAAATTATTCTTTAATTGTTTGTATAAATTTCTATATAAATAAAAATATAAATAAATTATTTTAAATATAAATAATATATAATATAATATAATAAAATAAAATATATTACATAATTAATAATAATATTTTTATCTAATTAATAATAAATCGTATATAATTAATAATAAAATAATAACAATTTTATTATTTTAAAATAGAAAATATATAAAAAAATTATTTATCACGTTTGCGACTTGAACTATGACTTTTTAATTGTACATGATTTCTATTTTCAAATCATAGTGTTAAACCTTCTCTAACAACTATTTTAATATCAGGGGTATAATAGTAATTTATTATACATTACATTTCATTCCATCTATCTTCCAAACAACATTTCACTATATTATATTATGAACCCTTCCATCCCTCTCAAACAACTTTTCACTATATTCCATTCCATTCCATTATAAATTATTCCGTTCTGTTCCATTCCATTCTATTAATTAACATCAAACCAAACAAGCCCTTAGGGTTTTGGGTTCCTTGTAGATTGCATTATGGAATGTTCACATCTTTCTGTCTTAATGTGTATTTTTACTTATTGATGTTGGTATTTTGTTTCCAGATTAGCTCAAAAGTCTTTGCTTAATCAAAGGGAGTTTGTTTGTGGAGCTAAACAAATTTGATAATCATAATCTCTATGATCAAAAGCATTTAGTGTCTAACAACTTCTTGAACAATCAAAGGTAGTTTGTTGGATGAGCTAAATTGATGTGATAATGATAATCTCTATGATCATGAGCATTTAGGTATCTATCAATTCCTGTACAGAACTAAAAAATCTTACCTTGAACTTGATCTGGAGGATATGTTGAGCATATACAGGCAGTACCATGAAATGTTTAAGCTTTTTTTCTACCTAATTTTTCATGGCATCCCTTTCTTGCATATGATCCAATTATCTAGTTTCTACCTTTTGATATTATAAATAAATTAAAAATATACAACAATTTCTATCTTAATTACATTATTCCTTTAACAATTGACAATGCACATTACAAATGACTTTATTATAAAAAATGAAAAGGAAAAACATTATTTAAGCATTTACAATTTCATATCATGTTAAATAATAAATGTACTCTCTGTAGCGCCCCCTTACCGTAGGGTACGCATCGGGACGCCCGTAGGTCATCCCGATACATATCCTACAATAAGGGTGCACCACCAGAACAATCACTACAATACTTCATATGGCATCACAATAAACATC
>JANIJH010000224.1:18691395-18705690 GCA_024520975.1 Erythroxylum areolatum
TAATCTAATTAATCAAATCAAACCAAAGTCAAGCCCAATATTAAATGTTCATTTGGGCTTCTAATTAAAGTAAGCCCCATATTCAATCATGGTCTTTAAAATCTCTATTTATATTTCTTACTTTTCTTGATAACCTTCCTAGAAGCCAAGTGGAGAATTTAATTAGACTAAGATAATTCAAGCTCCAATAAGCCCAGAATTAATTTAATCTTACTATAATTAATTCCAACTTATTAACCAAATGTCATTCCACTAAAGAAAATTAGTTGAACTCTTGAATTACTAAATATTATAAGAACACGTTTCAAATAAGATGTCCAATTGCAAACTTTATTATGAACCATATTATAGCCATCTGCACAATAAAGGGTAAAATTATCGTTTTGCCCTTATGTTGGCTTTTTCTTTTAGATCTCTCGTTTTACTCTATATGATGATTAATACACAAGATCTCATCTTGGTGTTAAGACTTGATGGGTAGCTAGTCCATCAAACTACTAGTGCCAGTTTAATCACCAAACTCTATAAAACATCTAGAAGTAATGATATCAATATAAACTCTTTATTTGAGTGAATGTTCCCTAATACATGTTTTAATTAATAATTCCAATATAAAGGCATTGGATTGATACTCTGTAAAAATCCATTTCGATCATATCAAGAATTGTAATGAAATACATATGACTTTACCACTCACCAAAATTGTGGTTCGTAATAAAAGAATGCTAAGGTGTATGATTTAAACTTAAAGAAACGACCCACTTTATTCTTTAAAACATACTTGATTCCATATTCATTTAATAGTGTCATTATTGATAGTCAACTACTATCATGATATGAAACTCATCATTCCTTTAAAGTGAACTCCTTTACTTATATGGAGATAAATCGTAACACTATGGTCTAAACCATAATCAAGCGATCAACTTGATTATTCAACTATAAATCAATTAATTTAGATTCTAATAATATACATGTTTCCCATACATCTTCATGTATATGTATATTATTAATAAAAGAATCTTGGTTCCTTATAACTAGTTATATTATGCTTATACAAATAAAACCCTACTCTTTTGTTTTATTAATAATAAATATTTTCATTACAAAACTGTATCTGGAAGAAGATTAAGTTACATGTAAATACACATGCTTTCCAGGGCATTATATTTACATAACTCCAACACTTACCTCCTTAGTGGTTTAGCTTAGTTAGTTTCCTAGTTTACGGATTTACTGTATCGACAAACCTGGTCGAAGTTACTCTTGTACAAGTCCTTTTTAGTTTGTATATGTATTTTACCTTTTAGTCTGGATGGAGTTACTTTTGTACAGGTCTTTCTAGTATGTATATTTATCGTACCATTTATTGTTAATCTTTGACATGTTCTTAATGTACGTTATTTGTATTAAAATACCTATTTATTATTATCATTAGTATTTTTATGTATTTATTATTATACATTATTTTTTAATGCAAATTATTTTAAAATTTTATAATATCTTCATAACACATTTGCATGTGGGTCTATCGAATAGTCTCTCTACTAAGTAAGGGTAAGACTGTGTTTTATTAGACTTTACTAAACTGCATACCTCAGCGGAACTTTCACTGTGTAATATTGTTGGTGTCATTATTTTAATTTTAAATGTGAACATTTGGTTTTATGTTTGTCATCTATATGTTTTTTTCCTTTTATTGCCAGATGAAAAATAATGCCAGGCAATAGTGTTTGGCATTCTAATTACAAAAGTAATTGGAAGAAAATTAAGTTATATATAAATACACTTGCTTTCTAGGGCACTATATTTACATAACTCTAACACTTACCTCCTTGGTAGTTTAGCTTAGTTATTTTCCTAGTTTATAGATTTACTGTATGGACAGACCTGGTCGGAGTTACTTTGTACGAGTCCTTTTTAATCTGTATATGTATTTTACCTTTTAGCCTAGTTGGAGTTACTTTTGTATAGGTCTTTCTGGTATGCATATTCATCTTACCGTTTATTGTTAATCTTTGACATGTTCTTAACGTACGTTATTTTATATCAAAATAGATATTTATTATTATTATTAGTATTTTTATGTATTTATTATTATACATTATTTTTTAATGCACATTCTTTTAAAATTTTATAATATCTTCATGACACATTTGCATTTGGGTCTATCGAATAGTCTCTCTACTAAACAAGGGTAAGATTACATATTATTAGACTCTCCTAAACTGCATACCTTAGCGGGACTTTCACTGTGTGTTGTTGTTGGTGCTGTTATTTTAATTTTAAATGAGAAAATTTGGATTTATGTTTGTCGTCTACATGTTTTTTTCCTTTTATTGCCAGATGACATCATTTGGTTAAATGCCAAACGTTGTTGCCTGGCATTATTTTTCATCTGGCCATCGGTAGATGACAATGTTTGGTTTAATGCCAATCAACCAAATGTTGTTGTCGAGCAATAAAGGCAGACAGAAAACAATGACATTTGACATTTAATCAAAACACTGTCATCTAGTACTTAGAGTGAAGAAATTCATTTTTTTCCTCTCGCCATTAACTGGATTTTCTTTTTAAACTTTTTAAAAACCACATAGTTATTTTAATTTTTTTAAAAAAAGCTTTAGAATTTTTTAAACAAATTAAAATGTTAAATTTTAATTTTAATTTTAATAAAAATATCTAAGTCTGATTTGACCCTCATCTTTCCAAATTTTATTATTAAGTATTAAAGTTTAGATTTGAAAAAGGTTGTCTTCTTTATTAAGTATATATACTAGGGACAAATGAGATGGATGACCACGAAATTTCATCCGATTGTCCATTTTATGAACAGCTTGGATTGTTCCCCATTATACTCTTGTCATAGCTGTGACTTAAATTGTCACAACTGTGACTTATGCCATGCCATTATTATTATTATTTTCTTACGTTTTTCTCCTAAATGGATCTTATATGACCACATTTTTTTGCATGCTAGTTGAATAAAATATACACCATAATTTAAACAAATAGTCATAATTTTGACGTTTCAAAATTTCAATTCGGCAACTTCCTTAATATGTGTTTTCCAAGTATTTGGTATATGTTTCTTGCATGATAGGTTAGTATATTGGTTTTGGGTAGGAATTCATCATTTTGGTGTAGGAATGGAAGGTGGACACCTTTGTAATTGAGCTAGGGACCAAGAGAAGAGAAGAGAAGAGAGGTGAAGCTGTTGAAAAAACAAGAACCCACGACCTTGGAAAAAGGCATGTTTCCCACGATTGTGAGAAATCTATAGAGGAATTTTCTATCAAGATAACCCACGATTGTGGGAAGCATAAGCATAATTCCCACGATCGTGGGAACTAGAAGTTAAAGGGACACGTGGGTTTCATGTATTGTTTTTAGGTTTTCGTGATTTTATAAAGAGGAGAATTCTGAGAGCTGTCAGTCAGTCGTGAAAATTGCTTCTTAGAGCCAAAAGATAGAGCTAGAGCCTAGAGATAGGTGGAGATTCAAGGTTTCATTCCCGATTGGGCAAAGAGCACCCCATCATCCAGATTTTCCAAATTTGGGGAAATAAGAGGAGGAGCTGCCCCGTCCAGTGTTATTTCAATTTCTTTCTCTTTTAGCATGTTTATCATGGTTTATTTGATTGTTGGGGATGTTATGGATATTATGATTGGCTAAAACAATTTTTAGGGTTTGTTGTTTGAACTATTTGTGAACCTTCGGTTATCGATTTAATGATATACATGTTTGTGTTATTTATTGTGCTTAAATCTTGCAATAAATCAAGAGAGTGAGCTTAATAATCTGTGTTAATCGTACAACAAGAGTTGATGATTAATAGACCAATAAATAACAAGTTATTGATTTATTAGGAAGGGAATTTAATAAATCAATACACTGCCTATAAGATAACTTCATATCTAATTAAATTCTTATGAAAGACTTTGCACATTGAGAGATCCCAAAGTTAATTCTAATTTATTTAAATAGTGACATTTAGTTACACCTTGAGAGAAGGTAGCTAGAATTTTAGGAAATCTTGGGTTAAGTATAAATTGAATCAATTAATAATAGGGGAACAAATAGGGATAATGACAAGTCTTAATGTTTAATCATGATTTTTCTCTAATTCTTATATTACTATTTTAGTTTAGGTTACATTATTTCTTGTTACATTTAGTTTATCTTTACGTTATTTATTTTTTTAGATTTGAGTGAAATGATTTCTTAAACAAAGAACAACTTCAATTAAATGGTGCCTAAGCACAATTGTTGTGTGATCGATATCTGCTTCTAACTACAAGTACGATCCATATACTTACGGTTTTGAGCATAAGACTAGTAGTGTGTTTTGCACTCAATACTATGCCATTATTTTTTTTCTTACGCTTTGTTCCTAAATGCATCTTATCTTATCTTAGTAAGTATATATACTAAGGACAAATAAGATGGATGATCACGAAATTCCATCCCATCGTCTGTTTCATGCCATTATTTTTTTCTTTTCTTGCATTTTGTTCCTAAATGCATCATATATGACCACGTTTTTCTACATGCTGGTTGAATAAAATATACTCATAATTTTTTTCTACATGCTGGTTGAATAAAATATACTACAAGCAGCTTCCTAAAAACATTTCAACCCATCTTACAAGTCAAACTCCATATGCTCCTCTTGACAGATGTTACTTAATATAACAATTCATTTGCACACTTCTTACTTTATAAGGAGATTATTAAAAAAATTAAAATCATGAAGTAAATGCCTTGTCAGGGCTATAACTTAAATTGTCACAGTCATGACTCATGCCAAGCCTTTTTTTTTCTTTTCTTACATTTTGATCCTAAATGCATCTTTTCTTATCTTACCATCTACTAAGGGTGAATGTACGACTACATTTTTCTACATGCTAGTTGAATAAAATATACAACATAATTTAAACAAATAGTCATAATTTTGACGTTTCAAAATTTCAATCTAGTAGCTTCCTAAAAAAATTTCAATCCAACTTACAAGTCAAACTCCATATGTTCCTTTTGGAAAATTTTAATTGATATAGCAATCCATTTGTACATATCTTACTTATTAAGGAGATTATAAAAAAATAGATTAAAATCATTAAGAAAATGCCTCACAGGTGTCACATGTTAAGTCACACCCGTGAGCCCTTGATACCTTCTCACTGGTGTGATTGAACATGTCACATCTATGACATATAACCATTTACAACTATTAAGTTTTATTAAATATTATATAATAAGTGAACTCTGACTATGTCGAAACTTTTGCAGGTTTGATCTTAAATGCATTCACAAGGCCTTTTCTTTCTCCCCTTACCGACAGTTTATGCTCTCTTCTTTTGGTTTGGTTTTGTTTCTCTCTATAATATCCTAATATTCTTGTTTTTCTTTTTCTTATTATGATGCAGGTGTCTACGTATATATATTAAGGACAAATAAGATGGACGACCACAAAATTCCATCAAACCATCCATTTCATGAACAGCTCAAATTGTTCCCCATTATACTCATGTCACAGCCATGACTTATGGCATGCCGTTATTTTTTTCTTATGTTTTGTTCCTAAATGCGTTTTATACGACCACATTTTTTTGCATATTGGTTGAATATAGTATACAACATAATTTAAACAAATAGTCATAATTTTGGCGTTTAAAAAAATCCATTGAGAATTTGACATAATTGCTATGTTAATGTGTGACTCGTTGGTTTTTTAAGGATCAATATTAAAAAATTGGAATGTCAAAGACTAAATCTTAACATACCTTATACCAATATTTTTTTGTTACCACGAGATATATTGGCAACTGCGGAGCAATTGATTGCAATGAAATTTGGAATATGTACACTTGACAATATGAATCACCTCTCAATGAAAAATTCAAGGAAGAATAGATATTCTTGTAATTTGTATCCAAGCGTTACTTAGAAATCAAAAAATTGGATTATTAGATTACGAGTTTCCTTTACTTGATAGACCAACCCCAATTTTCGTTATTTCAACTACATTAAATGATCTTTATACAGAATGGTAAAAGGGCTTCTCCATGATCATAGAAATGGATAGAAAAATGAAGAGAAATTGGAATCCTTAATAACTTGATCTTGTTGCCCCCGAAATTTCAATCTAGCAGCTTCCTAAAAATATTTCACATCTTACAAGCCAAACTCCATATATTCCTTTTGGTAGATGTTACTTGATATAACAATTCATTTGCACACATCTTACTTAATAAGGAGATTATAAAAAATAGATTAAAATCATAAGGCAAATGCTTCACGGGTGTCACATATTAAGTCACACCTATAAGCCCCTAAGATCTTCTCACAGGTGTGACTTAACATATCACACCTGTGACATATAACCATTTACAACTGTTAAGTTTTTATTAAATATTATATATCAAGCGAACTCTAACTATACCGAAACACTCAAAGGTTCGACTTTAAATGCATTCACAAAGCCCTTTCTTTCTTTCCATATCGACAATTTCTACTCTCTTCTTTTAGTTTGGTTTTGTTTCTCTTTGTAATATCCTAATATTCTTGCTTTCTTTTTCTTGTTACAATGCAGGTGTCTACAATCCACTAGATGACAATCTTACCATTAGAAGAGATCACTTTCAGGTTTAACGAGGAAGAAGAAATGCTCGATTTGTGAGTACTGTTCATTGTTATTACCCAATACTCTGCTTTCTCTATAGGTAAGGTTTCTCCTTCATTGATAGCCTACTTTTCTATCTCATCTATTCCATAATGATTGAAGAAGCTAGTTGATCCACTTCCTGCATTATCCTTTTTTCTTCACAATGGCAATGAAAATGGGATTATATGCTTTAAAGTTTTAGTCTTTAATTTATGTATGGTTTCTCAGAGAACTGTTAGCCATAGATATTCAACCTCTATTGTCATCTTTGATTTCGGGGCTTTCAATTGGGGTTTTCGTCTGATTAAAAAAAGGCTCCACTTGCTTCCATATTGTGTCTTCTCTTCGGTTTTGTGACTTTTCATGTTTTTCCTTCCATCTTCTTCCATATTGGTCCTTTTTCATGTTCTCCTTTATGGGTCTCATCTTTGGAATTATATGGAGCTTTTTTATAACTCCTAGACATTTATTTTGGCTATTAGGACTTGGAAGAATTGATGGAGGAGGTTTAAAAAGCGAGAGAGATCAAAATGCTGCACTAACCAAGCAAGGTATTTATTGGCGTCGCAATTGACAATAGAATATCATTTATGAGTGATTATAGGATTCATCGATTTGAAGACGATATTTTCATCTCGTGTGATGTTGGACATGATTGATCACAAGTTACTTATAGTGAGATTTTTTATGGATAACAACACTAACCTATGACTAATTTATTGGCATCTGTTAATACAAGAGTTACAAAATCAGTTTATGCTCCAAAGCTTTTTGATGTTGGGTGAGTCTTATAAGCTGAAATTGTATGTAAAGATCAACATATCACATTGTCTATAACTAATGCCATTGATCTAGGTATTCTCTTCAACTACTTTTCTGGATTAATTTCGTTCACTATTGTAGGTCTGATGACGACAATTTTTCTCAAAATTTTCATTTCAAGGTTGTCCCTTTTCAAGTGCATGAGTCTTTCGTGTTTACTATACATACTAAATAGAATTCAAATCTGACCTAATTCTTTGCTTAGCTGTTGGTCTGCGTAAATGTTCCTTGCATAATTTTAACATTTTTCAACTTAGATAATCATGTATTATGTTGATTTACTTAATAGTTGTTCTTTTTCAAACTATTCTAGTATTACATGTGTGCCTAATCGTGGTGTTCACTCACTCTCTCTAGTTTGTCTACATGCTAGATGGACTAGGGAATAAGTTTTACTTACGTAAATTATTGATTATATTTATGTTTTTCTTAATTTCCATATATATGTTAGTTGTAATATTTTTTGATTGAGTTGAAATATCTATTAGCTATGTTTTCTAATCTAGATATCCCCTAATTTCTATACTTAGTTGTAACTATATTTTTTCATAGGTGGTTATTACCCAAATGAGTGGTGCTAACCATGTATCCGAATCTATTCATGTGCTTCATATGGGGAAGATGAGGATGAAGCTTCGTAAAGTAAATTCTACTGTCACTAAGGAGTACTAATCCACTTCGATGTGGCTATATTCGATTGGGAAAACTTTTTTGATATTGGATTAACATTTTTAGCAACTATGTTTGACAATCTTATCTCATGCTTTATTTGTGTGGAGTTAGAGCCCGTGGCATTGCTGCAACTCAGGTAATGCTCCAGTAAGCAAAGAAAGGTGTTTCCTTTACCTTTTCCTTTGAATCTGAGACAGAAATGTAGCTATTGTGCTCACAAGGAGGTTTGCTTTTGACTACAATATAAGTGCTCCTATCCTATTTTTTCAGAGTTGTCCATATTTTGAGTAATTTGTTTATGTCTGCTTTACTTCAACTATTTATGATTATTATCAGGTGATAAAATCTTCAATTGTTATGATTTTTCTCCCCTAAAATACACTTAATTATGATTTTGTGTATTTGTAGAAAAACTTTGTGTAACTTGTAGCTTATTTAGGTATACAATATATTGTAGAATTGCATGGAATAAAGTGACTAATCACAATTTTGCAAGTCTGTAGTCCATCCAATGCATTTTTTCATGCCTGATAATATTTGTTAGATATGTGTATAACTAATATCTTTTTTTCCTTACCCTATGTTCGAATTTTATAACCATTGAAGACTTACTTTATGTTTGTAAATTCTTACAATACCACATTGTACTAGCTGACCTAGATGATAGGGAAGCTTTAGAAAGTAAAGGAAGCTCCATACAAATCCACTCAGTAATTGTAATTATATATAGTTCTTACTTGTAATCGAGGTTTATGGGAGTAGGATTTGGCTTTTACAATATGATTTTTCTTTGATTTTTTTAATTTTTCTATCCAGAGCCAAGGCATGTTTTTGTTTCCTTTTGATCGTCAGATATTCAAGTATGCTGCTATTGCTAATTTTTGGATTGATTTCAGCTATTCTTTGAATTTGTTGAACATACCTTAAGATGGTGAGTGAGATTATTTATGGTAACAAATATGTTATCGATTTCTATAAGAAATATTATATTTGATCAATGGCTGCTTAGTTATTTTATGTGAACCATTTTGTTATTTCTTATTTACTGAACCTGAGATCTATATAAAATAACTATTTGTTGTGTATGAAAATAGTTGAAGATGATTATTACATATATTTAAGGGACTTAACGTTATATTAAGTTGAACTAACTAATAACCTCCTGGATGAGACAAGAAGCCATCCGTTTAGTTCAGGTCTTCGAAATTGGCAATACTTGACATCAAATGCTCTTCCCATTAAATGGTCTTAATCACGTCACTTTCTAGTTTATTTATTTAATTGAGATAACGTGAAAGCAATAAAGTCAATAAACTCATCTAGGGAGACACAAAAATCACATACTAGAGGGAATGGTAAAGAGGAAAATTAGTAATGGTAGGTTTAGAATCATTAACTGATCTAAGAAATTTTTTTATTATAATGCAACAAAAATAGTTGGTCATGCACCGCTAATTTAGAGACATTATAGACTTTGGCCTCGAAATGTAGAGGAGTTTATGGCTGATGTTATTTTCATTGACTATGTTGAATTGCAACTAGAGGTAGTCTCCAGTTTCTCTTTTCTTTGTTTTGACCTTTTGTTACATATTTGTATATACAGTTTGATTTAGTTATTATTCCATTTTGGTTACTAACAGTCAATTAGAGCAATTTTTGCAATCTACAGCATGTGTTATATGGATTAGAATACTTTAGTATTTCTATACTGCTTCTGTCATATTGTAAGCTTTTCTTCCTTCCCTCCCTACTTATATAAGAAGATAAATGAGTTTCGAATTTGTTAAATATAAGGGGTTATTTCATGCACTAGGCAGGTGATGATGCTGAGGTTATAAAGTTGCACAAGAAATTGGAGGATGATGCCAATGAAAAGAAGAAAATGGAAGAAGAAATTATGATTTTGAAAAGTTTGTTATTGCACTTGAATCTTGAAGCTGATTAGGTAATTTTATTCAGATATATGCTCTTCTTACTTTAAGCCCATAATTATTTGGTTTTAATACTAACTGAAATGCTTTCAAATAACTTTTTACATCAACATCAATGGTTTTAAGAAATAAAATGCAACAGATCTGTCTCTTCTTCAATAACAAATGTGTATTTTTTAAATTCTAGCCCTGTTAACGTCATTTTTATGTTTTTAGACAAGAAGATATGTTAACAAAGTCAAATCTAGAAATGACTTCAATTTCTTAGATTCCCTCATGTCTCAATATAGGCAATTCCAATTTAGTGAATCCACCTATGGCATCTCTTTTTGAGCAAGGTAAACAAGTTTTATGCATGGAGTTGTATGATAACTGAGATCTAATTCATATGTTTCTCATGTAAATTTTTCATAAAATTGTTTGACTGTTGGACTATAAAAGATTTTTCAATTACTTAAGTTAAAAGATGACAATCTTAGAATCCATGCAGTTAAATTGGTCGCAAACTTAGCTGTTGAAGGTCAGTAGTGCATTTTTAACCCTTTTCAATTCTGCTTTTAAGTTACATGCCAATCTAAAGTGTCAATCTGAATTACATCTTGTATTTGGTGCCTGTTTTATAAGTTAAATTGCATCCAATTAATAGGAAATATACTTCCAAGCATACTATTTAATACTTATGTTAACGGGCTTTCATCCCTTATGTACTTGCTAAAATTTTACTAAATTTTAAAACCTATCTAGAAGGATGAGATAGAAAGAGCAACCTTATTTTATTATACCATATCATATTTATGTCTTATCATTTCAAAAAATAATGGAAGCTTTTATGTTATCATTTAATAGAGAAGTAGGCAAATGAGCTATAATGAAGAAAGTCTACAAAATTTTAATAGATGGATGGGATCAGAAACATTCATGAAGTCTAGAATATACTTCTTGGCACAAGTTACAGGAGCATTCTTTCAATAGCTCTTTTTAAGCTCCTCATTTGGTTTAAAATTGTTCTTTATTATAGCATTGTAGGTATGGCCTTACGAAGAGAATAACGAGTTTGGTTTTATTTAAGGGCTCTTTAGTACTGTAATAGCCCAGACCCACCCGCTCATAAACATTGTCTGCTTTAGTCCTTGGCCCAACCAAGTACTCACAGTTTTACTTTTCGCGAGAACTTCCTAGGAGGTCACCCATCCTGGTACTACCTTTGCCTTAGCACATTTAACTTCGGAGTTCTGATGGGATCCGGTGTGCTAGGGCATGGAAAACATGTTTGTAAGAAAAAGATATCCGTACTCTTATAAGGCGTACTTTGTTCCCCTCTCCAACCGATGTGGGATCTCACACTCTTCACCCCCTTGGGGCCCAGCCCTCTTTAGGGCCTAGCCTAGCTGGCATAATGATTTAGGTACCGACTCTGATACCATTGTAATAGCCTAGATCATCTGTTCACAAATATTTTTCGTTTTGGGCCTTAGCCTAGCCAAGCTCTCATAGTTTTGCTTTTCCTGAGAATTTCCCAGGAGGTCACTCATCCTGGTACTATTCTTGCCCTAGCACATTTAACTTTGGAGTTATGATAGGATCCAGAGAGTTAGGGCATGGAAAACACGTCTTGATGGGGGAGGTATCCGTACCCTTATAAGATGTACTTTGTTCTCCTCTCAAACCGACGTGAGATCTCACACTCTAATTTAAATGTCACGGGTACCACATCGGACCCATGACAACCGTCACATAATTGGGCTAAAGACACTAACGATATCTTTAATTCAACTATGCAAGGCTAACTGAATATCTTTTTTTAATTTTTTTTTGAAAAATTTGTGCAGCACAACAGTCGTGTTTTATAAATCCCAAAACCTGCTAACAATTTAAACACACTTCTATATTCACATCCAACCATAACTTCAGGATCTTAAAGTCCACTCAAGGCAATCTCAACAATAGTATCAAAAGTTCATACTTTAGTCTTTTTCAACAACAAAACAGTCAATAGTTTAATTTATATAGTCATAAAGCATATCAACATAACCAATCTAATAAAAGTAGTAAAACAGTTCATGAGCAATACAACTAAAATCCAAGACAGAAACTGCCCACGTACGGTAATACCTCGAAATGTCAAAAAAATCGCATGATCCACTTAGAGCTTCAAACTAACTAAATTAACCTACATGGTTGGAAAGTGAAGGGGGTGAGTACACTAGGTACTCAGTGAGCAGGAAAAAACATATAACACAAATAGAATTCAATTCATACCAAGACGGTGTTGATAACCTATGAAGTGAATATATATCACATAGAAAACACATAGGCCCAGCCTATGATATACTAGTTAGGAACCATATAGGCCTAACCTATTAATTCACAATTTGATGAAACATAAGTTCCAATTCCAATACACAAAAGCATAAAAGCATCATATGTATAAATCAAATATCGATAGGAAAACCAATATCAGGATAAGCCAAAACAATCATGTGTAACACCACTAGTTGGCCAAACTAATGTGCACACCCA
Organism: Erythroxylum areolatum; assembly: GCA_024520975.1. Classification (NCBI taxonomy): domain Eukaryota; kingdom Viridiplantae; phylum Streptophyta; class Magnoliopsida; order Malpighiales; family Erythroxylaceae; genus Erythroxylum; species Erythroxylum areolatum. Next base: position 18,704,005 of record JANIJH010000224.1, read on the forward strand.
CTAATACTTAGTGTTGGCTTGACTTTCATCCATGGTGAGTCCGAACTATAGTTGATAAGAGCGTCATGACTCTAGGTGATGACTTCGTCAATGTCCAGACCCTAGGTGAGGAATCACCTGCAAATCCCTTAGAAAGGTGTCAATACGACAACTCGACTTTCATATACCAACGTTAAGGGTACAGGGGTTACTTAATCAGTTGTACCCAGCACACAATTGGCCAATCGTCTCCTTAGCAATCACCAATATCTTATACAAAAATTAAGTACAAAAATTAAGTAAAGCATCATATTTTTATTTATCGCTCCAATTGATAAAATGAAACTGTACCATGGCTCTAAGCCAAAGAGAACAAATACATGCCGAATACATGACTCGGTTACGCTTATGTAAATTCTAAAGCATTATTTCATTTAATAAAAGTTATCCTTTGCAATCCAAGTGCAAAGTTATTCAAAAATGTAGTTTAATAAAATAAAGCATTATTCTTTGCACTTTAAATGCAAATTTGTTAAAAATAATAACATTTCTCAAAATATGTAATAAAAATATCAGTTTCAAAAACCATGTTGAAACATTATTTCATACAATAAAATTTATCTTTTGTACTTCAAATGCTTAGTTGTTCAAAACAATGACGTTTATTAAATACCTAAACAAATTAGCATCCATTTGAAATTCAATTCTACCATACGTTGCCTAGGTCCAAAATGCACAAACCAGTCATCATACTTGTCTTAGGATGTTCTAATCATATTTGAGAAATACGGTTTTCCCAACTCACCTCAAAAGAAGTTTTACATTCTCTTAGCTTCAACAATCCTGGGTACGAGCTCCTTGATTCACAGCTCCCCAACCTTTATACATAAAAAGGATATACAATGAAATTACCACCTAAATATAAATTTCCTAATTATACACCCTCACTTAGGTGTATATAACACAATATCACTCCCTATAAGCTATAGAATTTGAACATTAAATTTCTCATGGGTTTACTTCCTTACTAGTCACATTAGCTTTTCTTTTGCATTTTCTAAGGCATTTAATGCCTTTAATCCCATGCTTACTCATTTTCAAATATAATTAAGCACATCTTTATCCAAGCATATTAGGCTTTACTTGTCAATCTAAGAAAAAATTCAAGTTCACTCTAAGTCAACATAAAAGTATTTTCCAATGCATACCATTATAAAGCCTTAAATCCTAAGCCAAGTTCACTTAGGCATTGTATCAAACACCTAATGTGCATGATTTTCAAGTCATATTTCTAAGACTTTATCATAATAATTCATGATCCAATCATGTCATATTGTAACACTTCCATTTAATGACACATTCTATGTTGGGACCTAATCCGGAAACTGGATCCCAACCGGAAATGCGGAAGAAATCGAAAAGCGAATACGAATACGATCCAATCGAAGCAAATCAAATACTGAGACAAACGAAAGGATCCATCGAATTCAAACAAATTCCGACATCCGTTGAAAACACGAAGCATAGAAAACTTATCGTGTTGGAAACCTTAGGACATTCTAAAAACCCGTTTAACTTTTTTTTCTTTTCTTTTCTTTCTTATTCATTCCTTTCATCATTTAATCCATCGAATACAAATCGAAACTTAACTTTCCTTAATCAATCTCTCAATGCATAACGAACTTCTTAATCATCTTCTTATACATT
>JANIJH010000224.1:18711378-18727613 GCA_024520975.1 Erythroxylum areolatum
ACCGAGGTGCATATTTAATAAGGGTATATTTATAATTTTATTAGTTTTCTTAATAAGCGTGTATTTTTCTAAAACGATTTTTATTGTAAAACGGAGGGAGTATATACTAAGCGAAAACGAGATGGTCGTCGTTGTGCTTACGTGTACTAATCCAACGATTCCAATTTATTCCCATCATCGAACGACTTTAGCTTATTCTCATATGAAACTCTTCCTAGCTTTATTGATATAGGCTTCTCTATCATTTACAAGCATGAACATTAAAAAAACTTTGTTGTGCTTTCTCAATCTCTTTGGAATCTCTTAAGTAACTATTACATCTTCCTCTTCACAACTCTTTCCTTTCTTTTCTCCACTGAACCTCTTTTCACCCTCAGATTATACCTGTTTTCCAAAAGATGATCAACATTAAACATAAACATGCTCTCAACTGTCGAGCCAAACATATTCGAAATTAGAAAAGGAGTCTAAACCAAAAAAGTTCTAAAAGCAATAGAAGACGAAGAGAAACGGCTCATAGAAGGAGTCATCGGAGTTCAATGTAGCACATTCTACATGCATCTCATGGTTTGGTACTTTTGCCGATTCCCGTCAATGGTAAGATTCAAAGTTTCTTTGTATTTTTCAATCTCAAACTTCCCTCACCTTTTTGAATCTTAAGATGTGAACGATCTGAGAGAAACTCCCAACTACTAGCTCTCACCTCACAAATACTATGAGCTTTGTATATTTGTAATCTATTTTCGTTGCTATTTTTGATGTTTTGTTAATTTTCAGAATCGATTGATCTTGATATGTAGATACAAGAACCTTAGATGAATCGATGACTTTTGAGATGTTCTTTAAGAATGTAAAGAGACATGAAGTTGCGATCGTGAATCTGTACGAGTTTTTGTGACACACACGAAAAGATGTTACTTAGACTGTGAGTGATTAGCTTATGGAAGATTCTGGACTTTGTTATTTCTTAATGAACATGATATTTTCATTTAGTTTAACCATTGAAAAGGCTTGTGATTGCAGGCTTTTGTTGTGTATGGTAGGTTTCATTTACATAAAAGGAAGGAGCCTCTGACCTCTAGCTAAGGACTTGCTTAAGGATCTGAAGCCATCTTGCTCAACTCAGTCGGTATGAACTATATGATAATGGTTCTGAAGGCAAGGAACCAGAGTATCTCAAGAGTTTTGTTTTTTTGCGCTAAATTTGACAAATTTAAGAGGTAAAGGGAAACACTATTTTTAGATTTGAATAACTAATTTAAACAATGAATGCCTTTTTGCTATTGTCCTAAAATCTCTTCCAATTAGAACTACTTGTCCCTGCAACTCATATTGAATAAGAAACTGCATGTTGTTCTTTGAATTTTCTTTTTACAGGATAGTTTGTTTGAAATCTTTGGTGAGAAGCACATTCTCTATGAGTGTTTGAGTAATCTCTCTTTGAAGTTCTCTTATTTGCTTTTCAATAAGGAGAATGTCAAAGAAATTCTTCTGGAGGCTTCTACACACAAATCTTATACCATGAAACTCTCCCTATAAATATTGGTCTCTCTTTTTGGTTCTTCGTTTGACGAGATTAGTTTAGTTTTGTTAGTTTTCGAATTCCTCGAAGATTAGGTCTCATTTGCATGCATTTGCAACTGCATTTACTCTTTGCTTCAACAAAGGCAATGGGACATTAAATTCAAAGAGTCCACTAATGAATAGAGGTAGAGGTGCCTGGCCTTTAAATTTTTGTTGCATTTAGTTGTTCTTTTTTGTATGCACAATATAGTTCTTTTGGTCCCATTAGTTACTCATTATGGGTAGTTTTGTGTTGTAATTTTTGTGACTCATGAAAGTATTTATCATTTTTCCTTTAGTATCAGAAATCCATTTGTCTTGGATGATAGTATGTTTATTTTTATTTTTTAGACTACTAAATGATATATCAAGATTGGAAGCAAAGGTTGATAGGCTTGAGTCGTATATACAAGCCTAGGATAGGGAGATAGCGACAATTACCCCAACAGTGAGTAACTTGGGGTTTGTTATGTGACATTTTGTTATCTATAATTCTTGATTGGTTTATTCATATTCACTAAATGTTGTTGCGTGATTAGGAAGCCAAAAGGCAGGCTCAAATTGAAAAGTTGCAATAGAAGTGAGATGAATTTCAAATGATGGTTCTCGGTAATCTTTTTAAGGACAATTGGCCTTTTCTTTGCTTTGAGTTTATTTTGCCTATTCTTTTGCACCACCTCTCCGATCTCTCTCAACACCACACCACCGATTAGAATCATTCTCACAACTTCAGGTGAACATTTCTTCATCTGTGCAGTCCCTTAACACTACTCTCTCGATCAACTTCTAGCTATCAATGTCAGCGGAACTGCTAGCGCACCAACCTCTTCCATGACTCCTTCATCGTCTACCGCACCATCTCCCACTGGCTCTATCCCTACCACCACAACTCCCCTTCAGGAAACTCCGCTCTGTCCTACCTCGGCAACACAAGATTGTTTTGCTACAATATTCACTAGTTTTGTGGTAGCATCGTTGTACTAGATTTTGATGAGAATTATTAGTATGATTCATTTTTGTTTTTGATTTTGTATTCCTACAAACATAAATAAAAAGTTGCTTTCAGACATTTCCATCTCATGAATGTTGCTTTAATTATTTAGTTATATTAAGCGGCATTGTGGTCGTCCTCCTTTTCTCTGCTTCTCTCTCAATAATTTGAAACTGATGCCCCTTAATTTGTCATCTTCATTGAACTCTTTGCTTATGTGGATGACTACACCAAATACCTCGCAATTGATGCCTCCATTATCATTCATTCAAGGGACTTAATGTTACGTTGAAATGAAATGACTAATTGACAAGAAGTTGTCCATTTAGTTCAAGTCTTCAAAATAGGCAATACTTGACATAAAATGACATAAATATTAAACATTAATTAAGTAGAAAGTCGACTAAATTTCAAAGATAGTATGACCCTATCCCTAATCCATGCTCTACAACTCTGGTGAGTTACGCATTCATGTTGTCAAGTCATAAAACTATTGAAGTCACTGTTTGGTCATGTCCTCTTTGTTCATTTCACCATTCACCATTTTTTGAGGAGCTCCAATTCTACTTCAATTCGTGGACATGTGTGTACTAGCATGACTTAGAAGGCTTATGTCACCTAACCACCTCTAACTTTTCTTTCACTTGCATTTATTTCGTCCTATTATACGATTTTGTGAATGTAGAGTTATGGACGCAAGTTATAATAAGAAAAGGAATAAAGTCAGTAAACTCATTCAGGGCTTTTAGAACCCTGTTAATTGAAGCTTAGGCCCACCAGAGCACCACCACCAAGATGCCATATTTTATAGTCTTCATTCTTTGTTTTGTCTTATCTTCTTATGTTCCTAATGATTATATGCTTTCTAAACCTAAAAAAGTAAAGGAAATGATATCTTCATATTATAGCTTCTTCCAATATATTAATCTCAATCTATGCTAGTAATATTGTAAGCTTAATGAAAATATAGGTCTTAAGCTCTAGTAAGCAACAAAGTGGGACCCGTTTAGCAAATAGACGCCAATGAGAGGGTGACTTCGAAATGCAAGTTGTCGTGTCCTTCCTTCTAGGTAAAAAAACAATATCACTTTTTCAGTTCATTAAGTATTAATGACACGTAATAAAGTTTGGTAGTCTCTACATTGACTGAGAAACTTATCACCTAATTAATAAATAAATCAATATCTCTCCTCCTCCTCTTCTCTAACTCTCCTAATCTTTGCTTCTCTCTCCAATCTCTCTTTGGTAATATTTCACACACAAAAATCGAATAATGTTTGGAAAAGAGACATGGAGATCGTGTAGTAAAGGAACAGTAAATCATTCTCTTTAATCTCTCTTGCTATCACCAATTAATAATTCTTCCCATCAACTCCCTCCTGAAACTAATAGGAATAGGGATTGGAGAGCATTGCATTAGACTATTTCTTTATGCCAAGAATCAACCTTAGTTACTAAGTCAATAAACTCATTGAAAAAGAACTAGCAATTTAAACTTTACTGATAGATATTTATTAAACGTGACACCTTGATGAACATAAAGAGAAATAGTTTACATTGACTGTCCATTCTTTGTAAGTTGCATATTACATTAGTTGACTTGTTAAGAACCATTCACTCATTCATTATCAATAGATTGCCACATCTATTGTTATTTAATATTAACCATTTTCAAACAATTTTAATTCTAATAAAATCTTCACCCTTGTTATTTATTCATTCAGTATTTTGATAAAAAAGGTGATCTTGACTTTTATACTCCGTTACTATCATCATAAAATGCTTTTTTATGTCTCTTTCCTATATAATTCAGCTAATTCAATCATAAACGCTTAGTTTTTTTTTTTTCTGAACTACACTAATACTTCTTCAATTATTTTTATCTCTTCCTTGCACGTCAAATTAAACTCCTACTCCTCCCCAACCTAACCTCCGCTAATATATGATGATTTTTTATATTTTCATAAGGCATTCTTGTTTCATCTTGAAGAGTTAGACTGTGTCTTGATAAAAGATTCAAAGAAACTGAACCAAATTGACGCTGACCTCATATGTTCTTGTTGATGACCACAGCAAAAAGCCAAGATTATCATGAACTTTTCACATATCTAAGACAACCTAAGCATGTCACTTTTGTTAAGGATTCATTAGCGTTGCCACTTTATAAGGCAGATTACAAACTTATTCTCATCTTACAAAATTCCCCTTACAAAAATTCTATCTTGTATCATACATTTCCAAATTTTCCTCCAAATTCTAACTTTAACAGTATTCACTTACACATCTTAACCATTTACAATAAATCCTATATATTAATTCTCAAAAGCAATTGGGCATTATATATTTTCAAATTCCCACTGCGCATTTGTGTAGCGACCACCGACTAGTATTATATACTAAGCGCAAACGAAGATCGTCATCGTCATGCCTATGTGTCCTAATCTAATGGTCCCAGTTTATTCCCATTGTGGAACGGTGCAGTCGTCCTCCTCTTCTCTGCTTCTCTCTCAATAAATTGAAACCGATATTGTCTCAGCATGCACGACTCACGAGGGACTGGATGTTGATGAAATTTGTGGCTAAAATTAGAATAAAACTGATTGAGTTTCATTGAGTATTTAAGTATTCGTCAGTTAAGTCTTGGAAATTGGTAATAGTTAACATCAAATGTTCTTCCCATCAAATGGTGTCAATCATATCACTTTGAAAAAAGTAGGCTATAATTCACTAAAAAAAAAAAAAAGAATGTTACAAATGGGAAAAGACACACCAAAATCCTTTGTCTCAATTTTCTCTCTATTTCTCAATTGTTCGATCTTTGTAGTGAAGAAGAACCAATAACTACAAAAATGGCAAGCATTGCAACTACAACTACAACTACAACTACAGCTAACGAGCTGGAGCAACAGAGCAAAGAGCGGGAAGAAGAAGTGAACGATCCGACTGTCGATGACGAGGACACTGGTGTTTAAATCGCTCTAATCATTAAGCTAAAAGAGGTTGTCGTAACCATAAAAGAAGAAGAAAAAGATATGATTCTTGATCTATGAGTAGTATCTGCATATTTGTTCTCTAAACTCTATTTCTTGGTTTTTGTTTCACGTTTTCTATCGCATGCAACAGGTTTTCATTTAGTTCTCAGTTAATGTTTATTTGATTGTTCTTTTTTAATTTTTTTTCAAGTTCTTAACATTTCTCGTCTTCAAAAATGTAAAGGAAGGTGAAACTGTATCGATTTGATAAGGAAGGAAATCAGTAGAAAGAGAGATGCATTGGCAATATGAATATGTTAAAACACAAGGAGTCTGGAAAAGTTCAACTTCTCATGGGTCAATCTAAGACTCAAGATTTGCGCTCACCATCTCGGTATGTCTGTCTCTCTTTTCTCTCTCTATGTATGTGTTTTTGTTTTTACATGCATGCGTGAGTGAATAATTTGTTTTCTATTAATTTATCATGACGATCTTTGGTCTAACTTCTACTTGGGTGTTACTACTAGAAATTTTTAACAATGCTATATTTGATCTCATTTGTTTTTGTATTTTTTAATGCTTAATCTTATGTGCTCAAGATAATCGAAACTATTATAATGATTCAAGTTACAAATCAATGTGACCAATTCTTCTTCTTTCTTTTTTTTCAATTTTTTATTCCGTACTTCATTTTATTATTGACTTAATGTCTGTCTATGCATATTTCAGTTCTACCATCAATTAATGTGCAAGAGCATCATGCAAATGATAAATCATGTTTGTGGTATGCTATTGATTTCGCTGATAGGGAATTAAAGGATGAGCTTTTCTATATTAGATTCGCTTCGATTGAGAGTATGTCCTTCACTTTCATAGTTTCTATATCTAGTAGTATCTCTGTATGGTCATGTCGTATAGAGTTCTTTTTCACTTTTACCTATGATTTTTAGCTTTTATTCAATGAAATTTTGTAGATATTTATTCTATTGTCAAGCTGTTGTGGGATATACTTCCTTTAACGTATGTAAGTTGTAATAATTTTAACAAAAATGATGACATCACTTGTCATGCATTAAGGAAACAAGAGAAAGTAGCAGGAGTGCCTGTTACTCTTATTCAAAGTCGTTATCCTAGTGGATAGGTTGTACATTTCCCAACTAATGAAATTGTGTGGAGAATTTCCTGAGGTGGAACATTTATTAAAACCTGTTTGCTTGGTACTTATGGGAACCAAAGTAAGTGTCACAAATTTCTTTTGTGTTTATTTGTCTTATCAACTTCAATTTGTCAAATCATGATTTGAAATGAGGTTAAAGTCTTATCATCTATAGTACTGAACCTTGTGCTAAGGATTTTTCTCAATCACATGCTTTCTGCCTCTATATCTCATATAACTTTTTCTAATATTTCTCATCACAAGGTTCTTTTATTACTTGCTTTTAGATTGTAAAATCTTTAAGGAGATGATTCAAGGAGTAGCTGAAGATCAGGGAAAGAAAGAGGAAGGAAAATATGCTACAAATGTTATTGGACAAACATGGTTACCAATCTCTATACAAAAGAAAAACCAATGAGGTTAGTTGATAACATTTATTAATTGGTAGCTATATGTATCAGATACGTATTATATTAACTTATATTGGTAATCGCAGGTTTGCAATGAGAAAACCCATACAATTGATGGTTGTTCCACCTTTTTTTTGTAGGGATGGACTCTCATATGCCAAAAAATGAGGTTCTATTGGTTCCCTTCTTTTAATTGGACATTTGCATATACTTTCTCTAATGTTTTTTAGAGTTGATACTATTTGTATTTAGGTTGAATTTAATAAAGCTCCACAGTCTTTAACTGATGTTGTGGTTCCAAGCACCTAAAGGAAAACTACTTTGAGTAGATTGGTTAAGGTAGGATTTTTGTAGTTAAGTTTGTTACAGATGTGTTTCTGCATGTAGAAGTTATATGTTTTTTATCATCCAAGTAGTCTCGTCGATATTTTCTTCTGCTTGTAGGACAACATTGCACTCATTGTTGTTTTGTAAGCCAAATTTGGTAATCAAGAAGCTGATAACATTGGGCAAAGATAGCTTCTCTATGTTGTGAGTTATTTTATTATGATCAACCTACATGGCTGATGATTTAATCATTTAATGAAATGCCCAATCACCTTCTATAATCTTGTCAGAGCATTTCCTTGTGTTCTGAAGATGAACACCTATCTTGTTTTTATCCTACTGGAATTCAGAACCAATTTGTTGATAATTAATGTTGCTTCTATCTAATCCTTTCCGGTTTGCATGTTAAGGTTATAACATCTTATGTCTCTTTTTTTATTTTGTTTCTTTTTTCCTCTCCTATGGATATTAACTTCAATTAATGGTTATTTTGTCATGAATATAGGCTAATACACGTGTAAATGCCTATGTAGATTTGAAGGATGTCAAACTTTGATAGGTATTCATCTTACTTTTTAAGCTTTCTTTACTTAATGGATGAAAATATGGGCTTGATCTATCTTTTCTTGATTTTAAAAATAAACGTGTAAATGCCCAAGTAGATTTGAAGGACTTCAAACTTTGATAGGCATACATCTTACTATTTAAGGTTCCTTTACTTAATGGATGAAATGTGGGCTTGATCTATCTTTGCTTGATTTTAAAACTACATTCTTACACTCTTAAAAGGATTGGAGAAAATAGCTGCCAGTGCAGATGTTCTCATGTTGGTTTGTGGGGATTTTAATTGAGTTCTTAGAAGGTTCATTTACTATTCGAATAAAAATTAGCATATGTTAATTGTGTACTTCTTTGCTATAATAAAGCATGTTCCTTGGTAAATATGAAGTTGAACCTTTTGACAGTGCTCCTCATGCACTTCTTGCTATGAGAAAGGCAGATCCCCTACAACCAAATCTGGTGGTAGATCCTCTTAGCATCTTAAGCCATCACAGAAAACTGACACATCAACTGCCTCTGGTAAGTTTATATTTTGTTTGGGGCTTTGAGTGTTTCCCTATATTTGTCTTTGTTATCTGTTTAGAAACTTGAAAGTTGTATTTTTTATTTTTAGTGTTCTTGCCATCATTGATATTATATTTTTAGACTACCACCTTAAACAGGTTTTGTTTTATGCCTTTTCATTTAATTAGTTATTAAAATTCATTATAAATCTTGACAATTTTTTACTGTATCAATTTGCATTTAGTGAGTGTTTAAAGTAGTTTTGAAATGTTGGGTTTAGATAGAAAAGTAGCGATGTGATTCAAAATGTTAATAGCTATCATCTTAACCGAGATATGTTGAAAATGTTTCAATATTGTCATATATGGGCCTTTTTGGTGAGAGCAAAAAGAAAAACTTACAAAACACGACAGTGATGGAAGCATGGATGAGATTAATGGTTTATTCTGGCTTGCTATATTTTGTGCTGATTATGACATAAGTTAGTTGCAAGTTAATGCATATTCATCATTTGCAAGGCCAGGACTTGGTTTTGATTTAGAGGAGCAGAGGAGAAGAATGGATCCCATGACCAATGAACTTTTGTTTACAAACTACACATAAGATTTTATTGGCACCTTAGATTACAAATTTTACATAGGTGAATGTTTTGCAAATTTTCCTTTTGTAGTAAAGTAAGCTTTGTCTATGTGATTTAATATATGACTTATTAATTGCATTTTGTTGGTAACTAAATCTAGTATAGGAGGTTTTTAACAGGCTGATTTGAAGTTTGATCCAATGTTAGATGTGCATTTTGCTGATTTGGAGTTCCCCCTACTTTGTTCTCCCTTTCCTCTTCATTTTCTACAATATGAAAATGTAATGTCATCTTCTACTAACTTTTATTTTATTGTCTTCATTGTTCACTAATTTGTGCCATGCTATCCAAATAAGGGAAAAGGTTACTTCCATTTTTGGGCATGCCGTTAGTGTTTTAGCTCATAAGGATGACGTGTCCGGTAAAGGGTGAAATATATCCAACTCTAAGCTCTTACCCTTTCTTGACTGTATTCTTGCATTGAATTATCTTCAATGAGTTTATGATGTTCCTCTAGAAATTCTTTTGATAAGCCCTTAGTCCTGAGTAGGAGTTCTATTATGCCTTTATTTATTTATTTTATTTATTTCTCATATTGTCTTTTAGTATATTGATATATTCTATCTAAGGATCATTCAAATGCCATTTAGCAAGTCGATCTGGATATGATGGATGTTCTTTTCTTTAGCCTTGTTAAATATCTTGAACATCGAAATGTATGCAGCTTCATTTTGAACCATAAATATGACCAACAGAGAGCTAAATATGGATATCGGTGCATATGATATTTTTGTGCATATGATTATGTAGGTATGCATTCTACTATGAATTTTCTCATCAAATGGGGTCGTTGAATGCTGGAAACTATTGTTTTAGCAATTTACTTCTTTAATCTTGTATTGAGTTTCAATTTTCTTTTTAGTTTCGAATTGAAAATTAGGATCATCATAGTCGAAAATAACTTTTCTTAAAGAGGTACCATGCCATATATTTCCTAGCTTTTTATGTACCTATTATTGCTCTTTACTAGTTGTACTTAAATTGATAATATTAAGCTAACAAAACATAACTTTAGATTGTTGGTGTTATTATGGTATTTTAATTATGACATTTGAAATCACTTGTGCATCTGATTGTTTAGACAGGTTTGAATTCATACATTTATTTGTTTTCTTTAGAATAAAGATTTGCAAAAAAAAATTCTTTAGTTAGGAAACATTCTTGAGAGTATTCTTAGTAAGATATTGCCTCTAATTGGTGCTCTTACGTGTAATTTTGGCATTGTCAGCAATCCTAATTATTTTCTATTATTATATTAAATACAGCACTTGACAAGATCAAACGACCTTTGTATGAAAAGCATCCCATGGCAAAGTTTGCCTGGACAGTTATTGAAGAAACTCATATAGTTAGTACTGAAGGATTTATCATATTGTTGTTTTATATATACTTGTGTTAATTTGAAAATTTTGAATCTAGTATAGATTAAGATTAATTGAGACTTGCAGAACATTATGTTTTGTCCTTCAAAGGAAAGCTGTATGCTGTCATTCATGATTTATTGTTAAATAGGTATTTAAAGGAGATGAAGAAAAGGGAAAGAGATATACTTTATAAGTGAGATCATATCAGTGTTATTGATTGTCCTTTGCTTTGTCTAAAGAGTTCAACAAGATAGACATAGTGACCTGTGGCCTAGGGTATATTTGGTCATGCATTTTAGGTTTGATCAATGATTGTGCACTTTGATAATTTTACGCACACATAAATACTTTTTATAAGGTTGTAAATCAAACCAACTTCTGCTTCTTATCATACGAAATGGTATACCAATAACTAGAGTACTTATTTTAGATATCTAATTACCATTAATAGTTGTGCCTGAGTCATTATAAGTTTAATTATAGCAACTAAAAGCCTACAAAGTGACGGCAAAATGGTCAATTAATTTAATTTGATTTGATTTTTAATCGTTTTTAATTTTTTTGTGAGTCTATTAGAAATAATCTCTCTCTATGACTAAGGTTATGTATTTTAAAAAAAATTTAAACTCTGAGTCTTAACGGAATTTTTATTGAGTTTTTTTTTATGTGTAACAGCTAATTGTGTCCCTCCCAAATAGACCTGAGAATGGGTTGGCAAACTTTACCTTATTCCATTACATTACGTTTATAAAGCACCACCTACAACTAAATTCCAATTTATTCCTTGCTATAAACGTCACCATTTTGCATTATTTATTTAAACATCTAAACGATTTGAATTTGTTGTTTGTCCAATAAGCTAATTGCCTAAAAATATTATATTGCACGTAATTTTATATTATAAATAAAATTTAATATTGCATCCATAATATTTTGATATTTCTTTTCAAATGTATATATTATTTATAAACTCATACTTAACAAAATTTGATGGAAATGTATACTCCAGAATATTAAAGAAGCTAGAACAAAGATCTCAACTTATGGGTAATAAAAATCGAGAATGGTTTAGTGTTTTTTCAAACTTTTACTTTGAAATTGAATCCTTTTCCTTTTTCACATTTGAGTGATAACAATTGTTTTTTTATAATGAAAATCATAAGTTACTTTAAAGGTTTATGGTGTTACCAAATTTAAATGTATAATTAAATATTGATTTAAATTAAAATTTTAAGATTGTTTAGGATTGAATTGTGATTCAGTTGAAGGTTTGGAGATAAAAATATACATCTAAGGCTTAAAGTCAAATAAAAATAAAACCTAAAGAAGAAAATCCTGTATCTGTACATGCTGTAGGCACATGAAACGAAAAGTTAAAACTCTCTACATAAAAAAAACCCTAAGATAATCAATAGGAGAAAACACAAATATGTACTAAATATATTTATGCTTCTAATTTCGACAGTCTTCAACTTGGTGATCCAACTTCCTGACTATTTCCTCTTGGTTAAATCTAAAGTAGTTGACATTTACCGAGCTTACTACCGTGTTTATATGATAATTAAGGAACACTTCGTATCCTAGCCAGAAGAGCAAGTTTAGTTTTAGACCCACAAGTCACCTCTAATGTACTTATTTATGATCTTAAATCTTTAATTTGCTCAGACCATCTCCTCTAATACATATATAAGAGATAGATAGGCATGAAGAAATAGGAAAAGATGAGATGAACTAAGCGAAGACAATGTGCCATTGTTACAGACATGTATCAATCAGCTAGACCGACAAGCTCAAGGCTTTTTTTTCTATTTTAATCCTTGACTTCACAAACTTCTGAGATCCTTTAGATTGAGAATAAATAAGCATTTACAACATTTTGTTTATAGACGTCTTCCAATGTTAATTTTCTTTTCCTTTCTTGCATCTTTTTAATCTTTTGGCTTGGCGAGTTTTAAACTACAGAATGAAAAGTTATGTTAATTCTAATCCAAAACGAGTATATCTTTCATATATGCCCTATTGTTTTTGCTTATTTAAAGCAGCTTAAGCAATGAGTTCAAGTAAATACTTTACATAGAGGTAAAATAAGTAAAGAAAATTAGCCAATTACAGTTACAAGGAAAACCAAATTAAAGACTCCATCTACTTTTCATATAAGAAGATAGAGTGAGCTGAATTTTTTTTTGCAATTAAAGCAGATCTAATCTAGTTAATGATCCTATCAGCTAGCTGATATTTCCCTTCTTCGTGGTTGGAAAATTTATGTGAGTTTCTCTCCTTCCAAAGATGGTAAATAGTAGAAGAAGTAAATGTAGCTTTGTAGAGAATTGCATTTGGCTTATTGATCTCGACACCAACAGCTCACTTGGTGACATTCTAGACGCTATCAATGTGACCATGGTAGAACTTGTGAGGCATGCCCTTGTGAATGGCGCCATTAACCTTGATGTCGACGTAGTTGCTGATCTTGTAAGTCCTGAGATACGAGCCAAAGGGATATAACCCTTCTTCCTAAAGCGTCTAGTGAATTGATCGCTAGTTCTCTCGTGAAATCAACATGGCAGATTTTTTATGTGCTACATCAAGCCTACTCCTCTAGAAATTGGAGCTATGAAACATGCATCTTTCACAATCATCACTAAATACTTTGTTGATCAAATTCCAGGCATTAAAGATATTCCATTCCACAATCTAAGGATTTCCGATTGACAAGATAATTGCCAAAGTTTATTATAACTCAGATGCTTATAATCTCAATGCACTTTCAAACTCCTTTTGCTACTATTTTAATGTCTTTTTTACTATTTATTGATCCTTAGTGCTCAGAGGACTATAATCTTAACGCACATACAAACTATTCTTGTTGTTATTTCACTTTCTTTTTTACTATTTATTGACAATTATTGTTGAACTATGTTTCTCCTAAATTTTGTCTTGTACTGTCAATCTTTTAATTCACATACTTATTGGTTATTTTCTACCTTAGTCCGAAATTCATATTTAAATTTTTATTGATTTACTTTAATTCATATCAAATTTTGCAGTTGTTATATTCTTTACTAAAATATTATAATGGAATTTGCTTTATTTATAAGTTCGGATTGTTAGTTTTTCCTTTATACTTTTGTTAATCCAATTTAAATATTGACCTATTATATCTTTTCCTCTTTCCTCTTACAAAATGTTGCCCTGCAATATACATTTCCAATTTTCCTTCTAAATTCTAACTTTAACAATATCCACTTAAATATCTCAACCATTCATAATAAAAAATTTTCCCTCCAAATTCTAACTTTAACAATATCCACTTACGTATCTTAATCATTCATAATAAAACCTGTATATAGATACTCTTTAATTCCCAAAAGCAACCGGTTATTATAAGTTTCCAAATTTCCACTACGATGCCATTAGAACAATTGACTAAATCCAGATTCGAGCCTATATGGGACCCTTTTGGGTGGCTCAACTCTCCCTCACAACGACGCCACAAGAACAACCGACTAAATCCAGATTCGAGCCTATGTGGGACCCTTTTGGGTGGCTCAGCTCTCCCTCACAAGAATTTAAGACAACTCCATATCTAAAACTCGAACTTGAGATCTTGGTTAAGGATGGAAGAGCCCCTTATACCACTCCACCACAGCCTTGTGGGTTAAAATTGATATGTATGAGCTTATACGTGTAACAAATACGCTTAAATTACTGGTGGGGAAAGTCCCCACAATAATTACTGCGTTTCATGGCCTGGAGCTTATATGTAGCCACTGATAAACTCGAAAATTTAGGCAGAGAAACCTATCTTCTCCTCTCCTCCAACTCTCCAATGGCTGCCTCTAAAGCTCTATTCTCACTGTCCTTCCTCCTTTGCTCCCTCCCTGCCATTATTTCTCAATCTTTCATCCGAATCCCCAGCGACCGTAGCGTTGGCGACAACGACATCTACTGCGAAAGTTGGAGGTTATCCGTGGAGACCAACAACTCCGGTAAGTGGTCGTTAGTCCCTTCCTCATGTGCCAGCTACGTGGAGAAGTACATGAACGGCGACAAGTTCCTTTCGGACTCCGAGGTTGCTTTTGACAACATGTTGGCCTACGCTGCGACCGTTGAGGTTGGTTCTGATGGAAAGGATGCATGGATCTTTGACGTCGACGAGACCCTCATCTCCAACCTGCCATACTACAAGCTCTATGGTTATGGGTAACGTGGACTGTAATACCAAACTTGCTTTTACTTGCTTATGACTCTTCTAATACATTTTATGAGTTTATTGAGGCAATCAGGTGGGGAATACCACCTGAAATAAGATAAAAATACGTAATGCCCAATTGGGTGAACTGGGACTGAGAAATGGGTACATAGCACAAACAGATTACATCCGAAAACATTTTTTAAATTGATTCTTTCTTGTTTAGAGTTTTGTATAGCGTAATTTAAGTAATTACGCAGATGAAGATATTTATTTTAACGAGTTTTTGTGTACAACAGTTCATTACCTCCTAGTGGATGGAATGAGTGGGTGGCATTAGGCCAGGCAACACTTTTGCCAGTAAGCCTGAGGTTTTACAAGAAATTGCAGCAACTGGGTTTTACTATAATTTTGTTGACTGGAAGGACTGAAAGTCAAAGGACTGTTACAGTGCAGAATCTTTTAAAGACTGGATATAGCCACTGGAGCAGGCTAATATTGAGGTAATTAACCGATTTCTTCTTTTTGAGACTAAAATGTCTAGACTTAAATGACTATATACATCTTGGGTTTATGTGATGTATACCATTGCTTGTCTAGGAATACTACCGAGAAGAACGATACGGCGTTAGTCTTCAAATCTAGGAGAAGAGAAGAGTTGGCGAAGGAAGGGTATAAGCTTCACGGGTGCTCTGGAGATCAGTGGAGTGACTTGGTTGGTTATCCAATGGCTAAGAGGATCTTCAAGGTCCCAAATCCTCTGTACTATCTTTCATAAACCAAAAAAGGGCGAGTGCAGGCACTGGACTACGTTTTAATAAATAATGTATGGTTGAGTTGGTGCTTAGTATAACGTAGTTTCTTTGCCTCGTTATGTAGTTCAGCAAGTCGCCTAATGTAATAACATTTATTTCTGGTTCTTATAATTTATGCTTGGATCATAAACAACTAAACAAATCCACTTGCCTGGGGTAGAAGAAAGAGGGTACAGGAGTAGAAAAAGTACCGTTTATTAAGTGGAAGGATGTTTGTGGTGCTAGTAGTGGTCGAAGGAACGAAACCAAACAAGTAAATAAAGAAAAATCAGTAGAAAGATACAAAGAATTTTTATGTGGAAAACTCGAGTGTCGAAAGATACTCCCTAACCACCCCTCTGTCTGAATCCTGACTGTCTGTATCCACTTGAAGATCTGGATTGTCTATTTTGGCGCTTACTGAAGCTCCTGCCAGAACTACCCTGACTCTCACTAGGCCTCTTTCCTCTGGACCCTTGCCTAATCTCTGCTTGCTTCTCCTTCATTAGCGGTTCAATTTTGATTGAGGCAGCTCTCAACTCAGTGAAAGTGCCCATGTCTGACCTCGCCAACCTTGTCCTGATCTCCATGTTAAGTCCATTCTCAAACCTCCTGCACTTATCTTCTTCGGCAGGAACCAGAGCGGTAGCATAACCCATCAATTTATTGAACCGGACCTCATAGTCGGCCACTGACATCTTGCCCTGCTTCAGTTCCAAGAACTCTTGCATCTTCATGTCCAAGTAGACCTTGGGCATGTAATT
>JANIJH010000224.1:18788183-18800899 GCA_024520975.1 Erythroxylum areolatum
TATCAGAGCTTAGGTTTCACTCCTAGGCTTTTGTTGTGATATATGATTAAATGTTTGTATTATGAATTGATGGTTTGCATTAAGTGACATGCATCTCATGCATAAATATAGGAACTAAGATTAAAAAGAAATGTTGCTAATCAGTAAATGTTTTCATTGAAGGAGTAAGATACCACCTCACAATGGAAGGATGGAGCAAACAATACTTTTATGAGAGCTACCATTTGTCTTCACAATCTATAACATCACCATATAGAAAGAGAGGTTCCCTCACAGTTTCAGAGGCACAATCGATGTCTACATTATGTTGGGACATTTGTGAGAGTACTTACTACAATTATGAATGTTGAGCACTAACTCATCTATGGAAGCAACAAAGTATGTACAATCAACCTCAAGGTACAACTGAAACAACTACAATTGAGAGTGGAGTAACTTTTACGCCTATGGATGGAACGATTATGCTCCAGTTGAATATTTATAGCACCAAACACCTTCAGTTAATGAGCCAACTTTGGAAGATATGATGGTTGATTTCATTCAAGAATTAATCATGAAGTGTTAGGAAATAGAGGCTCGTATACAAAATTTGGTAAGTAAGATGGAACAACTAGTGGAGATAACATTTGATGAGATGCAAGGGAGTTTGCTTAGTTCTACTAAAACTAATGTTGAAGAATACGGAATGACAATCACTTTTAGGAATGGAAACAAGTTTCCAGAAGAAGACGAAGTAGAAGAAGAAGAAGAAGAAGAAGAATAAGAAGAAGAAGAGGAAGAGGAAGAGGAAGCAAGTATTACAGATAAAATTAATGGAACTCCTTGCAAAAACTGAAAGCTAACTGATGTGAATTCAAGAGTGAAGAGAAGATAAGGGTTGGGTCTGACGAAAGGAGTGACATTTCTTAAAGATCTTCCAGAAGAAGAAGAAGAAGAAGCCTCCATCCAAGAAGAAGAAGTAGAGAAGTGGTAGGATATAATTGAAGAAGATAAGCAGCAAACCTCTATCCAGGAAGAAGAATAGTGGACAAAGATGGTTGAGGAAGAAATGGAGGAGGAACCAAATAAGGAAACTACTGGTGAAGCATTGGTAATGACCTTAAGTACGAAAGGTTCCCATTTCCTCGAAGGCAAATTGTTTGGGTCAACTGACGATTCAAGGAGCTTTCTTATTTCCTCTTTCATTAATGGTTTGTCATTAAAAAGTGCATTAATACTTATAATTGAATTTATTAATTTGATAAATTATGCCCTTGTTATTATTTTGCAATAGTCGGCTTACTTACAGGCTACAAAACCTCATGGGAGAAACTAGTGGAAGCAAGCACTCATTATTGATCTAGGATGAAGCTAGGAATTAGGGGCACGTTGAGCTAATAATGTTAAACAAGCGTTGCATGGGAGGCAATCCATGAATTAGGATATGTTTCATTTTTATTTTGTTTTAATTTTATTTCATGCATTATATAAGATTTTATTTCATGTTATTTTATATTATGTTATTTCCATGTTCTTTTTATCCCTTTCTTGTTTATATTTTACAAGGTGTAGCTTAACATTGGATGGATCTAACATCACAAAATCATCATATTTAGGAAAATATCATTAAACTTTTCCCTTATTATATATATTGTGTACATTGGGGAAAATATACAACTTTAAGTGTGATGAATCTTTAACAAATTTTTTAAACTTATTATAATATTGATTATTAAATTTTATGAACTGATATCTTGGTTGAAAATTGTCCATGAATATTGTGTTTCGTTGTTGAATATTGATTGAATTGTTATGCAAAAGATAAGAGTGAGAATAAATTTGCTTTTGTAAGTCATATTTTTAATAATCATTGAAATATTCAAGTTAAATGATATTGCATATTATTTATACACGTAATACCCATCTTTTTCTTGAGCTTTTGTAGCCTCAAAGCAAAAATTTCAAAATTGTTAAGCTCTTATTATTGTTTCACGTGTGCTGTCATGTGTGTTAGAATAATTCTAAAACTTACTTTTATTATGCATATTGACACCATATTTGTTAAATTCAAAGTATTGACATAATGAAGGCACTTAGATTTAACAACTTATTTAAGCCTTTTTTTTTTAAATTACCACTTTGTTAAATTTACCTTTAAGAATAACCAAGTTAAACTTTAGTCTTTTTCATTGATTAAACCCACATATTAACCTTTATCTTATTTTTCTTTGAGGACCCTTTTATTTCTTTGAACCTTGAAGTTTATTTACATTATTTACTTTTTGAGACTTGAATTTCGCGAAAGGTCTATTGTTTCTTTAATTGTGGTACTTAATACTTATTGATTGAAAAAAAAGTTATTATATGAGTAAAAAAATTATGAACAAGTTTATGGTACCAATAGAGTAACTATGAAAGGAGTTGTAAGTTTTGTAAACAAGTTTTATAATTTCTTTTTTGATAAATTTCCTTCAATTCAACCATTTTTATTATCCCAACGATATCATACCTAAGCTCAGTTACAACCTTATAAAAACCTTTCATTTTTGTTTCTAGTTTATACATAAGTGGTGGAGATGTGATTTTATTGCAAGCCTATGGTAAGAGTTCTACTATGCATTCATCGAGAGTTCTGCTACTTTTCACCCTGAACATTAAATGGTTAACGCTTTTAATTTCAATGCGATTATTGATGTGATTATTATTAATATTGATTTAGAAAGTTAATTTTAGGATAATTTGATTCTAATTGTATGCTAATTTGATTCAATAAGATATAATGATGTATAGTATGAATGGATAGATCGAGATTGATGATGGATTGATGTGTAAGATTTATAATTTTGATTATGGGTTGCTTAAGGGCAAGTAAAAGCTTAAGTGCATGGATGTTTGATAGATGCATAATTGAATTTATTCCTTATATTTGATGTAGTTTTGCTTGATAACTTATAATTTTATCATATATTTGGTACTCGATTCGCCCTAAGTGTGTTTACAGAGTATAATTACCTTCACAAATTTAAAGGAGAAGAATTCAGAAGAAAACACGATACAAAATGAAGATTTGAAGCACAAAAGAGATGCACGACTGTGCATCCACCCGTGCACATATCTCAAGCAGTGTAGATTTGCGATTTTCAGAGATTTTGATTATGTACAATTTAATACACGACCGTGCATCAGACAGTGCATTGGACAAAACCCTATAATTTAATATAAAAGACTTTTTTAGAGGCAAATAGAAGTAGATGTATAGAGGTTTTCTAAAACTCTTAAAGGTGGATAAAGAGGTGATTTTGATGCAAAGAAGTGGGAAAACACAAAGCATTCAACGAAAGATTTGTCAGAATACAAGATCAAACCTTTACTTTACAAGAATACTCAATAGAAGACAATCAAGGAGATTTAGAATTATGAACCAATTGTTTTCAATTTGTTTTTCTTTCTATTTATGTTTGATTTTGTGTTCGATCATGTGTAACTAAATGACTTGTTAGTATTTAGGTTAGATGAACCCTATGTTGATACTTTAATTTGATTTGATTCTTTTATTAATGGAATTGGTTTGATTGATATATTGTGATCTAATTATGTGTTTTACTTATGTTCTAATAAAATTGAAATATTAAATCATAACCTGATTCCATACATAGAGATTGAGAAATCAAGTTTATGAATATATCCACCATTATTGGAAGGAGTTGATTGCAACCCTAGATATAGGATGACATAAATCTTTCGGATTAGGGTCAAACCTAATAGAGGGACTCACAATTCAATAAAGCAATCTTATAAACTTTAACTTCATTAATTCGGTTTAAAACCTCCGTAGTAATTTTTAATAGACTCAAGGTTAGCTATTAGCATACCATAGGAGCCTCCACGATCTAATAAATCAACAAAAGAATTGCATAATAAAAGATCAATATATTAAGGTTTAAGGGATTCAAAACCTAGATACTAATCTTTTGATATCGGCAATTTTCTTAATACTTATTTAGTACTGTGATTCATTCTTGCTACCCATTTATTTTACTTGTTATAGTTTTATTTTCTTTTAAATTAAAAATTACACTAGATAATAGAATAATGGTAACTACTGATAATCACTGTCCCAATGTGGTTGACTTGCATTTGTCAGTAATAGCTATAGCTATGCATGCATCTACGATAATTTAATATTGACACACATAATAAAAATCAATCAATTTTTCAGACCATCATTAAAGATAGTTGCTTGTTGTTCATGTAAGTTCAATACCTATTGTGTTTAATTTCTTCAACTTCTTTATTTTTCAACATCTTCAAATTATAATTGACCTTTGATGTCTTTTAAAAAATTGGTGTCCATCTTTTTATCTTCCAAATGACTCTAAAATCTCCTTGATTGGACAACTGTGGAGAAAGTTGCAGTAGATCTTATATATTCTCTCAAAATCATCACTTACAAGACAATGAATTAAACAAAGGAAAACATTAAAAATTTATAGTAAACATGTTATAAAAGTACCAAATACCATTAGTATTAAAACCTAAATAAGTTCAAGTCAAATAGGATTGGTACAAATTCAAAATGACTTCAAATAGGTATAGAAAAGAAGTTCGTATAGCTTAAAGTCAATTTTGAAGTAAGTTCAATCGATCTCAATTATAAGAAATCAAATCGATTCAAGTGAAATCAATGTATTAAAATATATTTGATAAAATTAAGAATCAAGTTCAAACATTTAGATTTAATTAAGATCAGACTAAGATTCAAGTCAAAAAACATTTTAATCTAAAATTCTAGCCTTAGGGTTTATGACCAGTCTAACTTTATTATGAGCCTTAACTTTTAACTTGAAGCAAAGTAGGCTAATTTAATTAAGGTTAGTAAATAGGTTGGGTCGACCTAATTTGAGGTTCAATCAGGCTCAAATGTAATCAAACTTTGTGTCACTTGAAGTCTGATCAAGTTCGAATCATTCAGCCTGAGTCTGAGTTTGAGAATAATCACAACTAAGTTTTGATAACACAAAATTTAATCAAGTTAGTTCAGGCTTAAAAAGTTGACATTGTGATGCAACCTATCTCTTTAAAGTAATTGATTGAACAATTAAGCATACTAGCTCCTAGTAATTAGAATAAACACTCATTTAACTTAGATAACCTACTTGAATAAACATCCAAAATTCCATGCTTCTATAATTCATCATTATAACTATTTGGCTAAATGTTTAAACTTTAATGAGTGCAATATTTTTTCTTATCTCTTTAATGACGATATTTTCAACTTTCTTACCTTTTACTTAACAGTAAACATTAAACCAAACTATCATTATGTTGATGTGTGAACCAAAAAGAAATGGAAGAAATACAATTATGCTATATCTATTTATTTTAGAGAGCCAAGCCTACAAGGTGTAGCAAACAGTTGGTAAGAAAATCAAACAAGAAACAAACATCATAAGAAAGAGAGAGATGCACAGAAAAATTGGGATAGTGGGAGAAAGTCGGGATTAGGGTAAGTAACAAATCTTATTTCTTAATTTTTCATTTATCAATATACAAAACAATGTCATTTTATTATATTAATAAAATAACATCATTTATGTAATATGAGAAGTTTGGTTATGGTCCGACTTGAACCTAACTCAAAACTTAATTTTTAAAAAATATAATCTAAAGTCATCTCAAAATTTAATTAGTTTAGGTCAACCCAAGCTAGTATGACCGAAATTAGGTCATTTTTATTATTGCTCAAGTTTTGACTCTATAGTGTAATAATATCTATACTAGTATTTGGGTTCACTTAATATAAATCTAATTTATTTCCATTTAAATTCTTGTCTAATAGTGGCAACGTTGCTACAGAACCATAAAAGTTAAATCGACTACTACTCTATAAAAGTGTCTCCATAAGCCCTTGGTTAAGAATTCAAAAAGGTTGCTATGAAGGTGTTGTGAGATTCCTCTTTTCAAAACACAATTCTTCATACAATTTTTTTATAGGACCAAATCTCTAGCACCCCATAAATCCTAGAAATTATGGCATGCTATACTAAATTCACCCTATAGTATAAAGCGAAAAAATTGAATTTAACCTTTTCTTGAAGTTGAACAAGACAATTCATTCCCTAATTTTTGTTTTGCATGTGGAAATATATAGACACTTCTCTTCTCCACTCTTTTATATTACATTTTGTCTTGCAATTGTAAGATTCTCTACTTTTGGTTGTTTATAGTAAATACTAGCTGCAAAGCATCTATACTACAATCTAGTATTTTGATTCTCTATGCCACCTTACTTTAAAATTATTCAAAACGTTATTATTCTTGTTAATGTTATGGTACTAAAATTTTATTTTGTGATTAAAAGTCAAGACGGTTCCGAATCAAATAAGTTTTATAAGGATAGAGTTTGTAGCATCTTAATTAATTGCGTTGTTTCACTGCATACATATTTCTAAAGCAGATCTGAGATCTTATTCGGATGTTATTAACGATCGACCAGATTCCAGTTGTGTTGGTGAAAATAACAATTTGTGATGGTTGCATCAATGTGGTAAGTGTATAAATTTTTACATCAATTAAGAGTAAGAATTAAGAATAATTTATAAATAAAAATAAGTTCACAATACAATAATATAAAGTTCTAAGTCAAAATATAGAATTTATATATGAATCATATTTTTTTGAAATAGAGAATTATACAAATTTAATACAACGGTCCTAGGTTCATTCTCTGATTTTTTTTCTTAGGAAAGAAAAAATTGAATTTCATGGCTAATGAGCATTTCATAAATAGATGCACATGTGATTAACAATTTTTGTAGTGAATTTCCAATAATGGTAAATGAGTGATATACATACACTATAACAAAGTTCACCTTTGACTACAAAAAAAAGTAGCTAAAGGTAAGAAAATCATTGCTGAAAAGGATTGACAATGATTTATTTTCGTTGCCTAAAACATCACAAAATCCCCTTCACTGAAAACTTGGGCTAATCATCACAACAATTTTTTGGCAACACTTTTCTTTGGTAGTAAAAAAAACTTTTAGCAACGATTGGAGGAAACGTCACCAAAGAGTTTATCTATGCTTGTTTTTCGTAGCTAAAAACTATTAGCTACGTTTCTAGAAGTGCAAAAGTTTTTAGCTACATTTATGAAAACATAGCCTAAAGTTTTTAGTTACATTTCCATAAATGTAACCAAATTTTTTAGCTATGTTTCTAGAAATGTAGTCAAAAAAATTTAGCTATGTTTTTTGAATCATAGGGAAAAGTTTTTAACTACAGAAACTTAGCTAAATATTTTAGCTATGTTTTGTAAAATGTAGTCAATTTTTTTTATTTGTTTTAACGAAATGTTATACCATATTGGAATAAATTATTTGTTACATTTTTAATCCATATTTTTGAATATAATGTTTTGATATATTTTTATCATTGATTTATTAAAAAATTATGCATAAAATAATTAATAATTTGAAGCATTGTATATAAAAATAATAAAAAATAAATTTCAACGTATACAAGATTTTTATTAAAACTTCAACAATTCTTATATACAAAATAATAAATACAGAGACTAGTTTACAAATTATAATACAAATCACTCAACCATTGCATCTTCTTCAAATCTGTAATCGAAGAAAAAATTTTAAAATTTAAATTATAATAGAAACAGGAAGTAAGAGAAAAAAGTATAAGATATGTAATCAATACTATTCACTTTCATCTTCACTGCTTTGATAATCCAGGCTATGTTTTTTTTTAGGTATTTATCATGCTTGGCTAACTTTTTTCGAGTTTGTTGCAATTCAACCTTAAGTGACTTGTTTTTCTCTTTAAGACAATGGTATGTAGATCTTGATGAGGTTGAGATATTTGGTTTAGAGCCAAAGCGAAGACCTTTAATATAACTAGAACGTGTACCAAACATAGTATTGCATATTTCTTCGACATTGACCTCATTGCCCTCAGACATTGATTTCTATAATAACTTTTGCTCTTATTCTAAAATTAAAAAATAAAACCAATATTTAATGTAAATATTATTATTGGTACTACATAAATAAATAAACTTAAAATTTAAACAATTTTTTATACTTACATAATTATTTTCCGCTTCTTCTACCATCAACCCTTGACCTTCCTTATAGAAAGTGACTTTGTATAATATGATCTATTCACACTCTTGTCCATTTAGTTCCTTCTCACTTTGTTTTATGAAAGAAAAATATAAGGCATAATAAATAATGTAGTGTTAATTGATAAATTATAACTTGTAAACGAAGATCTTAGATATTCATTTCAGACGACTACCAATGATTTGAACCCTTGATTATGAGGTATTTTCATTTTTTCTCTATTGACCTTTGTCTTCTCACATTTTTCCTAAATAGAGGAAAAAAGATTAAGTAGTCATGAAATCATCTAACAAGATTAATAGAACCAATATATTAGAAATCTAACTCCATTAATAATGTAACTAGTATATTTTTTCCCATATATATGAGGTCCACATGCCAAAGCATATAATGTTGTCGTAGACTCTGGCAATTTACAGTTACGTAACCATATCATCTATACAAAAATATATAATTAAAAGTTACTCTGGCCTACAAATTTCCACTGGGTCATACTATTCCATCAATAATTTACTCGAGTCCTAAACTATGATGAGAAGTTACTCTTATGTCTTCCTTCAACATTAACAATTCTTTTGCTTCTAATCTCATTTTTGTGCTCTTTATTTAAAAAAGTAAAAAGATGTTAGAAAAGACAGGTTGAATGTTATATTTAAATATGAAAGAATGAATGAGAAATAATATACATAGTTCAAATATAAATTGACTTCCTCATAATTGTTCAAAATATACCAATGGCCAATTTTGAGTTCGTCTTTAGTTAACTCCACATATTTTCCTATTCCAATGGCTTTACTGTTTGGGAGAAAAATCACAAGTTATCATCTTGAACAAAATCAAAGTTATGTTCTTCTCTATTAAATTTTGTCTCTACGTCATTTAACTACATAGAACAAAATGTCAAGCATTTATTTGATATATATATAAGCCTCTGTAATAAAGCCTTCAAGTAGAGCTCTATTACACACATAACGCTTAAGAAAACCTAAAAACCTAAACAAAATAAAACATTGACAATTGTTAACTAATAACTTAAGAGGAAAAAGTAGAAGTTAATATAAATTACCTTTCAATGGGGAACATCCATCCAAATTGAACCAGTTTACAAAGTTTTGTCTCGTATGGTAAGTGAATTGCCAAATGCACCATAACTTCTAAAAAAGATGGGAGGAATACTAGTTCAAGCTTATATAGCATCAAAGACATGTCTCTTTCCATTTTTTCAAGCTTTTCTATTTTCAATGTCTTGCAACATAATTACTTAAAGAACTCACCAATTGTCCTAAAGTTCCAGACACATCCTTTGACAAGCACCCACATATTCGAACAAGAAGTAATCGTTATAGAACTACATGAAAATTATGGCTTTTTAACCCTAAAACTTTTCCCTCATTCACAATGACACAATAAGCTATATTAGCTGCATGCTCATCAAGAAAATTGACTGATTTAAAAAATTGAAAAAAGTTTTGCTTCTTATTTTTTGACATGTTATAACATGGAGGTAGAATGATGTATAACCCATCATCTCTTCTTTTCAAATGAAAATCTTTCCTTATATTCATGTCTTTCAAATCTAATCTAGCCTTAATTGTGTCTTTCAATTTTCCATCAATTCCCATCAAAGTACCTAAATTATTCTCACAAATGTTTTCAATATGCATCATATAAAGATTATGCCTCAATAGTCATTCCTTCCAATATGGAAAATTGAAAAATATGCTTTTTTATTCCAATTAAGATCAATAATACTTTGCTTTCACTTTCTATTACTTGGGTGTTTATCAGGTGTAAACTCACACAAATGTGATATTTGGTCAACCATATCATCACTAGATAAGTGCAAAGGAACTTCACTATGTTCTACTTTTCCATTAAACAATTTACTTCTTCAACATCTATGCCTATGTTCCAAGTAATGACGATATCCCATATAATATATTTTACTTCATAGCCTCATTGAACGAGTTTAATGGTTATATACAGGACAAGTTATATACCATTTACTACTTCATCCAGAAAAATTGTCATAAGCTGAAAAATGATTTATAATCCATAAAATAACCGTATGCATTGAAAAATATTTCCCCTTCAGCAACATCATAAGTTTTTAATCCGACCTCCCAAAGATGGTTTAAGTCATCAATTAGTGATTGCATGTATACATTTATATCATTTTATGCTCTTTCTAAGTCATTAACAAAATTTTAAGGCTATAATTTTTTAGCAATTTAGTTTTTAATTTAAAAATAATATTATCTTTTACTATTACCTGTTGACTTGACATTGGAGAATGATTATATAGCAATATTAACAATAAATTACAATAAATCAAAATTTTATAAATTTTGTCGATATAATCTTAAATTATAGTTAGTATTGAAATTTTGATAAAACAAATTTATAATTAAAATATAATTTATTTTATTTTTTGGGAATTTTAATTATCAACATAAAGATGAGATATGATACTCAATTTTACATATAGTAATGATGGTTTAGGTGAGTTGGTACACTTGTTGTTGATCCTCCAACATCATTCCTTGATTACACTTAGTTGGATCCACTTGACTTTCATTCCCTGTAAGTATATATAATTGCAAAATAGATGAATGTTATGTAATTGAGATACTAAACTTTCTTGCTTTCAATTGTTTTCGTCTCTCCAAATCTTGGAATCCAAGATCCAGTCTTCCATTCAACATGTATTCCAATAGCAACAATAAGTAAACATATGTTCTATACTTACTATATAATATTAACACTAAATAGGCAAATAAGAATTGCAATTATTTGACTCAATCAATTAAATAATCATCTGGTCTATAGCCAAGTTATAGCATAATAATAGTAGCACTGAAGCATAAATTGTTAGACAATATCAACTCTTGCATGAGTAATTTTATTCTTCAAATTCACCTTACCCCTCTTTCCTTTATTTTTTAAACATCATTTATCCTTTATCCATTATATACAATCTTATAGAAAAACCTATCATCCTTGTTAGAAACAATCCGATATATGTTTTGAATTCTTTACTAATTTGTCACAAATAATTCAAACAAAAGCAAATCATCTCTAATAGAACTTTCATCAAACATATTACAGGCTATCCTCAAACAAGCTTCCTAATCCATCTAAGGCTTAATCATTCCATTCTAGACCAAACAAAAGTATGCATTCACCATCTTCCAAAGAACAATACGCATTCACCATCTTCCAGACAACAATACACGAAACTAAGACCCTCCTTGCAGAACACAAAACTCAAACACAAAAACTCAACTAATGAATGCAGAACATAAAATCTGAATATAAGTTGGATGACTTACTTGGACAGACGAACAACTAGGAATGACAAACGAGGAATCATGGAGCTAGATAAGGTTCGAGGCTCTTTAAGGTAAAATTTTGTTAGAAAAATGACGATGTATAATGAAAAGGAAGACATACTTCCTTTTCATGTTTGAAATAATAGGAAAATGATTTCATTTGTTATGGAATAAACAACATCATTTTCATGTTATATTAAAAACTATAGCCAACATTTGATGATTTCAGAAAAGCATTACCAAATGTAGACCACAATTTATAAAATCGTTGCCAAATTCTTGCTTTAGCGATGCTTCAGCAAAAACGTAGCCAAATGTAGACCATTAGTGACGTTTTTGCTGAATTGTCGCTAAAGCAAGGATTTGGCAACGATTTGATAAATCGTTGCCAAATCTTTTCATATATATATAAATATATATTTATATAAAATAATATAAAATTTATATATAATAAATAGAGTTTTGTGGCAGCATAATAAATTGTCAAATCATATATTTTAAAAGAGATAAATAAAAAGTATAAATCTATGTAATATAATTAATTTTGTGCTTTTAGTTTTATAACTTTTTGAAATGACGTTGTTGTTAGCTAAATTTATTTTTAGACTAACAATCATTGTCAATAATATAAATTTTGATTGTTAAGAATATGATATTAATATATAATAGCGATTTTTTTACTTATTGCAATTATTTTGTAATTATATTGTAATAAATATAATTATATATGGTAATTAATATAATGATATATGAATGTATAGATAATAATTGTAATTAGTATATTGATTTATGAATGTATAGATAATAGATAAATTTTCTCATATCTTAGTTATCACATTATTCTATTTAATCATAATTCTTTATTTATTACATATAATTTCTATAATATAGAGCATAACATATAGGAATAGGGTTTGACGACAAATTATAAAAATCATTGCAAAAGTTTTACCTTTTTACGACGATTTATGTATTCATCACCAAAGGTGAAGCAAAACCACGTTTTTTTATGAAATTGAAAACCTAATTACCCAAACATAAGACATAAATTATTTGGATAAAGCCTGAAAACAATTATGTAACACCCCACTCCCGCAAGACCCGAACCCAATATCAATGGTGATATTCGAGACCGTGCCCCGCGAGGGTGGTGTGCTACGCACTCCATCAATCAAAATTCAATATATGTTTTTTTTTTGACACACATGCGGAAGTCAAATAATCAAATAGGACATAAGCCCCTTTTCAATCATACAAGGCCATTTAC
>JANIJH010000224.1:18802359-18815762 GCA_024520975.1 Erythroxylum areolatum
TAAGAATCATCTCGTTTGGATTACTAGAGAAAATCTTATGGCTAAAGAACTGAAGTATGTTCAGTGAACATTTTCCATATCACTACCAATCTTGTTTCTCAATCTTTCCTTATCACGACTCATACCAAGATCACTCTTTCTACTCCTTATTTTTAATAAAATCACATTTAATATCAATTATACCCGAAAGTTGTCAATGAATGCATGTACACTTTTTATCCGAAACATTACGTATCTATGTGCATATATACTAACATGATGCATGAGCAAGAAAAAATGCATTCCTTAGTCTCAATTTCTCTTTGAGCTCGCATGAACTGAAATTTCGGGTTACAATCCTTAATATAGAGACGGGATGTTACAAATTAGGGGCCCAAAACGGGGCTCACTTCTACAAACAACAAACATTCTACTTACAAAGCAACAAAAACAACAACATAACCCACCGCTACTAACAATGTAAAAAAAAGACAACATTTTTGTAAGTACTAAGCAAGACAATTTATCTATGATGGCGTTTTATAAATAAGGTAAATAAATCCTCCTTAGCCAAAAGAGTTTCCAGATGCTTCCTAATTAGGGTTGAACCTATAAGATCCCACATCGGTTGGGAAGGAGAACGAAGCACCGCTTATAAGGGTGTGGATACCTTCCCCTTACAGACGCGTTTTTCATGCCCTAACGCACCGGATCCCATCAGAAATCCAAAGTTAAACGTGCTAGGGCCAGAGTAATACCAGGATGGGTGACCTCCTGGGAAGTCCTGTGGAAAAGTAAAATCGTGAGGATGTGAGGCCCTAGAGGCCGAGGCCCAAAGCGGACAATATCTGCAAGCGGGTGGGCGCGAGGCCCGAGAGGCTGAGGCCCTTTGAAGGACGCGAGGCCCGAGAGGCCAAGGTCCTATGGACGTGAGGCTCGAGAAGCCGAGGTCCTACAGATGGTATCAGAAATAGGACCCGAGCCGTTGTGCTAGCGAGGATGCTGGGCCTCCTAAGGGGGGTGGATTGTAAGATCCCACATCGGTTGGGAAGGAGAACGAAGCACCCCTTATAAGGGTGTGGATACCTTCCCCTTGCAGACGCGTTTTCCATGCCCTAACGCACCGGATCCCATCAGAACTCCGAAGTTAAACGTGCTAGGGCCAGAGCAGTACCAGGATAGGTGACTTCCTGGGAAGTCCTGTGGAAAAGTAAAACCGTGAGGGTGCGAGGCCCTAGAGGCTGAGGCCCAAAGCGGACAATATCTGCAAGCGGGTGGGCGCGAGGTCCGAGAGGCAGAGGCCCTTTGGAGGATGCGAGGCCCGAGAGGCCGAGGTCCTATAGAACCATCAAACATGATCTTCTTCTCTGAGTTGGTTAAGTTGACAGGTATGAGTTCCTTTGTCTTGATTCTTACATTTTCTTCTTCTTTTTACCTTTGGTTATTCTGCAATAACTAGTCATTAGCTTTCTCTTAGAGGAGTCACACAACACTCTCATCCCAAGCGAAAGCTAACCTCAAGGTATGAAATTACATGATTCTTTTGTACAAACTCAGTGTCTTCTTGATTAAACCAGATTTCTAGCTAATAGTTAGAAATCATAGGGTCCTATTTTGAAGAGACATCTTCGATCCCTAGTATTCATTCAACTCTTCGAGTAAGTCTTCCCTCTTTGTAAATTTGTGCTTAACTACTGTAAAGTTGATCTGTTTCTCTGCTTGGATTTCTTGCATGCATTTTCTATGTGATTTCTACATCTTATTGATTTAGGGTTGGCCTTTCTATTTTTGTACTTCCTTCTATTTTGAATTCCATGATAGTAACTCTCTCTATTTTTGATGAGGGGCTTGGGGGACCCAACTCTTTTTATCAGAATAGTGGCTTTAGAGGAAAGCACACTTAAGTCTACTTCCCTTAAACATAGTACATACGCAGTTAACATTATCAACCTTATCATATCAAATTGTCTCAATTAATATATCACAAAATTAACATTAGTATAATTTTGGAACATTTAAATAAGAAGTTTTCTATTCTCAAAGATGTTAGATCACCTATTAATCTGTGGCATATGCTTTGGGTTTTATTTATCTTTAAGGTTAAGTGGCAAACAAAAAAATGTGCCTGTGATGGGGATTTTTAGCTGCTTAGAAAATTAAGTTTCGATGATCTTTACTTCTTCTGTGAATATTTTGTTATGTTCATATATCTAATCTTCATATAATTTTTCATTTTCCTTATTAAAATATACACTTTGCTTCTATATTTGATTATATCTATGCCTTGTTGTTTCTATTTACTTTTTCGAATAACAGTATTAATATAAATTTATCGTGAAATTTCGACGTGACAGATAGTTTATGATGGCAAACATGAGCTCCGATGGGAGGTATCTAGCAAAATTCTCCCTCTTGAAAAACAAATCAATGCACAACAAATTTGCTCATCAAAGTCTAGTCATCGCTCGCATTCAATGGTTGATCTTCTTCTTCAAGGTTTTAAGTAGCATCCGAATTAGCTCTCTTTCTTTATTATTTGTATCTCATTTTTTGTTAGGAAGCTATTACATGAACGTGTGATTGTATATAGTGTGTGTTATGTAAAGCTTTCTCGAATTTGCAAGGGAATGTACATGAAAATGGAGGTGATGGTGATATCTCGGTAGTTCATACAAGATTAGGAGAAATTGGTTATTTTAGAATAGTCGTTGACCGTAAAAACTATGTTTGTTCATTATGAATGATGGAGTCATTCAATCGAGTATGCATATGTTCAAATTGGGTTCCTTATACCATTTTTAGCCTTTTAAATTTTTAGGATTTAATTTTTCAAAAGATTGTGAAGAAATTAACGTGATTGTTCTATACTATTTGTTCCTTAGGTGAAATACATGGTACATGCGGTTTATCTAATTTAGTGATTCATACTACATCCGGGAAATCGTTCATTATATCTTCTACTGGTTTAGTTAAAGCCAAGAAGTTGTTGGTAGTGTGTGTCAATAAACTAACTCTTGAGGGAAGATCTTTGTTTATTTCAGCTAATATCTTAAAATGTGCAAAGAGCCTTCTTGGGAATCCAAACATAAGAAACTCATTTACCTTATCTACTAAGTCTCATGTCACTTAGAATTTAGAAAATCTTTTTGTTGGAATAGGCGTTAAACTTTATTTATTGTTTTTTCCTTAAGAATTATTAAAGTTCTAATTAAAATATTGTATTACTTACCATCAATCATTATATTATATTACATATCATATATATCCCTATTTATTTTTTTTGTAAGAATCATATATCATTATTTTCAAACTTCATGTTAAAACTATTTGAAAATTTTGTGACATCATGTAAAATTGTAAAATCATATAATTTAAAAGAGAAAAATAAAAAGATAAATCTATGTAATATTAATTAATTTTGATTTTATAGTTTCATAAATTATTTAAATGATTTGACATTTTTTTAGCTAAATTTATTTTTACACCTAGGATCATTATCAATAATATTAAATTTGATTTTTCTCAATATAATATTCATTTACAAATTGATCAAGTCAAAGTTAGTGAATTCATAATTATAAATAAGAAAATTATTTTGTTATTAAGCTTTTGACGATTATTTTATTCACAATGACTTATAGAATCTCCTTTGGCGATGATATTAAAAAACTATTGCCAAAGGATAAGTCTGGTCACCAAAAGCTTGTGGAATTGCCACCAAAGATCACCCTTTGGTGACGATTTTGAAAATTATTGCCAAAATTATCAGTATGTAGCTAAGATTTAAAATCATCGCCAGAAAAAGATAACCAAAGGTACTTTTTGTCATAGTGATATAATTCTGATCATGGTACATAGTTACTTTAATTGATGATATAATTGTGAAATCAAGTTACAACTTGTAATAGCTCGTCTACAATTGTGGTCATAGAACGTAAGTTAAACTTTAGAACATAATAACATTTACTATGTTCTATAAATACTGATGTCTTGCATCTCTTTAAAGGAAAATGGAAATCAATGATAAACACATGATTCACAAATTTTCTTGCATGTAGTGAAAAGCTCCATTCTGTACGGAATATTTTCATTTTTCCCATTGAATGTACAAAAATGAACACAACTTGAAACAATTGGCGTTAAGTAGTGAGAAGTGCCATTTTAAAGCTAAAGGTTATTCTTGTCTGCTTATTCCTTGTTCTACCTTTATTCTCTTCAGAAACTACTACGAAGCTGCCTGTAGCCTCCATCTTGATGTAACTTTACCTACATGCACGTCCCATGTGGGGAAGATAGCATGCCCCAACTCTCTCTCTGTCTCTCTCTCTAAGCTTTCGAGGGATAATCACATTTTTTACTCTATATAATAATGCACAAAAGCTCGAATATGGAATAAAATAAAGCTGCAACAGAAGTTTTCCCCAAGGAGGGGAAAAAAACACATAGAGGCTGGCTTAAATGTGATATTCGTTACTACTACACAACGATTCTTGATTTTCAATATGACGTCTCAACCAAGCCCACGTTCAGTTCGTTTGTGTCAATCAGCTGCACAAAAAGACAATATATTACGTTTTAGCTATAAAGAGAATCGTGACAGACCAGCTTTAAACCAATTGTTACGCATGATGATAAGAAATATGGTGAGATAAATATATGCAAGGGCAGTAAATAATTAGTCACTTCAAGAAAGTGACAAGCACTGTTGAGTGATGTTGTTGGAGCAAGCAAGAGCCGCTGAAATTGGTTACCCAGAAGTAACAAATTGGAGGGTGAGGGTACTGCCAAAGTGGAAAATTCTCTTCAACCATTTTTAGAATTTCTTAACTTATCAAAAGGCAAACGAGCTGTAGGAGAACTCTGACTCGAAAAATCATTTCGTATCAATACACTGTTTAAGTAGCACTCAGAAAAGATAAACTTATTAGTCATCGTCATACCTCTTTCAGTAAAAATACTTTGTCTCAATTTACACTAATTAAAGACGAAACTATATAATTGAAGATATTAATTACAAAAAAAAAAGATGAAAAAAGAA
Organism: Erythroxylum areolatum; assembly: GCA_024520975.1. Taxonomy (NCBI): domain Eukaryota; kingdom Viridiplantae; phylum Streptophyta; class Magnoliopsida; order Malpighiales; family Erythroxylaceae; genus Erythroxylum; species Erythroxylum areolatum. The sequence continues at coordinate 18,807,377 of JANIJH010000224.1, forward strand.
GCCTCTTAAATAACATCAAGAAGGATTAGATGTTACGCATCCATACATGCATGTTGAGTGAAAGATTATTTGATTTGATAGATTTTTCCATCCTATTTCACAAAGAGGGAGTATATTAAATATCATGACCGTAATTCAATAAAAAATCCTTCCTTAGTATGTACTTAAACTGTAAGGGATGATGCTTGTCATTAATAAAAGAAGTGCATATCAACATGAATATGCTAATTAGTTAAGGTGATCAGAGGTTGTCATGATTAAATGCAATCTTATCCACCATAAAATGTTCTTTCTTCTTTAGGCAACTAAAATTGTGTATCGTTTATCGTCATTTTTGCTAAAGCACGGCTATTATAAATTGCTAGAGAGCTGTGATTGCCGCCTACTCGAATCTAATGTTCACAATCCATAAACATCAGGCAAGCAAAAGGATTGTGGCACCTTAGAGGGGATTCCAATATAGTACACTACTATTCACAAATATAATAAACTAATTATATCATGTTTTAGAAGTAATTTATACTTAATTACACCTTGGTACTTGTTATTATTACACACAGAAGTTTGTGAACTAATTTATACTAAACAAGAAAAGATTATTGGAACCCCGCACTGCATAACTTATACCACATAATCTCAGCATTGTTATTTCCAAAAATAGGCAACATACACACATGTGATCTGCAAAATACCATGAAAATTTAAGAAGTAATCTGCAAAATAAATTTCTGGTATTTCTACTGAAAAGGGAATAAAGCTAATTGCAACAAAAAGTAACAAAGATTTCCCAGCTATATGATTTACTCAAACTATCGTATTCTTTTTTTTTTTCAAAAAAACAGTGTGAAAGAACTTACACAGGTGCCCTGAAAATAAATAAAAAATCAGAATAGAGATGCCATTGTAATCATACTGGCGAGGATTTTCATGCACGAGGATTTTGCTTTGGGTCTTTGGTTCTCCTTCTATTGTCAGTTGAGAGCAGCCTTTTCTTGGTTTCCTTTCTTATCTCCTTTGATTTTCTTACTTTTTTCCTTTTCTTCTTTTCATTTCTTTCTTCTCAAGGACCGTTTTACAGTTAGTTCAGTTGAGACTTCAGAGAGCCACTAGACCTTTGGCAGCCACCTCCAAAGAGGAAAAAAATATATATATACAGAACAAGAACAAACTATATTTGTGGGCTTATACTTTCTTGGCCTCTTGTTGAAAAGAAACTTCAAGCAACTGTGAGGCCTAAGTACTAAGGACGATGACAATGATGGTGTCTGCAATGTTGTTCTTTACCTATATATTCTCTATTATTTTCTTTCTTTTTACTCCTACCCATCATGATCCTGGTTGTCAGGTCCTGGCCAGAAATGGGAGTACCTCAACCATTCAGTCTCTTGCTGGTTTGCAATGGATGATTCCTGCAAAAACAGCATTCCCGAAAAGCATGTGAAAAATAGGGTTAGGGTTTTGAACAGAAAGTTCATTGCACCTATCGAGAGAAAAAAAGAAAGAAATGCCAACAAGGAAATCAATGAAGCTGCCTCTTTTGTCCCTTTCTAATCTTCTCCGCTACCTCATCTGTGTATATCTTGAGAGGACACGCATGTTAAAAGTTTCCAAGTCGCTATCATCCACTTTCAAAGAAATAATACAACAACAAAAGGAAGAAAAAAGACTATATGTATGTTTCGACTATATATTTTCAACATGACCCCATTTTCCGAACCTCAACACTTCAACAGAAGAGAGGAAAAAGAAAAGAAGAAATAGTTGTATACTATGCGAAAAAGGTAGTTTTCTCGTATTTGATCTCTTATGGTACAATGGAACATCCTTAATTGATTGTCCAGTTTTAATTCTTTATCCTTTTATTGTTTTGGGCACGACAGGAATGTAAGAAGAAAAGAAATTTTGTTCAATACTGGGAAAACTCCTAGTACAGAGAGGATTAAACCGGGAAAAAAGGAAAAGAGCCAAAATGTGGACACTTATAATGGAACACACGTAACAATTGGAAGTCTGAACCTTCAAACCCCTCAACAAAAAGATGAAAGTCTAAATCACATGATAGCTAGTCCTATCCTTCTTTAGTGAAAATAAGAACTTCAAGCATGAAAATGAAAAGCAAAACAAAAGAGATAAAGAGAAAGAGAAAAGTTCTTGGGGTTTACATCTTTAATTTGAAATATAATAGAAGAGTAGAAAACGTAAAAAGGTAGTGTTTTCCTTTATTTTCCTCTTGATATTCCTTCTTGCCTTTTCTGAACTCTTCTTCACAGTTGGGAATAATTAAAAAGAAGGGTCTCATGGATTTCAGAGTCAAAAAGTTCATACTCACTTCTTTGATATCAGTTGAAGAGGTGCAACCCATTATTATTTCCTCCAATCCAGATGCTGATCTGCTTCCTCCTAACTTATGATGTTGTTGCTGCTGTTGCTGAAATGACAGAAATGCCATTGAGTTCAAAAGATCTAAATAATCGCCATATAATCACCATCATGACTTCAAAGGAAGCTTAAAAAGTAAAAATACTGACTATTTTACCCGACTTTGCAGACATTAACAAATACAGTTTCATTTAATTCATAGCTTCCACTTGTCCACCACCAATAGAAGACCCTGAGTAAATGGAATTATGGGTGAAAATTAGCCACTCTCATTCTAGCTACTGTTAGTTGCTTGAGTTTCACCTAATCCTAGTTATATGCATTTGAGAGAGATGTCGGTGGTTGAGTTCCCGGAGTACCCACTTTCTTGACCTTACTACAATACACGGTTGACCTTCATGCATTGCATTATGACCTAATTCGCTATTTGCGAACCAGTTCATACGGACTTGCATACCCGATATCATGTATAGAAATGACGAGATAAACAATTTAAATATAAGAAATTACAAGCAGAGATTGGTCATTGTTAAATTGCATAGAAGTGACTCAGATTTAGCTACACTCGTCTTGGATTAGTCATTTAAAAAGCCACAGAAAAAAGGGTTGGAACTGGATGCCATGGAAGAACTACACATATGGTAATAGCCAGCTTAAGAAATAATTACTTGGATTTCGTTTTGAAGGATGATTCCGGGGACATGGTAAGGGTCCTCGTCAAGAATGATGGAAGTGTGATGGAGGGGAGGTGGAGAGATGATAGTGGAGATGGGATGTAAAGGTCTACTGATGTGGAAGGCTGCAGTAGCAATCTGATGGTGTGCATGGTGATGGTGTTGCACCTGATGATGATGATCATGAACCACATGATGTGGCCTCTGTTGTTGCTCCCGAATCTCATCACAGGTGTTAGTCGTTGCTGGGACTTCCCTTACCGTTGAAGCTTCACCTATCCCCACCTGAAATAGACACAAGCCCTCAGTGGTGAACCAATTTGCTAGGCAGTCCATTTTCAGTATTTAGTGTCTTTGTTGATTACTCAGCTTTTGAGCAGTTAATAGTTTCAGTTTTCTTTTTTCAGTTGCCCTTTTAGTTGGTAAATAAAAGCATGGTTGGCTAATAAAGAATTAAGTGAGGCCCCTAGAGCTCTTTCACGCTGAGCCATAGATGTGATGCTTGACTGATTTTGATGTTTAAACTCAAGAACCTCTGGAATGTTGAGAAAGGCAAACAAGACAATCTCAGAAAGGCTATTTTTCTTAAGTTAAACATACGTACAAATTTTTCAGAAAGCTTATTTCCTGCATAGAATCTTTATCTTCATGCACTTAGGAACTAAAATAATTAAATGATAAATGGAAGTCATAAACTTGAGAGTTTTGTTTGATGAATGATATATACCTGATCATCAAAGCTTTTTCTGAAGTGGGGATAGCTAAAACGGTCCGATTTCAATTTCTGAATATCCATGATGGCAGCAGTAACAGTAGCTCTTGATATTTCTTCTCGTAGTGGAATCATCTCTTTGGAAGAACAACTTCCACTTCCACTATCTCTTCTGCTATGAAGATCACTACCTTCACCAGTTGTTGCATTTCTCTCAGTCCAATTACACTGCCTTGGCTGTGTCTGATAGAATATCTTCGATACCACTAACTCCCCTTCTTTCTCTTCTTCATGCTGCCCCAAATGGTACTGATGCATTACCCAATTGGTCTTTTCGGGCTTCCTATTCTTGCCGAAGTTTGTGTAGAGTACAAGTATTTTCTTACACCCTTTTTGCTTGCCATTAACCATGACAGGTCTCGTCTTACCTGTTTTGTGCCACCTTGTTTCTCCACCTTGCAAATCGCATTCGTTTTGAATTTTTCTTCGCTTTCTTGTTCCAGTTGTATAAGCCTTGGAAGGTCTATGGAAGAAGTGCCTGCTCAAACCATCTCTAGTGACTCCTGAAGAAAATGTGAAGCAAAACGTTTCTCAAAATCAAAGTTAGGTTGACTTAGGTGTAACAAACTGACCTGAGACAGACCCTATGAGATAAAAGTCATAGGAGCCGGAGCAAAGAACCAATGAAAATACGTACGTTTAATTGTTCAATTTCAGTTTCGAGGAAACGACAAAAGACTCGAACTTTCGTCGAGTAAAACCAAACAACATCGACCCTTGACAAGAAAATTACCAGACCTGGAAGTTTCTCAGGATGGGTATAACAAATTCCATCTTCTCCTTCAATGGTAGCAATGAATTCATCTATCAAAGGGTGAGATTTCATGTCTTTGGCTTCCACCTGTGCTTCAAGGTGTTCTATCAGTTCTTGGTCAGTTGGATCAAATTTTACACCAGCTGGTAGACCTACCCAGTCCTGTAGAACCCATGAAAATTCAAGTTGGAGCAAAACAAAAGAAAAAGGATAGAAGGAGAGATATGTTGACCAAAAAAAAAAAAAGCTCCAAAGAATAAAGCAGAAAGCACCTGCTTTGCCTTATTACAAATATTCTTCTGCCTTTGTTAACAAAAATTTGTCTGAAACTGAAGAATATTATGAAGATTATCCGTACCGGTTTTCCTTCAAGCTTGTGTCCACAGCCTGGACACTGCTTTGATCCACAAATCTGATGTTCTTCGAGCTTTGCATCGATAAGGTCAGAACTGCTGACGGAGCCCAAATTACTCCTACTCATCGGTCTTCTAGCTCAAGTACACAGCTGCTAATATTTGCTATCGTCTTCCTTTTGGACAAGACTTGAAATTTTCGATCAAGATATCAGGTTTATGCAAGATCCCGTCACTCATATCCCTGTCAGATTATCGGTAAAATAAAAACATCGGTTTTTTAGATCTGTAGATATATACGTCAATGGAAACAGACAGAGAACACGTATCAAAGATATGGTTCGTTTTGGTTTCAGTTATTAAATTGAAAGATAAAAACTTTAAGCAGTCGGTGACAAATTATATTACACAAAAGTAAGAAATCTGATCAATAAATCATCAAATTGTGCACATGAACTTGTAGCATGCAATATTTACGAACCTAAGTTGAATTAATCAATACCCAGATAAGAAACCTCCCAAGAAAATTATTAAAAGAAAAAACGAACTTGTGTAAGGTGTGGGTATAGAAGAGAGAGAATAGCTTAGGTAGAAGTAGAACAAAGAAGCGAGGAGGAGGAAAAGAGGAAACTGTCACAGTAGGATTCAGCTATAAACCTGTGCTTTAACCATGGAAAACACCAGAAATCCCTCTCTCTAGTCTCTAACTTTATCCGAAGCAAAAGAGGAAAAAAGAAAAAGCTAAGGGCAGACACCCACCTTTAAGCCTTTTCTAATTCAAGTAGTGAATGTAAGCGGTTTGTGAGAGAGAAAGAAGAAAAAATAAAACAGGAAACAAAGAGATAAGTAGCAGACAGGCTACAAACACCAGTTGGAAATTTTCTAAAGTACAAGACTCTCTCTCTCACTCACTCACAGGATCACCTTTGTTTCAAGGTATTGACTAGTAAAGCAAAAGCCAAGAAACGGCCCTCAAAACTGTTACTTGAGGCACACCATTCAACATCACACTTAAACAACGGCCGCTGCTAAACCAAATATCTCTCTATTCCTGGTATAGTTTTGCATTGTAAAAATAACATAATAAAGAAAAAACAGTTGCTAGTAATTGGTGTTTTTAAAATGTTCAAAAAGGAAAAGGAAATGTGGGGAACATATATGTGTGTGTATATATATATATATTAGACCCTATACAAGGCAAGAAGCTTTGAATAAGAAAGACGATATCAGATGGGGTTATTCCCAGAACATTTTCTGGCTGATTCACCTTTTATAGCACATAAGGAGAGCCAAATTTGTATGAAAAAGGGAGTTGATTAATATAGAAGAATAAGAAAAGGGAGAAATAGTAGTAACTCACATGGGTTTTGAGATGGAGTGCTGATGATGATTCTTCAGCCATGAATGTTGGAGAGAGAGAGAGAGAAGAATTAGGAGGTTGCTTGATATGCAAGGTAAATGAGCAGTGCACTTGATGGACCACCACCACCTTTTCCTATGAGAACTTATCATCATAGACCAAAAAAAGAAAATGTTTATGTAATATAGTAATGTCTTCATGTGTTGTACCAGTCGCTTGAAATTAATTATCTTATTTATATATTTAGTCTTTCTTAAAATATTGCTTAATATGCGTTGAATTAACCAAATGATAAAATTCCCACAACAATAATAAATGTATCAGATCATTCAGTTCTTTGAAGTCAAGTCGAGTTGTTATCTTAAGATTCACGTAAAGAGGAGACTCGTATTCAGTATATATTTTTTAAAACCCTCATGTATTCTTTACATATATATATGTACATTAAGGGGAAATCTAAAAGGGCACGGTTCTCGGACAATCATGTAGTGTCTACGAAATCTTGGACCCACGATGATCAGAAGGACAGAGATGGAGGATGTTTGTGTTTGGAATTCACGTTTATTACATTCTCTCGGGCAGTCAAGGCTAAATGAAGGAGGGAGTCAGGGACCAGACCAGAGATGTTTGAGCCAACAAATAGATGGGCATGATCACTCTTTTTGTCTGGTGTTATATTTTTTTATTAGTTTTGGTTTTTCTAGAATATATTTTAAGGTGATGGGAATGTGTGTACGAAACATTTGTGAATACCTCCCATTAGGCTTCTCTTTTTGTCCAAAAATAGAGAGAGAGAATCAGACTGGTTTGACCTTTGACCAATCTAACGAATGGAATCCAAGCATATTGTAGACATTGTTCCAATGTTTGATTCTGCTGACTTTTAATTTTTCTTTCTCTTTCCATTTTTCTTTCCATTTCATGGTAGAATTTCCAACTTATAAACAAGGCCGGATCGGAGTGCAAAAGCTCTTATGGTGTTTGATCTAATAATCTGCATTTACTAATGATTCGATTTAACATGCAAATATTATTTAGATGTATGTATAATTGAAGACCTAATCATTTCGAAGAAGAATCAATGGTGGATAAAGAATGACAAAAGACTGAAATCCTACAAACAGAACAAAGACATATTCTTTGAAACTTTCAAGCTTTGCAAATTGGAAGTGTATTAATTAGTGGAAGGAAAACTTTATATTATTCATCTATAGCATGATAATGTCTGTTATAACAATCAGTACCAAATATATAAATAAATATATATGTCCATAATGCAAAAAAAGTATCAAGGAATTGACCAACTTAAGATCCCTTGGTCAACATTAGTTTGGTGGAAAGTAGAAACTTACATTATAATTAACCATATTGATAGTTAAACACCATTTTGAATTGCTTCATATGCCACCGGTTTAATGAAATGAAAATGAAGAAGCACTTACACTATAAGAAAAGTCTGAAATAGCGACGGAATATTACCGACGGTAAAGAAATTGTCGGTAATTACCGACATATATATTCTATCAGTCGGAAAAGTTGTCTGAAAAATGAAAAAGGTGGGAATATTAAAATTATAGTTTGGCAATTGAAATTTCCGTCGGTAAAAACGTCGTCTTCCCTACTCAAAACTTGAATATTTTTAATTGTAACAAAATGACATCGTTTTGTTCATGAAGGGAGAACATTTTTTTAGTGTACCAGACAAACGACATCATTTTGGTATTGAAGCAGAAAGTCGTTAAGTAAACCAAGACGACGTCATTTGATTTAAAACCAAACAATGTCGTTTTGGTAATGAAGCTGAACGATTTGTCATGTACCAAACAATGTCATTTTGATACAAGCAAAACGTTTTAAGTTAACCAAAACAAAGTCGTTTGGTTTTAAACCAAACGACGTCGTTTTATCACTGAAACATAACTCTTTAAGTTAACCAAGTTTTGGTATTGAAGCAGAATGTTTTAAGTTTACCAAAATGACGACGTCGTTTAGGTTAACTGAAACAATGTCTTTAAGGTAAAAATTTATAGCTTTTGGTATTGATTCGAAAAAGATTGATCGAATCAAAGTAAGGGTATCAATTGGAAGAGTATG
>JANIJH010000224.1:18835539-18848144 GCA_024520975.1 Erythroxylum areolatum
TAATTCAATCATTTAGTATGTGTTTAGGTTAGAATTATGTTAGTTTGTTAATTATTTATGTTTTAAGTGTTTTATGGGATAGTATAAGTCTTTGAGCTTAAATATTATGCTTTTGAAGTACCTTAATGTATTTACTAGTGTTTCAGGGTCAACATTGAAGAACAGAAGAGTTTCGGAGATATTAAGGCAGAAACAACGGCTCACAATCGTGGTATGTTAGGCCATGATTGTGATAGAAGCACCAGAGTTGGCCCACGATCATGGCCTAAATGCCACGATTGTGACAGAAACACAAGGAACGACCCACAATTGTGACCCGCATACCATGATCATGATAGAAATGACAAGTTTCGAGGGAGTTTTTAGACCTTTCAGATAAAAAAATCCTAGGGCTACTCATAACACAAAAGGATGTTTAAAAAGAGAAAAGAAGAAGAAAGGAACTTTTGCATAAGCCACCTTGAGAAACCCTAGAGAGAAATCCTCGAGAGATAGAGGAAGAGAAGATGGAAGAGAGAAGAGGAGAAGAAGCTGACTTGAAGTACTTCTCGAATTAAGAGGTTTCCCTACATTGTTGCATTCCATCATCCATTTAGATTGTGTTTCCTATTTAATTTTATTTTGATTAATATACAGAATTGGATTGAATAGTTGATGATAGATCTATAATGTTGAGGATGTTCTAAACTCACCTTTAAAATTTTACTCTTAAATTAATGAAATTTGATTGTTTATGTGATTATTGGATTTGTTGTGGTTTAATTATGTGATTGCATAATTTGATAATAAATTGAGAGGGTGAATCAAATAAAAAATGATTAAATTGGACTAATGAGAGTTAGGTGATTTAATAAAACAAGAACTTAATCAGATCAAAAAATTGTGTGAAGAGAGATCTAGCATAGGATTTTGATAGTTTATTACAGAACTTCAGAGCTAATTAGGGTTTTGGATAAGTTGTGAATTGAGAAATTGCAACTTCTAGAATATAATTAGGGTTTATGATTTAGGGTTAATGATTATAACTCGAGAGAGTAATCAACCCTAGGATAGTCTAAAATCAACAATTTGATAATTCATAATAAGTTAGGTTAGCATTAAGGATAGGTAAAATTCTCAGTTAGGTTAGCGTTAAGGATAGGTAAAATTCTCTTTTTCTCAATTGGTAATTTCTTTCGGTTGATTCTTATGTGTGTTGCAACTGTTTAATAATTAATATATTCGTATTTGATTCTTAATTTGATTGATTGAATTAAATTCTTATTCTTAGTTTCATTGCATCTTGGATTTCTGTTATTGTTTCTGGCCTCAGATTTTAGGATTAGATTAACTCCTTGCTCGTGAGATCGACACCTTTGGTACTATATTAAAGAACCATGTGCTTGTGGATTATCAGAGGTTAATAATTAAAACTTACACATAACAAAACAACCTGACCAAGTTTTTGGTTTCGTTGTCAGGTAGGCAAATAATCAACTAGGAAAACTCAGTGAGAAGAAGAAGAAGAAAGCACAAAAACAACAATGGCTGAGGAATTTCAACAAGATTTAGATCACAGAGTGAACTAAGGACATCAACAACAACGAACCTTTATAGATTTCATAAGACCAGGGTTCAATATGGCTAACCAAGGAGTAGCTAGGCCATCTGTATAAGTACCTCTTTCGAAATTAAACCAATCATCCTAAACATGCTTTAATAGAATGTACAATTCTATGGACTAACAAATGAAGATCCTGATGCACATATAGTAAATTTCCTTTAAATATGTGATACCTTTTGGTACCATCAGATGTCAGAGGATGTGGTAAGAATTAGGCTTTTCCCTTTTATCCTAAGAGATAGAGTAAAGGCCTGGTACCATTCCCTCAACCCAGCCAATGTCATCACTTGGGATCAACTAGTTCGTGCCTTTTTAGACAAATATTTTCCCCTTACTAAGACCACGAAAATTATTAAGGAGATTACGAACTTCCAGTAAAGTGACGGGGAATCAATCTATGAAGCGTGAGAAAGATAAAAGGATTTACAATGAAAATGCCCACACCATAACTTACCTAAGGAGTGTTTGTTGTAAACATTCTATAATGGTGTAACCCCGCATATGAGAGGCATGATTGATGCAGCTTTAGGAGGATCACTATAAGAAGAATGGTAGATGAAGCAGAAGAGCTAATAGAGGAGATGGTGAGTGATAGTTGTCTATGGATGAACGACAATAATAGACAATCCACTACCTTTCGAGAACAAAAAGGAATTGTAGCTGTTGATCAAATAACAAAGATGTAGGAAAAAAAAAGACAACTTAACTCGACAGCTCAACAACATGAAGGCTTTGTCCTTAGCTTCAATAAAAGTTGAGTAGCTAAAGTGTGAACTCTGTGGATAAACGGACTATGATATGGTGGATTGTTTCTTTACGAAGGATAATGATCTAGAGTATGTTAATTATATGGGAGCTTAATATGGATAATGACGGGGAAACAATCCTTACTCTAACATATATAACCCTAAGTGGAAGAATCACCCTAACTTCTCGCAGACAAACAATGTCAGAGGACAGTTTAGACTTCAAGGACAACCAGGCTTCCAACAAGATAAATTGAGCTCAATGGAATCTAAGTTGGATAGGATTTTAGATAAACTTGGATGTATGGAGAATGCACATAGGAGGCTTGAAAGCAAGTTTAAGCAAGTCACTAAGAACCACACCTCTTCAATATATAGTTTGGAGGTCCAAGTAGGTTAACTACCAAAGGCAATTTTGACTTGGAATGCAAGAACCCTTCCAAGCAATATTGAATCTAACCCAAATGAACTGATCATGGCCATATTTAGACCCAGGAAAAGAAGCTAGAACATATGAAAGAAGATGGAGAAAACAGAGAAGGACAAGCAAGTAGTGAGCTCGTAATTAGCCAATCGAGGAACCTCGACCTGAATATTTGTACCTTATTCTAGCTCAGCAAAAGTCAATTTCAAGTAAGGTGATGAAAAATTCAAAGGAGGTTGAATTAAACAATGTTGAGGGCATAACAGAACATCTACAAATGGGTTTTGCACTAAAGAAATCAATCAAGAAGAAGATTAAGGAGCACATAGCGGAAGAAAACCCTAATATAACACAGAAGAAAGAGGATCTATGGGATTTTTACATTCCTTGTAGTATCAATGGAGATAAAATAGATAGGGCATCTGCAGATTTGAGAGCGAGTATTAATATGATGCCCTATACTTTTAGTCAAAAATTAGTGTTAGAAGAGTTAGAACCCACAAAAATGCTAGTGAAGATGGTGGATAGAATAGTTCATCGACCGAAAGATATTATTAAAGATGTTCAAGTACAGATTGATATTTTTACCTTCCCTACAGACTTCTTTGTATTGGATGTTGGGGAAGATGTGAAAACTCCTATAGTCTTTGGATGACCATTCTTGGATACTACCCGTTCAATAATTTACGTTGATGGGATGAACTAACTCTGAGGGTCGGAAAGCATCAAATAATCTTCACTATGTTGAAGAATGACAATAGTTATCCCTTACTTCTAGTTAACATCAATGAAATCAAACCTTGAGGAAAATGGGAAGATAATGAGGATCCTAGGAATGTATTTAGAAAGAAACGATCACGGGGGAGAAAATGAAGGAAGGTGGAACCCGGGGCATAGTAGCTTATGTACAAATGGTAAGATAAATGACTACACTACCATTGCACCATTCATTTGAACCACCTTGAGCACAATACGAGTGTCAAGATACCGACGTTAAAAGAAGCATTACATAGGAGGCAACCTATGGATTGTTAATTCCATGTTATTTCCTTTGACTTTTATATAGTTTGAATCCCGTAGTTAGGTTATTTCATTTCCAAATAAGCTTGAGAAGGCATAAGACTTTGACATAAATTAGATGATTGAGGAAGTAAGCAAAAGAGAGGTGAAAGAGCTAAAAAGAGTTAGGAAGTGATCTTGGGAATGTGTAGAAGGACAAAAAAAGAAAAAATTCAAAAATTGGTGAAAATATTACAGGGTAAAATGGTCCGTGCGATTTTTATCTAATTTTTTTTTTACCATTTTACCCTTTCTTCACCTATATATTCATGTCATACTTCACTATTTAACTCACTCTCATGTTAACTTATCTCTCTAAGTTTAGAACCTCCAAACACTCTCACTTCTCTCTAACCAAATTTTATTTTATTCTAACCCTTACCTACTTGTAATCCAGGATACCGTGCATTAAACAGTCAGCAAAGTGCAACCAGTTAATGGGACAAAATCAAGCCTCGGGACGAGGGCAAAGAAATAAGGCGGCGGATTTCGGAACACCCTTCCCAATCTACATAGAGGAGGAAGTTATTCGTTTCCAACCCTTTGATGTTAAACAAATAGTAGTCCTGAAATATTTTGATATTGATATGTTTGATAGGTTAAAATTGCGAGATTAGGTAAAGAATCTAGCAAAAAGAACTCAGTGGCCAAAATTTATGCAATTCCAATATCCTGTCTACTAGGGGCTCACTCTCGAATTCTTCACTTCCCTTTATTTCAAACCTAGTAACCCTAAGAAATGTGGTTTAGGTTGTGGGGACGAGCTTATGAGCTAAACATTGAAATAATGTTTGATATTTGTGAGTTCCCCGAATCTTCCATTATCGATCAACACAATGATTTTTGTGCTTTTTGCTATTGGAATGAGCTCACTAGGTTAGAGCGATTCGACACTAAGAATGCCCACAAAAATATTATACGAAGCCATGAACACTTGTTATTATATAAATTCATGTATCAAATGGTTTTTGACAAATTAGAAACCAATAAGTGCTCAACAAAGGAACTTTTCTGTTATGATGCATGGATCACAACGTTCTAGTATGCACCTTCACACATATGTTGAATGCTATTGTTGCAACTCTACGTAAGAGGAGAAACAATTAGGGTATGGGGTACTTGGTTTTCGCCATTATCGAGTAGTATGGCATGGATGGTAGTGGCCTAACCATCTACCTCCTTAATTTTCTAAATCACCATCATGTATGTTTTGCTGAAATCCATAAGTCCAATAACATGGAACTCTAGGACATCAGTTAAAAGATTCACGTGAAGATCAGGGCAAGTCAGGCAAGTTCTAGCACAGTGCCGCCTTAGCAGGCAAAAAAGAGGTAGAAGGTATAGAAGAACCAGGCTAGAAGAAAGTGTTCGACACAATCTCTACCAACACTAAGGTAATTACAGATACACTTGTGGAGAACTCTAGAAGGATGAAGGAGATGACCTGAACATAATGATGTTAGAGCTGAGATATATGTTGTATTCATCGATACTTCGAGGCTCAAGATGTCTAACTGCCACCTCTGACACCATCCCTGCCTTCATCACCATAAGACTTTGATTCTAACCCTTTTCTTTTAAATTTAGTCTTTAATTTTAATTTTAATTTTAATTTTGTTTAATTTTATTTTATGTTTCTTCCTTCCACGTGTGTTTGTTTGCCTCCTTCTCACACTAAGGACGTGTGGGGAGGGTTGTGCGCTTTTATTAACGTGTGAATTTTGCTTATTGTATGATAGTTTGCTAGGTTGCATATTGTGAATCGTATGAATGTGTCAATGGATTAGATAGATTGAAATCGATTTAATTTTGAACATAATCTATTAGGTTGTGAGGAGTCTTAGTAATCTGAGTTCTTTGTCTAAATATGCAAGTCAATTAGGATTTAGTGTTAGTTTATCACCCTTTAAATTGTCACATTCATTCATACTTTTAAGTCATTCAACTAAGTAGCTTTGTTATTATTTTTTCATAAAACGAGTAGCTAAAGCAACAAGGTCGGTATAAAAAAATTGTGTTTGCTCATTTTTAAATAAATAATTATTCCACTGGCCTTCAGGTTATGAATAAAGCTAGTAGCCAATTAAGAACGTGATGTAGCCGAGTAACTAGATTGACACACATCATAAATGTGTGTCTTTGCATCAAAAGGCTATAATGACGTTCCAACCAAGCAGCTTAATAAAAGCATGACTTAGTCAAGTAATCAGATTGATATTCATTACCAATGTTTGCCTTGTAAAAGACTAAGTGCATGTCTACATTAAAAATAAAAAATAAAAAATGTGTGTTTTTCTGATAAAAACCTACCGAACCTGTAAATAGCTTGACTTTTCATGAAAACATACTTAGGAGTAGTTACAGAGTTTGAATGACCAAGTAATTATTAATATGTGTGTACAACTGAAAAGGGTGAATAAATTGACATTTGGGTCTTGATTAATATGTATGTTTAATCCAGAGTTCCCAGACATGAATTTAGCATGTTAATGATTTAGAACAACTTGAATGAATGTGTTTAAAGTCAAATTTATTTTATGAAGTTGAAATAATTGCCTCATTATTGCATTGTATGCTTTGTGATTTTGTGTGTTTGTGGTTTTGTTTGCTTAAGGACAAGCAAATGTTTAAGTGTGGGGATGTGAACATATTTTAGGGCATAGTTTGATATGTGTGTTCAATTATTAATTCAATCATTTAGTATTTGTTTAGGTTAGAATCATGATAGTTTATTAATTATTTATGTTTTAAGTGTTTGATGGGTTAGTACAAGTCTTTAAGCTTAAATATTATGTTTTTAAGGTACATTGATGTGTTTGCTAGTGTTTCAGGTTAACATTAAAGAACGAAGGATTTTTGGAGACATTCGGGCTGAAACAACTACCCACGATCGTGGCTTAGACATTCGGGCTGAAACAACTAGGCCACGATCGTGATAGAAGGCTTGGATGCGGCCCATGATTGTGACCTACATCTAATAGACGTGTAGACACTCAAAAACATCAAGTTTCGAGGGGTTTTTTATAACTTTTAGATCCGGAAAAATCCTAAGGTTGCTCAAAACATAAAAGGATATTTAAAGAACAAAAAAAGAAGAAGAAAGGAGCTTTTGCATCAGCCACCTTGAGAACCCTAGAGAGAAATCATTGAGAGATAGAGGAAGACAAGAAGGACGAAAGAAGAGGAGAAGAAGCTGACTCGACGTACTTCCCAGCTTAGGAGGTTTCCCGATGTCACTGCCTCCCATCATCCATTTAGATTGTATTTCTTATTTAATTTCAATTTTATTATTGTATGGAATTGGATTGAATAGTTGATAATAGATCTAAAATGTTGAGTGTTGGGCTCCATTTCTAGAGTCCAACAATCCGAAGTCATACAAAGCTTGTCATCCCATAAGGTTGGCATGCCCACAACAATCAAACATCAAACAAGCTTATTATTTCAACTCAACCATTTTAGCAAGGAAGTCAATTATGAACATACACAACTGAAACTACTTCAATCTTTCATTTCATTACCAAAGCAAAAGAGTTTGAAAAATTTTATTTACATACCAAACACCACACCGTTGGCTTAATACAAATTACAAAATACACATGATACAATTGAATGCTTATGCCTAATATGATTCTAAATACCAAAAATTTCTGAACTAACTTAATTACAAAAGTCTCTATTCTTGGAGTTTGTCAAACTTTGCAAGGATTAATGCTATTATGCTTTTTCTTCACCTGCGGAGTGGAAGGCAATGGGGTGAGCTACACAGCTCAGTTGCTAACATATTTATAGCTATTGGCAATTGACCAAAGTCAAGCATATGTACACGTATATATAGGTATCTAGCAGTTTAAACATTCATCAAATTTAGCTCAAAACTCATAACACATAATACTTAAAATGCTTCATACTTGACAATTTAAAGATGCAATGCACAATAAATGGCTTGAGAGTTCCATAAAAACATAATGGAGAAACCAAAGTTTACCCCATGGATATAATGAGTCCATTTTTTAAAGCTCATATGCCACAAGCTGGCAGCTGAGAGAAGACTCTTGTTGACGTGCACGTGACGAACAGAATGGTTCTACTCTCGCCCAACAGAAGCACATAATCATGCTCAAAATCATTTTATCAAAATGCTTATACTTTCAAGCTTTTTCTTATTTTTGTTTATACAAAATGTTATAACCTTTTTCATGGTATAACATAATCAAAATTATCATGCATTCAACATATACACACACATAGGCAAAAATTTGCCCAATCACGCAAAACTATAAATACATTACCCACCTAGTTTGCTTTTAAAAATCCAGGTCAAGGTTTTCTTTCTCCTTGCTCTTGGGTGGGATTCTCTTGGTTCCCTAAAACAAACCAAGACTCATTCAATAGGAATCCAATAGAAAATCCCACAATGCAAAATCACTAAAATTTATTCTAGAATACTTAAACCCAAGCATTTTCTAAACTCTATGAACTAAAATCCTTTCAAAAATTCAAAAGTTTCAAAATGATCTTACCTTCATTCTTCACCAAATGAAGGGATCTTTAACTCAAAGGGAAGCTTTTCTCTTCCTCTACATTTTTCGCTTCTTGAATAGCTCCAAAATCTCTCTTGAACACTAAGAAAAATTAAACCCTAGCTTGTTTCTCTTCTTTCTCTCCTTCTCTTCTTTTATTTTTATTTCTCTCTCTTTTCTTCTTCAATTTTCGTTCTCCTCTCTTATTGAAATGCAAGACAACATTTCTTCTTCCAATTATACCTTTAATGAGTGAGAAATGTCCCATTTGCCTTTCTTTTTATGTCTTATGTCTTTTTATGCTTAAGTGTCTTGCCAATAATACCCTTGAACATTTTGACATAAATCTTTCTTCTAGAAAAAATGTTCTCCCTTTTCTTAGGTTTCTAATGACACCAAAATCAATCCATTTGGTTCAGAAATCTAAAAGTTAAGGCCCAAACATTTCAGACTATTGTTAGACTGAAACAATACACTATACCCAACTTCGATCAAGAATTTGAAAGTCTTATAGACTGAATTAAATTTCAATTTTTCCAAATTATTTGTAGCTCCATGTCTATAGTTTATTTTGAAATAAGAATAATCTCATTTTGAGCTCTACCAATTTAGAAATCATCAAAATACCGAAGTATGTTCAGTAAAACATCCAATTCATCCTCTTCCAATCGATACCCTTACTTTGATTCAAACAATCTTTTTTTAAATAAACATCAAAATCCATAACTTTCATGAAGAGTATAAAGAATTGTGTTATAAATCTATCGGTCTAAGAATCACTTTGTTTGAAGGTCGGATGATGAAGTTATAGCCGGAAGAATCAAACAAGGTTTTGTCCTCAATCATATTGAACTTATCTCAAGAAGATTTGCATAACTTGCTCTACAGATATCAGATCAAGATTATTATTAGAAAGTTCAAAAGAAGACTTCAAAATCTACAACTTTTATGAAGACCTCGAAGACAAATTATATTATCTGTGGGGTCAAAAATGGACTAGACAATAGGGTCAGATGAAACCAAACAAAGGGTAAGACGAATTGGGAAAATTGTCATAATTTTCCCTAAAGATATCGTGTTAAGGTGTTCTTTAGATGGTTTGAAATAGAATTTCAAGATATACAACTTTTATGAAGACCTTAAAGACAAATTCTATCATCTACCAGGTTAAAAGTGGGGTAAGATGATAGGGTCAGACGAAACCAAACTAAGGGTGAGACGAATTGGGAAAAGTGTCATAACTTTCCCCAGGGATATCGGATTAAGGTATTATTTAGATGGTGTGAAAGAGGACTTCAAGATCTACAACTTTTATGAAGAACTAAAAGAAAATTTTATTGTTTGTAGGAAGTGGACCAGATGATAGGGTCAAATGAAACTAGACAAAGGGTAAGATGAATTGGGAAAATTGTCATAATTTTCCCTACAGATATCATATTAAGGTTTTATTTAGATGATTTGAAAGAGGACTTCAAGATATACAACTTTCGTCAAGACATTGAAGACAAATTCTATTATCTGATAGGCCAAAAGTGGGGTAAGACGATAGGGTTAGACGAAACCAGACAAAGGGTGAGACAAATTGGGAAAAGTGTCATAACTTTCCCTAGAGATATCAGATTAAGGTGTTCTTTAGATGGTTTCAAAGAGGAATTCAAGATATGCAATTTTTATGCAGATCTTGAAGACAAATTCTATCATCTGTAGAGTAGAGTTAAAAGTGGACTGACGAATTGGAAAAATTGTCATATCTTTCCCTAGAGATGTTTAATTAAGGTGTTCTTTGGATGGTTTGAAAGATAACTTCAACATCTACAACTCTTATAAGACATTGAGGACTAATTCGGTTATCTACAAGGTCAAAAGTGGGATAAGAAGATAGGATCAGATGAACCCAGATAAAGGGTGAGATGAATTGGAAAAAATGGTCATAACTTTCTCTAGAGAACTTAGATTAAGGTTTTTTTGGATGATTTGAAAAAAGGACTTCAAGATCTACAACTTTTATAAGAACTCAAAGACAAATTCTATCATCTGAAGGGTCAAAAATGGACCAGACGATAGGGTTAGATGAACTTAGACAAAGGGTGAGATGAATTGAAAAAATGATCATAACTTTCTTTAGAGAACTCGGATTAAAGTGTTCTTTAGATCATTTGAAAGGAGACTTCAAGATCTACAATGTTTATGAAGACCTCAAAAACAGATTCTGTCATCTAGAGGGTCAAATTTGGACCAGAATATGTTTTGTTCAACGTAAGATGAAACAAAAAGTCAATCTAAGATGAAACAGAGTCAACTTAAGACGATACGATGTCATCACAGACGATACGATGTCATCACAGATGATATTATCTATACTCCTGAGCATCTCCCCTTATAAAGACTACAACTTTCAACTCCAATATCCAAAAATTACATACTTTATATCGTTAAAAATATAAAAGAAATACCTACAACTTTCTAGAAGATAAATTTATCTAATTCAGCCTATATGAATCCAGAATTTCCCCTCGAAGTTAGAACACGAATTTTACGTTCATCCGCCAATATACTGCACCCAGTTCTCAACTTCATGACAAATTTTGAGATTCTTAAAGACATAATTTAAATTTGATGTTTTCATAAGAAATGTACCCATATGTCTCTATTTTGATGCAAATCAATGATCATCTCGTTTGGATAACTAGTGAAAAAGTTATCACTAAAAGACTGAAGCATACTTAGTGAACATTTTCCAGATTAACTATCCATTTTATTTCAAAAACTTTCCTTAACACAACTCATACCAAGATCACCCTTTTCTATTTCATTTACTCCTTGTTCTCAACTTCATTTCAAATTAATATCATCCATAAAGAAATTTTAGTCCATGGTTAATCATGAACACCAATAACAGAACATACACATATGTAAATATTCTTCATCAACTTACTACACAAATTCAACTTCATTTTTGCTTTCATTTTACTTTTGAATTTCACCCTAATTCTTCCCATTTCATAATCTATTATCCACCAAAAACACCAAAGCAAATCATAAATCTATCCACATTTCTCATTCACTACTTTAATTTTGTCTATCATTTCTAATTCAAGAATTTTCATCATTTGTTCTATACTTATGACTTATCACCAAAATTTCTCATTTAATAGTTCTAATCTTCTAAGAAAAGTTTAGGGTCCAACATTAAGAATGTTCTACACTCACCTTTGAAATTTTACTCTTGAATTAATGAAATCTGATTGTTTATGTGTATTGGATTTGTTGTGGTTTAATTCTGTGATTGCATTATGTTTATTGGATTTGTTCTGGTTTAATTCTGTGATTGCATAATTCGATAATAAATTGAGAGGGTGAATCGAATGAAAGATGATTAAATTAGACTAACAAGAGTTAGGTGAATTAATGGAACAAGAATTAAATCAGATCAAAAAATTGTGCAAAGAGAGATCTTACATAGATTTCTAATAGTTTATTAGAGAAATTCAGAGTTAATTAGGGTTTTATATAGGTTGTAAATTGTGAAATTGCAACTTCCATAATCTGATTAGGGTTTATGATTTAGGGTTACTGGTTATAACCCGAGAGAGAGTATTCAACCCTAGGATTGTCTAGAACCAACAATCTAATAATTAAGAATCAGTTAGGTTAGTATTAAGGATAGATAAAGTTTCCTTTCTCTCAATTGGTAATTTTTTTAGTTGATTCTTGGGTGTATTGCAACTGCTTAATAATTAGTATATTCGTATTTGATTCTTAATTTGATTGATTGAATTAAATTCTCTTTTTAACTTTCATTGCATCTTGGATTTCTGTTTTTATTTCTGGCCTTAGATTTTAGGATTAGATTAACTCCCTACTCGTCTAATCAATACTACGCTAACGAACCGTGCTTGCGGCTTATCAGAGGTTAATAATTAAAACTTACAAACAACAAAACAACCCAATCTTACTTAGAAAAAGTCAATCAAGTTTTTGGCGTTATTGCTAGAGACTTTGATATTAGGAACACCTGAATGCTATTACTCTAGTCATTATATTTTATATTTTATATTTTTAATTTTATTATATTATATTATGTTTGTGGTTTATTCATTTAATTATCTTTTTAATTTCTCTATTTGATCTTGAGTTTGTGATTTATTATAGGATTTATAATTCATTATCATAGCCATAACTCGTAATGGAAGGATGGAGTGAACAGTACTTTTATGGGAGCTAGAATTTGACTTTGCAATCTATAAAAT
>JANIJH010000224.1:18854681-18871267 GCA_024520975.1 Erythroxylum areolatum
GACCATCTATAGCCACCAAGTATTGATTGGTCGGTAAAAAATATACGTAACTTATATATTGCAACCAAGTAATTTTTTGTTGCAAAATGTATATAATTAGCAACCATTTTACTATGATTGCTGAGAATTTGGTTGCTAAAACTAAATTTTCTTGTAGTGTCTAAAGTTTTCCAATGGTTATGTTTCAAACTTGGCAAGATGTGTGGGCATGAGGAAGTACAAATTATTTGGGTTGAAAAGGCATGATTGTCATGTATTTATGCAAAGGCTAATTCCAATCGCATTTTGGGAGTTGCTACCGAATAAGATTTGGGAGGTGATAACAGAAATAAGTTTGTTTTTTAAAAGTTTAACATCATTCGAAATCAAGTTCACTGAAATGGAAATACTAGAAAGGGAGATTCCCGTAATTTTGTGTAAGTTAGAGGAAATTCTTCCTCCAAGCTTCTTTGATTGTATGGAACATTTACCTGTGCATTTAGCACACGAGGCAAAACTAACTGATCCAGTTCAATATCGATGGATGTATCCATTTTAGAGGTAATTCAAATTCATATTATTGTAATTGATGTAATAACATGTTTTAACTATTAAATTGTAATAACCATATTTGTCAATATAGGTATCTACATCACTTGAAGAAAAATGTCAAAAACAAGGCTATAGTTGAAGGCTCGATACGTAATGCCTATTTAGTGGAGGAAGCTAGTACATTTTATAGATATTATTTTGAGCCACATGTTCACATAAGAAAAAGAAAAGTTCCTCGTAATGATGATGGGGAAGGAATGAGTGATGCTGATGGTAACTTATCCATTTTCACATATCCTGGGCGAGCATATGGACGTGCAATAAGAAGAATGTTAACAGAGCAAGAACTTGAGGCTATCCATGGTTACATTTTTATTGAACTGTTAAGAGGTTTAACCTTTCGTGTAATAAGTTGAATATGATTATATCGGTTTTCAAATTTTTTCTTGTTCATGACTAAAATACATAATAATGTGTTTAGATTATACGAGGCACTGTTACGGGAGATCATACCAGATAGCATACAGGATGAAGTAAATAATGAGGTTGGACGACACTTTGCATAATGGTTTGAGAGATATGTAAGCTTCCACTTACAAATATTCTCATCATTGAATTATAAGATTTAAGTGTTGAAATAACATTAAACTCATTGATTTGATAATTTATTTTTATGTAGGCAATCGAAAATTCAATAAAGAACAAGTTCCTTTGTGATCTTGCTAAGGGACCTCTACGAACTGTTAAATCGTATCCAGTGTATTTCGTTAATGGATATAAATATCATACAGAATATTATGGTCATAGCATGGCAACAATAAATAGTGGAGTTTCCATACAGGACGAATTGATGGATTACTATGGTAAAATTATTGAGATATTTGAAGTTGAGTACCCTGCATTGCCAATCAAGTGAACTGTGATATTTAAGTGTGATTCGTTTGACCGACTCCAAATGTTGGAACAAAAGCGCATAGCCGATACAATCTTGTTAAAATTAACAGCCGAAGAAGATTGAGACAATTTGAACCTTTCGTGTTAGCTATGCAAGCGAAACAGGTATGGTATGTCCCTTTTCCCAACTTACGACGAGATAAGTCAAATTTTTTAGCGGTTTGCAAAGTTAAACCTAGAGGTGTTTTTCAATCACATAGAAAAGAAGAAAAGAGAATTGAAAGTAAATCATTTCAGGAAGATGCTTATTTTATAAATGTATCTGTCACATATGATAATAATGAACCTTTGAACGATCCATCTAACAAATATGTTGACATTTCATCTGGAGAGGAGGACAAGGGTTAGAGATCTGAAGAGGAGCCATATTTTGATTCTTATTCTTCAGAAAATGAAGATGATTGTAATTTACAATTAAGTTATAATAGCGATTAATTTGTGTTTATTTTTGAATATTTTATTCGACAAAGAAGATCGTTTCAAACTTTTCAATATATTATGCCAAATATTTATTTCAAATTCTTAATCAAGGAATGTCGACATGGCATCTGGTTCCGGATAGTAGCAATTCATTCCGTTGAGAAAAATGTGGCAAAATTGTCCCTAACGAAGGATTACATAATGTAACAAAAATCTCCACTTCTTTAAGTAATGATCATTTGCCTTCCATGGCCGATCTTCTACTTCAAGGTGTATAGTATCATCTGAACAACATCACTTTCCTTATTATGTACATCTAATTTCCTATTATGAAGATATTATATGTATTCACATTTGATGGTATATATTACATGTTGTTTTAAGCTTGCTTGCATCTCGAAGATGACATGCATGCAGAAGGAGGCGGGAGCAATGACACAACGATCGATAAAGGATTAGGGAAATCGGTTGCTTTGAAAAAGTTGGCATTTCCACAGAGCTCGTCTAGACATTCACGTATGTATGAGTTTTCATGATAGGTTTGTTTAACGAGTATCTAATCTGACAATATGTAAGCTCTATACTAATTGTGTTGTAGGTAAAACATTTCGTACCGTTTCATCTACAAGTTTAGCAATAACGGAAACGTTGTTGCAAGAAAATGTTCAGAGCCTTACATGTGAGGGAAGAACATTCATTGTTTCCATTGGGACGTTCGAACATGCCAGAATCCTTCTCAGGAATCCAACCATTGGGGACTCATTTACCTTCACCGACTCTCATGTCACTTGAAATCCAAGAAAATAATTATATCATTATGATTTATCTCTGCAATACACTAGACTCAGCTTCAAACTAATTACATTATTGTTCTATGACTGTAACAATTATTCTCATAATTGAACTCAAAGTTTGTACTTCAATATGATATTCAACAAATCGCAATATCCTATTACATATATTGTGTAAAATATTGGATTCAAATTCAAATTCTTATATTTCTACAAAATTCAATAAAGAATGAATTTTAGGTAGAAATATGAGACCAAAGAGACAACGTGATGTAATGTGGCCTAGGTTCAGACGCATGTTCGGTGGTACTTACTGTAAGGGTGGACCATCACAGTCTTCAACTGCAACGGAATCACCACCTCCACCTCCAAGGCCTACAGTTGTAGATGAAGCATCACCTGTTGATCTTGATGCTTCACCATCTATCACTCGTACATTATCCACTACCCCTATAGCGGATGAAGGAGGCGACTGCCATCCTAGAGTTGAGCGACCTGATGGAAGAAAGTATATTATAATAGTCAATCAAATGTAAGTGAAATCGCATGAAGCACTATATATGTTTATAATTAAGTTATAGGTTTAAATTTTTGCAAATGATATAAAATTATTTGTTCTTCTATTAGATTGATTCCGTCTATACCGTATTCCAGACATATGACATCTACATTTAAGGAGATGATTGATTCTGAGGGTTATGTATGGAAGAAGATCTCTCAGGCCACAAAGACATTTTACTTTTAGGAGTTTGAGATACAATATGCAAATAATTTCCTTTTTCATTTATTTGTATACATTAATTACATAAATAATATTAGATTATAAGTTATTGAATTTTTTTCTTTTAATTTCATAAACAATTTTACTAGGATTCTGGTATCAACGGGGTCATACATCGTGTATGGGAGAGGCGAGCTCGTATACGTTATCGCCACTTTATTGGTGCGATACACAAGGCTGATATATAACCACCTTATATTTCTAAGGGCATATGGAGTTGTTGGCAAGAGTACTGGATATTACCTGAGGCAGTGTTCATATCAGGGCATAACTCAACCAACAGACGTGGAGGTCTATGGGGAGACAGTCTTCCCATTCATACAGGGGGATCAATTACCCACTACGAGCATGCAGAGAGACTTGTAAATATCTAACTATTATACTCATATTCTAATTTGTTACTTTCCTGTTTTCCAATTTAAATTGATGTGTTAATGTTGTGATGATAGATAATGATCATGGTATAAATGTCTGGTATGGCTTTGGTGAGTTATTTTCTTTTTCAACAGGGGACAATATCATAAAAATAGAGGAGATCCTACCGAAATTTTTATAAATTATAGTTTAAGTTAGAACATTTTATTATTATACAACAAAAGTCTATGGGCATAAGACCTACACCCCGTCAGTTATTTTTCCATACTCACATTAAGAAGCATGACGGTGTGACATTCGTCAACAACCGATGTAGAGAACTAAATGTATGTGAAATTTATGCTTTAATATTCATTCTTAATAATTATGACTTATTAATTATAATATAAGCATTGTCTCCTAATAGGACCAAATATAAGAAGCAATTCAGCGACAGTCTCAGAGAGAATAAGCTGTTGAAGAGAGCCAGGCATACTTTGATGCGGTGGGTGGTAGGGACAATCGTGAAAGGATCTTCAGGCTAGGTTTATTTGAAAATACATGTTATTCGCACTCCTTTACGTTTAGTACAGAAGCATCAAGTAAACGACCGACAGTGGAACGTCTCCATCAACTTGAGAGTACAACGCAGACCTTGACAAGTTAGTTGCAACAAACAATGGAGTACATGATTAAGCTCCAAGATGATATCGAGTAGTTAAAGGGGAGGCCTACAAACTCAATCTATTTGCGTTCACCAGGACAATAGGATTATTGTAGTCATTTGGTTTGAATTTATGTACAAATTTGATATTTTTATTATCAATGAAGAAACTTTTTTCTTTATATGATCAATTAATTTTAAACAAATTAAATATATAAACAAATCAAAAAATTATGCATAGATAATTTATAGTTGTTGAAATTATCCAAATCAAATTTAATGTTGAGATTTAAAAAAAAAATACTTACGGATGGAATTGTGGTAAATTGGGGAGAATTTGTATTGTCGTTACCGACAGAATTTAAGTTTCCGTCAGTAAGTTAAGACATATTTATCAACGGATTGCGATAAACCATCGATAAATGTTTAGGGTTTTTACGGATGGAAGTTTGGTTTCCGTCCGTAATTTGAGCGATATTTACTGACAATTATTGACAAACCGTCAGAATATGTTCACATTTTTATTGTACATTCACCGACGATTTATCACAAACTATCTGTATCCATACTGACGGAGTCAAATCCTTCCATCAGTAAATTTACCGATGATTGGTTTCTTTTGTCGGTATATTTATCGACGGAAACAAGATTCCGTCGGCAATGTTACCGACCCTCAACAACTGTCGGTATATGTACCAACAGAAACAAGATTCCGTCGGCAGTGTTACCAACCCTCAATTTCGCGACGATTTTTTCCATCAGTAGATACTGTTGCAAAATTATATTACCGACAGAACGTTTTCCGCTGATAAGTTCCGTCGGTAAACACCCCTTTTTTGTAGTGCTTGTAAATGAGAAAACCGCTAAACATAGTTTGGAATAGGCAATCACATGGATCCCCCCTTATGGATCGATTCCTAGTCTAACCCTGATTGTCCTTCTTAGGCTACTAACTGTAAATCAAAGTGGTTAACAATATAATTAGTGTAAATTTTTTGCCTGCAAAGTCATTTTAGTACATTATTTCTTGCTATAATATGATATTTTGTGGGTTTACTTTTATAAGTAGTTTTAAGGATACTGAAATTTTACACTAACATGTACATAGACACTAATAAAATTTTGCTAAGTGTTTGATCTATATTATAGGTTTGGACAAATTCAAAGCTTGAGTTTGTAGAAATACAATAACTAATGTTGAATTACGACAGTTAGGTTAGCATCCCCTTCCTCATGCTCAACTCCGACACATCTTATATATCCTTAGTAAGGTCCAGATACATAAATGAAGCAATTGAACATTTTGATACATGCTAAACATGTCTCTCTATAATGAGATTATCACTGGGTGTATGCTCATCCAATATCTTGGAAAAGAACGAGAAGTGGAAGAATTGTGGAAAAATATGGAGAAGAAATAGAAGTCTAGCGGTTTAACCAACTGAAAAATGATTGTTTTAGAAGAGAGAATATGCAATTGACAATGAATTAAATGGATAATAGGTAGATATTGATATGTGAGCTGGATATGACTCCTGATGCTTGTTGGTCATGGCATGATCCAATTTATGTCTATCTAATACTGGCCATTTAGGTGTTTTGACATCCTCAACTTAGACAAACATTTATGACAAACGAAAATGAGGCTCTTCCTACTCATCAGTATACGTCTATCTCCTCAGATCATTTTGAGAATATTGCTTCATATCGTATTGCCGAAATCTTATTTTCCAACTGAAAGTTCCAAAATACGAGCTGCTAAAAATTCACAAACTAATAATCTAGATCAGCATTATCCAAAAGCCATTATTTCTGGTCATGTGAGTCTCCATCGGAACAAATACAATCCAAAACCATGACCCTTAGAAACTTGATTTGACCTCCATACCTCAAGAATACGGATAGTAGGGAGGGTGCCCTCCTGATCTCAACATCTCAAATCTTTATCGTTACAAGAGCTCATCATCTTTGCAAGCCACAGTTCAAGCACGTAAATCTTAATAAACAATCAGCAACACGAACAACACTGGAGATACGTAACTTTAGATGGTTGGATATAACCCACTTTCTACAAGTCGCTAAACTGGTTTCATAATTCAACCAACTCCAACGGAAAGATTCTAACTCTTCACTGAATGTACAAGATAGAACACCAATGAGAAAACTCACCAAGTCTACAATTACTAGCCTTTTTAAAACACGAATTACAAAATACCACTTACATCCTAACTTTCTGCATATTTATTTTTCCAATCTAACATAATAACAAGTTCCCTGCCACAGTTAAAGGGCACTGCTTACAAGTTGAAAAATCACTAGGGACAGCTCAGGCAAAACAAAAGGTACGATATCACTCCACACGGGCATTTCGATATTTCTGATTGCTTATAACAATAGTTATATTTCCATTCTATATTCAATCAAATTATTTCCTCTAAACTTCCAGTTTCTTGAAGCGACTACATATAGTCAACAATTTATCATAGGTTCTCAATGTTAACACTACATTTTTATTCAAAAAATATTTAAATGGAGTTACAGTTTTCATTCAAACCCCAAAATGCAATATTCGGGCACTCATGAAGCAAAACATTGGATGAATGGTAGACCTATAGCATTTCAAATATCATAGATATATAAAATACAAAATATGAAAGTGAAACCTATCACTCTGGATTATTAAAGGCACCGGAGATAAGTTATTCAAAACCATGCATGCCAGGGATCACCCAATTTATTGACCTAAATGGTAGTTTCTTTGATTCCTTCGGCTATATCGATCATGAAATAATTTGAAGCTTCAATAATGCACAATAATAATTCAGTTCCGGAGAGACATCCACAGTCTGATATGAGAAAAATGTTTCATTTCGTCTTGAACTTGCGACTGATGGAATCATAGGTGGGAACATTAATGACTGCAAATAATAGAGTGAAAGAAAACATAAATTATCAAATAAATTGTAGAGGAAGAAAACGCAGAATTCTGGCTGCATGTTCAATACCATCTCCATATGTTGCCATTGTAAGAGGATTAGAAATAAGCCGCTGAGCAATTGAAGTAATATCCTCCGATTTAAGTTCATCTACAGTCTTCAGAAAATGCTCCACAGGTTTCCTATGACACGATAGAACATTATTACTACCAAAACGTGATAAACCACATAGATGAGAGACATTCATTGCAAAAAGCAAGCATGCAATTGTAAACAACTAGCACTGACAATTAGTTACTCTGGCAAAGATCCAAGTACAACAATAACTTGCCTCTCATAGCACAGCAAACACAACCAACAAGAGTTAATAGGCATGGTAACCGAAGGTTACACGTCAGAACATACCTCTCACCATAGGTCAAGATTTGTCTACCCATATCTTCAGAAGCAATCATCTGGAACAAACGAAAGTAGATGTAAGTAGACAATTTTAAAACAAACTCCGCCACATCTTTATTTTTCCATTTTGCTCTGTTAGGTGTTATTTAACAGAAATACCTAACAGCAAAGGTTCATCTAGATCACCCTCTCACGAATCATTTTAGACCTTCCTGTCCTCTTTTCTTTCTCCTACTTTAGTTTGTCACTTTTCCTCACCAATGTACCCACCATGAACTATATTGGTTAGAGCAGATCTGTTGTAAGCAGTAGCCTCTCGTATTCAAGGAAACAAAACCAGCTTGACATGAATGTACTTTATTCCTTGTACAATCTCTTTTGTCCCCACAATTCCATCTTCAGATTCTCATTTCTTATGAGTTCGTTCATTAGGACATAATTCATTATTAACCAATATTTTTACCAAACACCAGAGCTTGCTTAGATGCTGTTTGACATAGTTCCAGTAGTCTAACAGAAATCTTACTCAAATAAAATTCCACCAGCAGTTCTCCATTTAGAACACACAATTCTCCATATCATAATGGATTTACAAGAAACTATATAGATCATGAACTGAAATACATTCCTTAAACTAATTATAATCACTCAGTTAAAGTTCCAGGAATGTTTAATCTCTGCCTTTTTCTAATAAATGATACTCTTCCAGGATTTATCAGGTATCCATATTTTTGGTTAGGTACTGCTTCCCATAAACATCCACATTTATGAATATAGTTGAGAAATATAGATGTAGCCCTACTTGTGGGCATAAGCACATTATTGCTGATGGTATCTTCGCCAACAACTAAGTAAACCCCAGCCACTTGCAGCTCATGCTACCTGCACAATCTCGTCTTTAGATTTCTATTGACCACAATTCACACCTATATACATCTTCTTATCGCTTCCTCTATCCTAGTTTGACTCCAGGTTTGCTTTCTACCTGCACTTTTCCACCCCATTTTGTTTCTACTAGTGGTATTAAGTCTACAAATTATTTGCTGGTAGTCTCCCTCAATTTTCTTCATAAAGTACAAATGTTCAAGTTCAAACATGGATCGCTTCATTTAGAATTCATCAATATACAATTAACAAATGAAAGGAACAAATTTACATACTCTGGATTCCAAATTCATTAAAATGGCAGATTTTGTTGACTGCTTAGCACGAGATAACTGCACTGGGTCAACTGTTCAGAAAGCAACACCAAAAACAATCAGTATCAGGGTAGAAAGTCCGATTATTCGGTAGAAGACCACCATGATAAAAGTGGGGCAACAAACCTGCACCAGGTGTAGCAACTTGAATGAGCTCATTAACTGCTATATCAATGGCTTTCTCTGCAAAATAAGAACCCTGCACCAAGAAACATAAGTCTCTTTTACAGCACTCATATGACTGACATAGCATAAGAATACAAAAACCTAACATGCAAGCCTCTTCTTCAGCATATGATTTTGAACCACACAGATCATGAAAGTTAAACATTATAATATAACAGTTACCCTTCATGAGGTCCAAATCAGTTCACTAACCATATCCATCTATTTGTAATCTCTATTATTCAATATAAAATTGAAATGAATAGCCAATATGCTGTTGCAGATGACATTGATTAAAAATACAAGAAACAAACAAAATGCTGAGAGGAATTTCCAAGACGAATATGAAGAAAAAGATTTCAGGAACAAATAGCCTAACAGAAGTCTTGTTAGTTGTCAGAAACTAGAACATGCAGTATGAAAAGGTGTTCAAGGTGGTGGCTTACAGTGGAGCCTTGGATACCAAAAATGCTGGTATGGTTGTAAATTTCGTTGAACGCTATAAAAGACTCAATCTGTGGATACTCATTCAATACACGAAGATCTGTCCCCATATCAAACATATAAAAAATAAAAAGAGTTAAAAACTCCTAGTAGGAAAAAGAAAAGGAATTCAATAGCTTGGAATCATGAAACTAAACAATAACCAACAAAGAATAGTACCTAGATGTGTATCAATGTCATGTTAATAAATAAACTCAGTGTGGAGATATATTGTATCTTGCAATAAGTGTAAAAATCTTAGATTAACTGTAGCATTTAGGATCAAGAATATTTATAGACTTACACAGCCTTGAGTACATTCCTTTCCCAGGGCCACCGGCAGAAAATGATCCACCTCCCCCCATTAGCATCTATAGTGTTACTAATAAGATTTAGTTACATCTAAATTGGTAGAAAAAGATGTTACATCAAAGGCAAAATCATGGTCAAAGAGAGGACACAACACAATGAACCGGTAGAAACTAAAATGTTTGCGGTCATGGAGCTGTACAGAAATAAAATGGACCAAACCTGGAAAACTGTCAATGCCATAGCATCCTTCAAATGGTGCCAGCCGCCAGGTAGTCCAAATGCGAGAGCAAAATGGATTTTCTGGTCCTAGAAGGGAAAGTGAATAACTATTAACCCATTGTGAACATACATGATAAGTGACAAAGAATTTCATGAAAATTGAAAACAATACGGTACAAACCACAGAATCAGATTGACGACGAAAATCACCACCAGTGTAAACAGAATCAGGCTCTCCTACACTAGAAATCATTGGTAGGTCAGATAAAAGTGGCTCTGCAATTGAAACCAGTTCCTCATGCTCAACACCAGAAGCTGCTACTACAATCCGAGGAGCTGCGTAATTTTGCTGATGTTCTCAAAGCCAATCCAGGCTAACATTGTCAGTACTTATGAGAATAAGCAAGGGATAACTTTTTATATTAGGAAATCAAATTTCAAAATGAAAACAAAAGGCACGGTTAGATTAAACCTACAGTTACAAATTCCTCCAAAATAGTGCTGTTCAATCTATTAATTGCAGATTCTGTAGCCAACAAAGGGTTTGCCAATGCACCAGAAAAACCAGCAGAATGAAGTCCCTCTGAGAGCACACCTTGAGGATTTTTTGAAGCTTCAGTAATCTCAGCTTTCACTTTCTGAAGCTGCATTATGCAGGAATTTAATTATGTAAAACACAAATGTTTTTGATGTATTACACTCTGAATCAGATCATTCAACATTGAGAATCATACTTGTTCATTGACCTCCCAATCAAGGAAAACAGGGTTTCTAACACAGTCAACCAGTAACTCTACCATCTGCGGAAGATAAGTCTTGAGAGCATCAAAAGTGTAACCCATCTGTTCCCTTGAAGCCGATGCTTGCACATTACCTCCAACTGCCTCTACTTCTCTCACAATACGCAAATGGCTACGGTTTCTGGTGCTCTTGAAAGCCATCCTCTCCAGCATGTGTGTTGCTCCAAAAGTATCTGGTGTCTCGTAAATGGAACCAGAGTTAATATATAACCCAACTGATGCTGCAGGACTCTGGTATTAAAATAAACAAGGTCATAAAAAAGGCACGGAATTATCTAAAGCATATTCAATAGAATGTGACACATACTGGTGTTGTTTGAGAGGCGATTTTAACGCCGTTAGAAAGTTGGGAGATCTGAGTTTTGCCAGGCTCAACATGATCAGGCAATGGGGCTGAGACTTCAACTCCTGGGAGTGGGAAATCCAGCGGAGGCAAAGAACTGGACTTCTCTCCAGTCAACCAGCTGAAGAGACCACCTGAAGAGGATGATTGCCGCACAACTGCACTCGAGCTTGAATACCTTACAGGTAACCTACGACCCTATTCGCACGAGAACATCAGAAGCAATGTTTTAATACTCCAGTAACCTCCATTTCCGCATTCTAAGTAACATCAATTAATATTACAGAACCATATTCCGCACGCTTTCCATAAATCGAAGTGGATAATCATCCATTCCAAGATTGGAATAAAGATAATGGTTTAATTGGAGAAGTTTTGTAACTGACCTTCAGAGACCTTAGGCCTGAAGCTGCTGTTCTGAACATGGCCGATTTGTACGAAACCCTAAGCCGTGTTGAGTGTAAGCCGCCTGATCTCCGGGAAGATGGTCACAGTTCTGAATTCTGTGTGCGTCCTCTGGGCTCAACACTTTAGATGGTTTACGGGTTAGGGCCTGGTCTATGCTATTGAGCACACATCACAACCAATCTGTACCGCGCAATTAAGAGGGTTTGTGATTGGATGTTAGCCTTCAACTTTTCCTAGGAGGAATGTGTTAATCCTGCATATTTATTTGTTTTGGAAATGAAAATTTTATTAGAAAACATATATAATATAATATATTAATTCGACCTTTTCATTTTCATTTTAATTTTTTGATTATTTATAAAAGTGATAACATTTGTTAAAGATAGCCTTGCATTGATTTCATATCTAGTTATGATTAAACTGCAATTTCATTCCACGCATTGAATCATCCTTTAAAATACACATTGCATGATGATGTGCAAAGAACAAGATGATGAGAATTTTCTTGCATTTACAGCCTTAATAAGCAATACATGCTTGTATCTGATAAGATAAAAATTAAGTAGAGATATGTAGTTTATCTAATTATATACAAATTGAAGAAAATTGGTAGTTGAGATAGTTATAACATGTGCTATCAATCCCCCTCAAGCTCACAATAATATGATATTGTGAGCTTGTCTCAAAATCTACTAAATGGAGAGGTGAAAAATACTTTTGTATAACATCAACAATATGATTTAAGGAGGAAATATGTTTGACAAGGAGAGCTTTGTTCGCAACCAAGTCCCGAATGAAGTGAACGTCAATTTCAATATACTTCGGATGTGCATGAGAAAATGGATCAGCGGTAACAAAAAGTTGGCACAAAGATTATCATACCACAAAGTGAGCTTGAGATGAGACATCCCTTTTTCACTAAGGAGGGAGGTGTTTTATTAGAGTTCAATAGCAGCGAAGGCAATACTACAATATTGAACTACAATGATGGGCTTGGCTATAGTAGGTCATTTCTTAGCACTAGATTAAATGAGATTAGGACTAAGAAAAATACAGTAGTCAGAGGTTGAGCAACGATTATTAAAACAATCAACCTAATTAGCATCACAGTAAGCCTATAAATAAGAGAACAGGAACACTTAAAAGAAAGTCCAAAAGATGGAGTGAATTGTATATACGACAAAATACGTTTGATCGCAAGCCAGTTAATATCTATAAGACAATACAAAAATTAAGAAAATTTGTTGATAAAGAACTGGAAGTTTGGACAAGTAAAACAAAGATATCGGAGAGCACCAACAATGCTAAAATACTTAGTCAAATTTGGAAGTGGGAGACCATAGTTTTTAGATAACAAAAGGTGGGAGTGATAGTGGTGGCAATATGGAATTGTGAAGACTAGTTTGGGTAAGAAGATTTTTGATATAATATGTTTACGTAAGAATAAGATCATTGGATGTAAGAGTGGCCTTAATTCTTAGGAAATGATGAATAGAACCAAATCCTTAATGGCGAAGGTGGTGTGAAGATCATAAATGAGAGTAGTGATGAAGGATGGGGAAGAACATATAGCCAATATATTATCCATATATATTAGCATGAAGTATGAGAGGAAGTAGTGTGAATGATAAGGAGGTGTTAAAATTGGATGCGGTAAATGAAATCTAAGAGGCTGAGTCATGAAAAGATGTTTTTGAAGACAATCATGAAGAAAAACATTATTGACATCAAGTTGAAGAACTGACCAGTTTTAGTAGATAGCAAGACTAAGGATAGTGCAAATGATTGTGAGTTTAACAACAAGACTAAATGTATCAGTGTAATCAATTCTTGGAGCCTAGTGATAGACTTTAGCCATAAGACGAGCTTTGTAGCAATCAAGATACTATCAAGATTCCTCTTAATATGAAAAGGCCATTTTCAATTGACAACATTTGCATTTAATGGTGGAGGAACAAGAGTCGATGTTTAATTACGATGAAGAGTATTGAACTCATCAATCATAGCTTAGGGCTAGTGGTGATATTTATTTGTTTGATTAAATGAAGTAGCATAAGGTGAGATAATGATTGCAGAATAGGTAATATAATCAGGGACGATGCGAGAGATGCAAGTGTGATCCTGTGTGCAATTGATCATTGGGTGAGGATAGAGGACAGTGAAAGATGAAGTAGTGGAGGATGAGGAGTTACTAAATGTAGTTAGGGTGGAACTAGTAAAGATAAGGTGATTGTTGGTGGAGAAGGTGAAGGAACAAGGATAAAGACTTTGGCGAATGGAAAGTCAGTTTTAAGAAACAGTGATAGCCTTTGTAGTGGAATGCATAACCAATAAAAATAGACAGAGTGGATTTAGTAGTAAGTTTATTAGGATGAGTAGATCTCGAAAAGGAAAAACAGGTACAACCAAAGACCCAAAGGTGAGAAAGGAAGGATTGCTATGAAAAAGAAGTTTATGAGGAGATTTGTTGTGAAGAATATAAGTGGGTAACAAATTGATGAGATACACAATGGTGGAAAATGTTTCATGTTAAAAAGATTTAGGGATGGAGGCATAGATAAAGAGGGTGAGGCCAATATTTGTAATATGATGTGTTTTGCAAGACCATTTTATTAATGAGTATAAGGACAAAAGATACAATAGGTAATGTTATAGATAGCAAAACAAAGAGCAAATGTGTCTTTAATGAGTTTAGGAGCTCTATGACATTGAAAGGCTTTGATGATGGTAGAAATAAATTTTCAACGTAAGTTTTAGAGTGTTGAAATTGAGAAAATGCTTGATATTTATAGGTTAAAGAAAAGATGCATGTGTAGTGACTAAATTCATTAACAAAAATAATAAATTAGTGATTACCAAAAAAAAACAAGAGATGATAAGTGTAACATATCACTCCCATAAAGCATATACCTGATATACTGAAGGATATTCGGGAGCATACTATACGAAAATGGCACGTTAAGACAGTTAAATCAATTCTTTTGTACTTTTTAATCCATCACATATAACATAAAACATTCCAATAATCATGTTGTTCCAATTTTATTCACAAACATATATAGTCTCAAATGTCATTACATTTCCAAAATTCATATGTATAATATACAACAGTTGAAAGATACAATCCTTGATAAAACATAGCTGAGACATTTGTAGGTACAGTTGATCCCAACATTGACCCATATCTAAAGGTAGAAGTTACTTCAACTAAACTAGGTGGGTCTCCTCTAAACCTGAAAATCAACATTGCAATTTTGATGAGTTTATGAACTCAGTGAGTGAACCATCGTCGATATGCTCACTCAAACAGACATCAACATCACAAGTATATAACACAATTCAATCAATATCTCATATCATTTAGAATCAATTCCCATATATCATTTCGTTTAGAATTTAGCACCTGATTATAGTATTCATCATATTTCGACAAGCCCATTATGAATACAAACATTTCATATAATCATTTCAAGATAATCTAATCATTCATTTCATCTCATTCATATCATCCACATGTATGTAAACAAAGCATATCATTATATCCACTTAATTCAGTCATTCTTTGCAAATATATACATAGTACATGTAACGTTACGAATGCAAATGCATATGAGACTCCTCTTTCATTTTTATTTTGTTGTGACCGAGAGCTTATTTAGCTGTCTTGTATCTACTGCAGATACCAAGCTTATTTCAGATATTGTCCCACACCTATTATGGATACATGGCTCATTTCATAAATTTCCCTGTATTTATTGTGGATACTAAGCTCATTAATCATTGAGCCTGTGGCTCTGTGTGCACATTTCCGAGCTTTAAGCTCCTTTTTCACTTTGGCCACTCCGAACATAAGTCCTTTATCTAATCATGCATATCAATGTCATGATATGCATCATTTTGCATAATGGACTAACAATCACATTCATCCAGTGTACACAGTCATTTATCACATTCGTCGATCCCAAGTCTGGCATTCAACATGTTATTGAATATTTATTTCCTACATTCACATACATGTAGTTAACACTCCTAAATATTAAACTCCTCAGACAATCAATTGTCTGAAATCATCAATATCACAATCATATCCAAATCATTTTAAAATATATAAATATAAGGATTAAACAAAAACAATTCAAGCATAAGCACATATCTAATTGAGATCACACATCTAAGTTACTCACAATCTGCTCCAGTAAGCTATTGCCTTGATGATCCGACAATGTCTGGATGCTGTCGGTGTATTTGTGCTTCTATTGTCATGCAATACACATATAATTCACATATTACTAAGTTGATCAATCATATAATTATTCATCCATCCACATGTATATGTGTCATGTTTAATGCATGCTCAATTGACTATTTTGGGTATGTATCCTTATTCACAAGTTTTGATCATTCATTCATTATAACTTATACATAACTTGTTTGAAATTAGGTTTATGCCTTAAATAAGTTTGATCACTCTCAATTCATCAATCATATGATCACCAATCCTTTTCTAATGCTTTATATTCACACAATTTCCCAATTCTCATTCATTTATAGATAAATTCATATTGTTCATATCCTTTGAATCACATTTACATTCATGGAAACATCCTTATACCATTAACAACTCATACTTCCCAAATTCATATGCATTCATATCAGACAATCCATTCCTTGAATTATACATCATTTAAGTGTAGGAAAATCCCGGTATGTGCATCATATGCACACGGTGCGGAAAACAAAATTTTTTTTATCCCGGGACCTTCCCGAAAGCCAGGATCCATGTGTCTATATAATGAAATCAAACCATAACGACCAAAAGAGACCGTC
>JANIJH010000224.1:18993566-19010059 GCA_024520975.1 Erythroxylum areolatum
TATTTATTAAAATGATGAAATTGTATTATTGTAATTTGTAATATTTTAAATACTTTGTATTATTCTTAATTTGATGTGTGAATGATGATGATGATTGTCTTTGTTTGTATTAATTGTGGTTATTATTTATATGTAAAATATTTCAAAATTATTGTTATTAACTTATTTTATATTAATTGTCATTATTATTTATTATTAAGATTTTTAAAAGCATGGTTAATGTAAATAGTAAACTAGTAAAGTATACAATACAACTATACAATATACCAATATAGACTATTTTGTAATTTTTAAAAATTTTAGGGACTATTTCATATATTTAAAGAATTATCCAAAACGGTACCCGATACTAACCGGTACCGGTACAGTTTCGTTCCATAACCCAATCCGGTATCAAGCCCGGTACAGTATTCATAACTTTGATATGATATAACATATCAATCATATGTATTTATAAATGTACATACTATATCCAGTTCATTACAATATATTTTATATTACATAAGTTGTTTGTCCAATACATAGATTTACTACAAGCATCGAATCCTAAATGGAATAGGGTTGATGACTTCGCGAAACTCGTTATGAAATATTTCTAACTATTTCTAGGATAAAAAATAACAGCATATACACATCCTAAGGCTTGGTCTATATAACCTGAAAGCTTTAGCTTATATATCCATTTTGTTCTTATGTGTTGTCCCGTCTAATTGTGTAACCCTACAAATGTCTTAATGTCCTATCGTCTGCTTCAACCTTAAGCAAGGACGTTGAGGAGGAACCTTCACAGGCAACAAGCTATCAGGCAAAAGCAGTGGCGGTCCAACTCATATTCCTAGACGATAGCAACAATGACAGATGGTGACGCTTGTAATTAGAGTCACAACAAGAGCACTATGTCGTCGGAAACTTCACCAATCAGTGTCTGGGACACCGTTCACCGGTGGCTTTCCATCGAAGGAGAAATTCACTGTTACCAGCCAACACCATTTCAACAAATATCAAAAGCAAAGGGACCACCAACATACTATATAGGTTGATTGACTCGCATAATTTGAATAATTTATGGCTAACCTATGACCTATTCATATAAGATCATCATAACCAATGACTTAATATTTCAATAAAAGATAAGAAATTCTCATGTGATTTAATTAAGTTTAAAGAAACTCTATAACCTTCTAAATTTTTGAAAATAATTGTTATAGTTTTAAATTCTTTAGATAATATTTTTCTTAGATTTTTTTTGACGAATAAACCCATAAAAACTGAAAGGCTAAAATCTAAACCCAAGCCGTTAGGTTTACCCCATACACCCAAATCCTATAAGCCTTTCCCTATCAGGAAGATTACAATCAGATTTATCTAACAATAAAATAGAACCTAAACAAGGAGGACTAGTTTTCCAGCGATGAAGGTTTGCATATAATAAGGCTACCCGAGTTAAAGAGTGAGCCGCCTTATTGGCAATTCTGTGCGTCCATTGGAAGGACAAGTGAAGAAAATAACGCTTGAAAGTTAAACAGTCAAAAGCCATCATTCCAATCTCTGAGCGATTAACAGACGAATTTGTAAGAGCTTGTACAGCCAACAAACAATCCGATTCTACAACAACATGATCAATTTATTTGTCTTTCAGCCACGATAGTGCTTCTCTGATCGACATGAGTTCAGCAATAAGTGGGTTGAACAATGATGAATAATGTCCGGAAAGTGCAGCTACGAAGCTCCCCCTTTCA
Source organism: Erythroxylum areolatum (assembly GCA_024520975.1). Classification (NCBI taxonomy): domain Eukaryota; kingdom Viridiplantae; phylum Streptophyta; class Magnoliopsida; order Malpighiales; family Erythroxylaceae; genus Erythroxylum; species Erythroxylum areolatum. The sequence goes on from JANIJH010000224.1 coordinate 18,995,306, forward strand.
TCTCTAAGAACCGCAGCAAAACCCGTTGCATTTTGTTCATTAAAAACTGCCGCATCACATTTCAACAACCCAAGCGAAGGTTTACGCCAACCTAATGTATTAGGATATAAAGTGCTAGCTGTGGCACTAGCTCTCGCAAAGCTCCTTCGAGACTCTTGCCAGTCTTGAATAAAATTGTTAGTAAAATTAACAATTATATAGGGAGAAATATTCCTACCTTGCCAGACTCTAAGGTTGCGATGGTACCAGATACTCCATAAAATAGCTAATATACAAATTTAAGGAAGACATAGGTAAGCTAACCAAAATATTCCCAATAAAAGCATCAATCCCCTGATGCGGAAGACTCAACCACGCAACAGCCCAACTTTCTTTTGCCTTAGGACACTCCATTAGCACGTGGTTCAGATCTTCCTTATAACCACAGACATCACAATTAGTAAGGAGCGTTATTCCTTTACTCGCCAGTCGCCCCTTGCAAGGAATGAAGCCCCTCAAACAACGCCAAGTAAAATCTTTAATCTTCGGTGAGATAGGTAAATTCCATAAGCGATTCCAACGTTTTTCCATAGAAAAATTAATCCCATCCGAACATAGTCTAAGGGATAGTTTGTATCCAAATTTAACAGTATAAATCCCATCCCTACTATGATGCCATATCAATTGGTCTGAAGGCTTAGCGTATGCAATGGGAACTTTAGAAATCCGATCAACGTAGAACGGCATAAGTAATCCTTCAATCAATGGTTCGTCCCAGCCTGCACCTGACTCGTTAAAAAGTTCTCTTATTTTCATGTTACTGAAACTTTGGATTGGAGGGGAGGTGATAAAAAATTAGTATCATCATTAATCCAGGGATCTTTGAAAACGTCGATCAAAGCTCCGTCTCCAAGTCTCCATCGAATACCATGAGTCAAAATATCCTTTGCGGCATAAATACTCATCCAAATAAAACTTGCGTTTGCCCGATCCTTAGCCTCCAGAAAGTTACCAAAAGGGAAGTATCTCGCTCTAAAAATTTGACTCGAGAGCGATTCAGGATAAGCAATGAAGCGTCAGGCCTGTTTACAAAGCATAGCCAAATTGAAACAATGGAGGTCCCTGAATCCCATGCCTCCAAATTTTTTTGGTACACAAAGATGTTCCCAGCTCGCCCAATGTATATTCTTCTTAGTAATAATGACCGAACCCTATCAGAAGGAGTTCATCATTTTTTGTAGTTCATCACAGGTTCCGCAGGGGAGAAGGAAAACGTTCATACAATATGCCGGCAGCGCTTGGGCGACTGTTTTAATAACAACTTCTTTACTCGGTCTAGATAACAATTTATTCTTCCAGCTCATAATCTGCTTACTAAGCTGATCTTTAATGAAAGCAAAAACTTATTTTTTATGTTATCCAAACAAAGAAGGGAGCCCTAAATATTTCCCATGATCAAGGATTTATACCTAAAATAGCTTCCACCGCATTCCTGTCATTTTGTGAAGTATTAAAAAATAAAATTAATGCATAGGTCGTCAAATTATCTAATTAAATATTATTAATATAATAACTCAATACAATTTTTAAATCTAACTTGAATCAAACTAATAATTTAATATACTAATTGAGTTAAATTTAATTGATTTAGGTTGAATTTAAGAACTGAGTAGTTCTACCGGCCATATTTGATCGATCTAAATACACTATTCACATATATTTTACTGCTATTTGTAATAAAAATGTAAAAAGTAAAACTTTTAAAAAAAATTAAAAAATCACAAAAGTTAGATCATTTTGAAAAATAGACACCTTTTCAGAAAACGTCGAATGCACTACGGTAATTTATGAAAAGAGAGTAGAAGAATATGTCAAATACATTACCGTCATTTTTGAAGCAGAAGAATAATGGTGACGTTATAGATAAAAAAAGAAAACAACACCAGAAGATCGGGACTCGAATTTGTACTATGGTTTTACATTATTCCGATTCCCTCCCTATGAATGATCGATTACTTTTAATACCGTTTCAATGTTATAAAAATTAGCCGTAAATTTTCAAAGTTTACTTAATCTGATGGTAAAAATTATGTAAAATATCAATTAATTAAAAAATTCAATCTATTATAAATATAATTCAACTTTAATTTTTACCATAAAATCTATCAATATATATCAACACACAAGTTAAATTCACTTAGTCTATAATATGTAAAATTTTAATACATTCAAAATGTATGATGACATATTTTTAATAATAATAATAATAGAGCAATCACTTATTTTTATTTTAAGTTAATCAATTTTAATTTAAAAATAATAATTAATTTATTAAAAATTTCATGTGCATGATTAAAAAATTCAACTTATAATAAATTAAAATTTTAAAATATTTTATTAAATTTCTTTTAAATAATATTGTAAATAATTATAAATGTAAAGTATAATTTATCTCTTAAAAAATATATAAAAATTAAGAAATTAGAGGCCAAAACAAAAATGGAGTTACGGAGGGTCAAAACGTAAGACGAAAGCCACGCACTAGGAAGTGCAACTGAGATGCGGGAGCCTGTGGGCTCGTGGAAGATGCCTAAACTTGGAAGAGAAGATGTTGTAGCCCTTAAATACTTGACATTCCATTTGTAGACCGCTCGTTTCATACAATTGGATTAAGAATCTTCTATCCACGAAGAATATTCTATCCACGAGGAGGCCCAATATTTGAAAAATGCTTGGAATCATTCTTGCAACGTCGGAATTTGTTAATAAAATAACAAGAACGGAGGGTTGGCACTTCTTTTTTTTTTTTAATCTATTAGATATTTTAAGAGGATCTTAATTATAAAAAATATATTTAAATTATTTATATTCAGATTAATCCCCGCTTGAATCGGATAAGTCTCTTATAGAAGACAAAATTCTGACTTCAAGTTTTTAAAAAAATTGACACTTTTATATAATGCTAACGGCTTCTTTTGCTACTTGTCTCCACATGATGCCATTCTCTAAAATATTCTTCCTCTTTATGCTTAACTTTCCCTTTTCTTTTTAATGTCATTACGCTATTCCAGAATTTGGTACCTCCTGCAAAATTGCTGTATAAATACAAGCGGAAGTTGAGAATTCAATATAACTTGCTCATATGGTAATAATGGCTTCAGCTATGCTTAATGACTGCCAATTTGTGAGACATCGTCATTATTGCTGGCCTCGAGTAGAGTTGCAGAAATTTCCACGGGCAAAAGATTGCTATATTCCACGATTGTCTAGGGGTGAGTGAACAGTGATGTTGAAGTGAACAGATCAAAGTAATAGAAATAAAGTCGCTTAACTTCTCTCGTTTGTCCTATAGCTTTGTCGACGGATATTTTAAAGACTTCTAGTAATGAGCTCAAGTACTTCTGTCTAAAACCTGGAAATGGCAACGTGGTTCAGAAGAACAAAGGAATAAATGCTGTATCCACGAATGTGAGCTTAACACAGCTGGAACTTCTTGATGCATGGGATGATGAATACGAAGGAGTCATCATTAATCCTAACTGCTTGCCCACAAGCGCCAATTCCTTTGTATCTGCTCTCCGGTCTTCCATGTCGTACTGGAAATGTCAGGTATTTAAAATCAAACAAAACTACCACCTTGTCTCAAGAAGCTCTTCTTTTGATTATTATTGCCCAAAGTTGTACTGTTTTATACGATAATTGTAGATAGGCAAGACAGCTTTAAATATCATACCCTTGTTAGATAATTCCCATGTTGTGGCCAAGTGACAGAAAGATATGGAAATATTATAGTTTTTGACGGAAGGAGTCTAATAGAAGAATTTGTTAAATTTTGTAAGACTAAGCTCAAATAAACTAATCACATATATGTTCAAATAAAATTTTATTCTAAATTAATAAAAGAAATAACTCAGTTGATATACATGTTTGACGTCATATATTATTTATACATGGAAAAAACATTCACTTATATTTTAACGTACTCCTATCTGTTATGAATAATGTTCCTACCTATTAGTCTCCGTGATTCCCTTTCGTTGTCTTATCTGCACATTTCCTCTTGGAACAATCAAATCAGAAGGAATGATTCTCTCTCTCAAATAAGTAACCTAAGTAAGATAATCGATCAGTGTTCACCTCCTGTTATTGCAGGCCTTTTCAGGATTTCTAACCACCACAGTTCAACTCAAAAATCAGTTGCACGGTGCAAAGATTATGTAAATTTTGCAACGACTTGCAATATATTAGAAATCGATGAAAAAACCACGGATAACAACTTGCTTAATAACATTCGATAATTTGAGAATTGCTAGATATCATATTGAATAAGAACAAGGGAAATGGTTTTTCTCTCTTCTGGAAAACGCGAACATAATCCTCCCTCTCTCATTTATTGCATTACACAGCATTCAGATAAATTACTGCATAATCAACATAACTAACGTGTACGTGCTCCAGGGGAAAAGAGGAATCTGGCTTAAGATACTACCGGAGCAAGCTGATCTTGTTCCTATTGCAATTCAGGTAAAATTTGGATTTCATGTTTGTCTTCATTATTCAAGTAATATATTGGTTCTATCCGATGTTTCAAGCTCATTAGTAAGAAAATGTCTACCAGAACTGATGTCCCTTTGCCTTGGTCTACCAGGAAGGTTTTAACTACCACCACTGCGAACCAGGATACGTGATGCTAACGTATTGGATTCCTGACGAGCCATGCATGCTTCCTGATAGCCCTTCTCATCTTATCGGTGTCGGAGGATTTGTGATCAACGACAAAAGGGAGGTACAATTCTTGGTGCTAAGTTCAGTTCTTGTATGTCATATACACATATATTATCTTCCCATGACCTCGAAGAAGTTGGAATTTCGACAATTTTCAGGTCCTTGCGGTGAAAGAAAAGTGCCCTTGTTATTGCTCTACTGTCTGGAAGATGCCTACTGGATTCATTAACAAGGTGATAGTCTTAATTCCACTATATATTGCCTGTTATTTATACGGAGATTACTTACCCAAAAGGCAACATCGTCAACGTTTGATTTGATCATTTTTCAGTCTGAAGATATATTCTCAGGAGCAATGAGAGAAGTAAAGGAAGAAACTGGCGTGAGTACACTTGTTTTGTTTTCCTCGTATAATCCTGTTACTTGGTCACTTCCATTATAAATCCTCGGAATCTACGGTAACCAATTCGTCACATTTTGCAGGTAGACACAAAATTCCTGAAGTTGGTTGCGCTCAGGTAGCTAGTTTAATTTTATGTTTTCATGTTAAATGAGCCCACATTTTGTGCTACAAGTTCTAATTGATGGGGCAATTTGGCAGGCATGCTCATCTGGTGGCTTTCGAGAAGTCAGATCTGCTCTTCGTGTGCATGCTTAAGCCCTTGTCTTACAATATCAGAATCGACGAGAAAGAAATCCAAGCAGCTAAGGTAGTTCAATATTTTATTAATATATAGAATGAAGAAGCTGATCTAGCACTATGTAGTAATTGGTCGAGCTTAATTCATTGTGTTAATTAGATATATTTTGACGCAGTGGATGCCCCTTGAAGAGTTTATTGAACAACCGTTTTATCAAGAAGATCACATGTCAATGAGGGTGATTGAGACCTGTATTGCAGCCTACGAAGATCGTTACGATGGGTTCACTGCTCATCGGTTGAGCTCAAAACTTGATGGGAAATCGTCTTACTTATATTACGACGCTACTACATCAATATTAACACCCGTAGGTTCTACTAATATTTATTAAAATAAAAACACCGTATGCTCTTACCGTCACTTTCAGATGTGCATGATCACATAATAAGACGATCGATTTGAGTATAGCTAATTATATGACAATTTTTTTCTTATTTCATTGCACAAAGTTACCCATTTTATATACCAGGTTTTAACGAAATACAAAAGTAAACATATAGTATTTGAATAACTTGCACAAGCAAATTAGTGAACGCACTAATACGTTGAATTGCGTTCAACATCATCGCTGGAGTCGACTGAACATGTAATTATGGTCAGAAAAAGTAGAGCTAAACCTTTAACTAAAAAGGCAAAAAGAATATCCGGCTATTAAGTTTGATGAAATTATAAGATGAACTTTTGGAAACAAAAGATGAACAAGGAGACAATTAAGAGGGTCACCGACTCAAATTGACCTTTTCAAAACAAGAGACGAGCAAGGAGACGTTTAAGTGGGTCGGGTATGGGGGCCACACGCGTGGCAAATAAAGGAGGTGTTTCGTCATCTTCCAGGCCTAAGCCTCGTGCACCACCTTCTGGTGCTTTCTATATTCAGTCTGGCAATTTTTTCCACGTCATACGTCACGTAGTTACTGTGATTTATTGCTCTCCGCCTTCGCATGGCTGGTCACCTGGCTGTGGTTTTCTTTTCTAGAGACTTGTGGCTTTCATTTTCAACTTTGAAGCAATTTCAATTTTTTATTTCTTAATATATTTTCAGCGTGAGGAAGAGGTCTCCTTTGATCATATTTTCCCATGCACTAGGTTATTATATGTGAATTAAGAAGTACTTTAGAATCACTTAAAAGATAAAAAGAAAAAAAGCTATTTTTTTGATCGTCTTGTTTATGTAGTTTCTTGATGTTGGACATTTCAATGTTAAATTAAACTTTTATGGTAAATCCCTATCATATAAAATAAATAAACTTCATTTTTGTAAATTGAATTGTGATTACAATTCAAAGAAAGCCTTACTAATATGTTACTCAGTCTTGTCCCGGTTGTTTTTAAAGAAAACAATATAATATGTATACATATTAATAATTATAATAAATAAGTCAATGAAATAGACAAAAGTAAAAATAAATGAATACATAAAAAAGAATTATAATGCAGTGATAATAATATATTTTAACATATATGGATCCTCAAGCAATAATAAACGTATCGATTACAAGAACATAATGGAAAGACTAGTTCCTTTATTTTTTGGAAGATTCATTATTTTCTATTTTGGTCTGATGTATTTAATGAAAGTAGAACAATATAATTGTACGAAGCATAGCTCATAAAATAAAATGGAACTTCTCTACCGTAAGAGATTAAAAGCAAAATCACGGAACAAGAAGACAAAAATGGGTGGGAAGGAAGAAGGAAGGAAAGAGCAACTCTTGGCCCATGCCCATGACCCGTTATATTATATTTCCTGCCCGAAACTCTTGGACTTTTCTTCCAGGGCAACGCAGCCACCGCGTAGAGTTGTTCACTTTTAGACTTCCAGCTTTTAGGAGACTTGGGGAAAAAAAAATATCTGTTGACAATTTTCAAAGCCAATAACAGTCGTAGGATAATCTAGAACTTCTTACAGTTCAAAACATACATGCGACCTTTGTTTGCCCATACTTTCCACGCTAACGGTTCTCTGGTCTCTGGTCTCTGGTCTCAGCCACTTTCATAAGCTCATGTCCTGCGAAAGCCAGTCAAACGTGTCTTAATTATTACCTGCAATTTTATATTTTCCCCCCCCCTAAAAAAATTATTATTTTACAACTAAAACCACTAAAAGTAGAAAACCAAGTTCTGGCCACCTGTTTTTGTTTCCTTATATATTAAAGCCTTTCAGGACCGGGAAATCCAAAGCCAAAGAAACCAGGTGAAGCAACGCTTATTTCATATAGTTTTGTTTTCATTTTAGAATTCTGTTTTTATTTCGGGGGATTGTCGTGGTCGTATCGTAACTTTCTCATCTGGTCAACGTTGTCTCCTATAAGTATGGACATAGCTGTATCCTCAATTCCAAACTGTGTTTTCATGTCTGTGCATGGATTCGATTTTCTCTCCTAATTATAACCCAGAATTGTGTTTGTTGGATTCACGTTCTAGTTGTCCCTGGTTTCCGATTTTCAGAAAATCCTTTACGGTCCATTTTGGTGGTTTGGGTAAGAGTGGTTTCGCAGTTAGATCATCGACGAGTGTGATGGGGTCCAGAGAAGACTACTCCAAGCCAAAGATCGTTACTGGGGACTACGGCTACGTCCTTGAAGATGTTCCTCATTTGACCGATTACCTTCCCCATCTTCCTGTAAGTTTGTTAATTTCGCACAAGTTGCTTTTTGTCTGGTTCATTATCTGTTTAAATTTAGAGCAGCGTATCATTACGTGATTAATTTTTGTTGCTGATCTTCGTCTATTACTTGGCAGACTTACCCCAATCCGTTACAAGACAATCCCGCTTACTCGGTTGTCAAGTAAGTTCATATACATGATTATATCATTGACCCATCATAAATGCTGTTTGCGACATAACATCTTTCTAAGTGATTAATGTTTCCTTTTATTTTATTGTTTTTAAGGCAATACTTTGTGCATGTGGATGACACAGTTCCCCAGAAGGTTCGTCTTCCATTCCACCATAGCATGGCTCTGTTTTTTATTTTTATTTTTCTACTATTCTGTGTTTGATTTTGATGTCAAACGAAGATAACTGACTTCTTATATCAGTTTTGTTGGTGCATTTATTTTGTGGGTTATAACCAATTTAGTTACTTCTTGTGTTGTCACTTGTCATTTGGTTTTCAGATTGTGGTTCACAAGGACAGTCCTAGAGGAGTACATTTCCGACGTGCTGGACCTCGCCAGAAGGTATAAGTTTGTGGGCCTTGCAAACAAGATTATGGAATGGTCGAATTCTTTTGTCTGTTTATGTATAAGGGTATTTGCTGGGTGTTTCGCAGGTGTACTTCGAGTCGGATGAAGTTCATGCTTGTATTGTGACATGTGGAGGTCTCTGTCCCGGACTCAACACCGTAATAAGAGAACTGGTGTGTGGCTTGTACCATATGTATGGTGTTAAGAGAGTTCTGGGAATTGATGTAAGTCACCTTTGTTGCCTCTGCTTTTAGATTGCTCTTCCCAGATTCTTATTTGGCTGCATCTTGTGAATTCCTTTTCATTGTGTATGTGGAAATGTGCCTTTGCCTTTTTTTCATTTGGATAATGCTTCTATTATAATTCCTGGTCGGTTGCGCCAAAACAAAGGCAGTGCTATTCTGACTGTGGTCTGTAGAATTCAAGTGTTGCTTTTCCCTTTTTAAGACTTCAAATTACTCTTTGGCCTGTCAATGGACTTTACTCTTTTTTCAATTTCTTTATTTTTTTTTCATTTTCTTAATCTTTTGGGAAGAACAGAGTAATAATTCCATTCAACATATCTGCATAACCTATGTGATTGACAACTCATAATCTGGTGAAATCTGTAGGGTGGATATAGGGGTTTCTATGCTCGGAACACTATCTCCTTGACACCAAAGGTTGTGAATGATATTCACAAACGTGGCGGGACAATTCTGGGAACATCTCGAGGCGGTCATGATACTGTAAAAATAGTTGACAGTATTCAGGACAGAGGAATTAATCAGGTTTGTTGGATACATCACTTGGCTGGCTTCTTTATAATGCAGGAATGGTTCAACTGCCCAATCAATGGATTTTCATTTCTAGTTCTTTTTCCATTTTAGGTCTATATCATTGGAGGAGATGGCACACAGAAGGGGGCATCGGTGATATTTGAGGTAATTTCATTTATGGGATCTTTGTTTAAAAAGTACAGATTCTTTAGGATTTCTAGTGACTGGTGCAAATTAAGTGCATAAATATAAGTACCTAGAAAATTACAAATTGAAATGATGATTGTGAAATTGGACAATGTGATGGCAGAAAATTTCAAAACCAGATTGTCAATTACTTAGTTGAAAATGGAGTAATTTTGCTTTTACCCTAAATGAAACCTTCAATTTTTAAATCTTGCAGGAAGTTAGAAGAAGAGGTCTCAAAGTTGCAGTCGTTGGAATCCCTAAAACAATTGATAATGACATTCCGGTAATTTCCTTGGCTTAATAATTTGCTAAGGCAGTTTTTAGTTAAACCAGTGCACCTTATATCTGAAAGCTGTTGGACATTATCAACGATATCAATTGTCGTGCGTTCTAAACTTCTTTGTGAATCTAGGTTATTGATAAGTCCTTTGGCTTTGACACTGCTGTTGAGGAGGCTCAACGTGCTATTAATGCAGCACATGTTGAAGCTGAAAGTATTGAGAATGGTATTGGCCTTGTGAAGTTAATGGGTCGCTACAGTGGTAAGCTTCGGCTCATATCTTGAAGTCATCCATCATATCTGCTCAAACACTAAGTGGCCTTATCTTTTCCGCTTGCGATCTGGTCTAAGATACGCCACTTTATCTTATGTGGTGAATTTTCAAGCTTTTTAACTACCATTCGATTTTTTTTTCCCCACCTCTTAGCTACCTAAAAGATATTCTTTGGATTATTTTTTATGAGCTTGTTTGACTTTCATGCAAGAGTTTTTTGAGTGATTTTTCCTCAGGTCCACCGATTTTAATGCTTTATGCTGTGATTTGAACGTTACTGTTTATATGTTCATAAGTATCTTATTTTCTGCTAATTAGAATCAAGTCGCTTGCTAGTCTTGAGCAGCCTTCATATTTTCCTATCCCTGTCCTCTTCTTTGTCTTCTCCAAATTTTTATTGATTCAAAATAGCGTGTTATGATTTTTCCTGCATTGAGGAAATATGATGAAACCATGGTGCAGGGTTCATTGCTATGTATGCAACTCTTGCAAGTCGAGATGTAGATTGTTGCCTGATTCCCGAGTCACCCTTTTACCTGGAAGGGGAAGGCGGACTTTTTGAATACATTGAGAAACGACTTAAAGAACATGGGCATATGGTCATTGTGATAGCTGAAGGTGCTGGGCAGGAACTGTTATCTGAGAGCATTCGGACAATGACCAAGCAGGATGCTTCAGGAAACAAGCTTCTTCAAGATGTTGGACTGTGGCTATCCCAGAGCATAAAGGTGATTCTGAATCAAATGCTTCTGCCTTGCACGATAATAAATGAGAGAGCATATTCTACATATAAGATACAAAGCTTGGACTCTTCAACTCCTCGAGTTCAAACTTTAGCCACCATATATCTTCAGATTGGTGATGTGTTTTTCTAGAGAATTGATTGGTTTTCCTTTTGCAGGACTATTTTTCAAAGCGGAAGAAGATGACTATAAACCTCAAATACATAGGTAGATACTGCGTGCTTCTAACTTATTTACTCCTAGTTTATTAAACTAGTAAAAAGTTTTTGTTGGACTTGTATAATTAAGACAGGATAAATTATTTGTTCCTACAGATCCAACATACATGATCCGTGCTATTCCAAGCAATGCATCTGACAATGTTTACTGTACACTTCTGGCCCAAAGTGCCGTGCATGGAGCAATGGCTGGTTACACAGGGTATACAAGCGGTCTTGTAAATGGGAGACAGACTTATATACCCTTCTATGTGAGTGATTGGATTTTCTTGTTCTAAAACTTGCTTCTTTAATCGATTATCTGTTTTTTCCCTGTATAGGTTGTATTTTGGGATGATCTCTCTTTTTCATTAACAAGTTACATATGGTTTTCATGACTGCCCTTTTTTAGGCTCTCTCAATCATTCATTTTCATATCTTTTCTGTGCTCTGTTGCTTTACGTAGTTATTCTTTAACTTCGCATCCAGTGATTTGCTCAGTGTGCTCCGTATAACTTCTTTTTATTTATGCTCTCTTGCCATCTCCTCTATTTCTTCCTTTCTTGACTTTTCTTTCTTCAAGATCTTTCCATCTTGATAATTTATTTATGTTTATGGATTTGAGTGTAGTATATTCCATTTGAACTTTCTATACCAAAACTAGTAAAATTCTTTCGACATCAAAATCTGATATTGCAATGTCTTGACTAACTGTGTCAACGGTTTTGGATGGCTGGTCTGCAGCGCATCATTGAGAAACAGCACCAGGTGGTCATAACAGATAGAATGTGGGCTAGGCTCCTGTCATCAACCCACCAACCGAGCTTTTTGAGCGCTAAAGATATCATGGAGGATAAGATAGAGGAGAGTCTCAAAGAGAAGCATGAGGGAGGACAAACTTATCAATTGTTGGATAACGGAAATTGTAGGAGTGAAGTTTTGTTGAAGAAGGAGGTGACCGGCCAATGATTGGAGATTGAATACAATAGTGCTCTTTGGATTGTTTCCACGCTTGTGGATTCTGGTTGATTTCTTCCTTTAGCTTATAAATTGGACTAGGAGAGGAAGTTAATATTCCATGAAGACACTTGTTTCTGAGGTTAATAACAAGGTTGAAGGGACAAGAATCAGCTTTATATCCTGAATTATACGGTAGAACTAGAATAAGTTGTTGTATTAAAAGCATGTTTTGTGGTTTTACGCCACATCTTATGTATGGAAAGCGTTAAGATTTTCTTTTGAAGCAAACTCAGACACCATATGCAAATACACAAACCTTAAATAAATTAATCAGAGGACTAAAAAAGAGAGATTGATATACTATATTAGAATATAATGTAAATGTACATTTATCATTAATACTAACAACTGTAAAGTTTAAAATAAACCATACACGTGTATGGTTAATATTCTCTCCTGTATCAAATGCTGTTATTATAAGTGTATATATCATATCAAGCACGATTCGCGAGGTGTGTAGATTGCAGGAGTACTCACCTTTTTCTGTTATATTGCTTTTCTCTTTCTTAGTATCAAGGAGCACGTAACAATGTCTTCCTCAGCCGCTTCCTCTGCATCCTCAGTCCAGACGTTTTCGTCTCCTTTATAAAAAACATACACATTATTCAACTCATCAAGTTAGACTACATCTATCAAGTTGGATAGGAGTAACTATTTGATTTGGGAATTTATTGTCCTTCCGTTAATTGAAGGAAACTTACTTGTCTCCCACATTAATGAGACAAGTGCAGCGCCACTTCGCCTCATTACTTCTGGAACAGAGATCATTCTAAATCCAGCATTTGAGGACTGGTTCTCCGTCGATAGACTTCTTGTAGGGTGGCTGCGCAACACAATGAGTCTGGAGATTGGTGTTCAACTTTTTCACTGTCAAACTGCTCGAGAACTTTCGATAGGAGCAAAAGAACTTACGTGTGCATCTATGAAGTCCAGGGTGATGGTGTTCAAGTCGGAACTCCACCAAACTAGGAAAAACAATATGAAGATGGAAGAATATTTGGCAAAAATGAAGAGCATCTCAGATCAACTCACCTTAGCCGGAGCTCCAATTGCTACGGATGACCTCATTCTACATATGTTGAATGGCTTGGACGCTGACTACAATCCCATTGTAGTAAAGCTAATTGATCAAGTTGATTGAACGTGGGTTGAAACACAGTCGGCATTATTGGCGTTCGAAAGTAGGCTGGAGCAACTCAATCACTTCTCATCATTAACCATTCAACCAGCGGGAAATGTGGCTCAATGAGTGGAATCAGATTCTACTAATAACAGTCAGAAGCATTTCTCTGAAAAATCCTCTTGGCGTGGTTCACGTGGTGGACGAGGCCGTGGTAGATCTCGTGGAAGAAAAAGGTGAGTCAGTCAACAAGCTTCTGGGGTGTCCTAGTTTATAATGCCAAGTCCTGAAGTCTTGTTGTTGCTTTGCTGTCATGGTTGCTGTGTTTGCTTGAGCATGCCCTTGTTTCTTCTTCTGCAATCAATCATCCCTCGGATAGAGACCTTGGATGGACCTCCCTTGTGCTACATGTTGCCCTGTCCTCTTGTCCTTCACCACACAAGCATCATTAGTGAATGCTTTTTGCTACCTATGTGAGAAACCTGGACATACGATACTGAACTGCTATCACAGGTTTGATAGAAACTTTTACCCACCATCAACACAAAACAGTTATTCACCTTCAACCTTTTATGCGGAACCTCATACGATCGATGACCCCTCATGGTATATGGATAGTGGTGCTTCATATCACGTGACACCAAATCCTGCATAAGTTAATCATTTCTCTCCCACAGGTAAACAATATATTTCCACTTGTACTGGAGAAAAGGCTAGCATAATTGGCATTGGCACGACTTCTCTACCGCACTCAAATTTAACACTCAAAGATATTTTAATTGTACCTTCTGCTACTAAAAGCTTGTTGAGTGTTCATAAATTAACGAAGGATAATCCAGTGGTAGTTGCATTCACTAATGATGCTTGTATGGTGAAGGACAACAGGATAGGGCAACAAGTCGCATAAGGGAGGTCAATCCAAGGTCTCTATCTGATGGATGATTGGTTGAAGAAGAAGAAACAAGGGCATGCTCAAGCAAACACAGCAACCGTAATAGCAAAGCAACAATAAGACTTTAGGACTTGGCATTATAAACTAGGACATCCCAGTAATAGAGTCCGATAGAATATACTGCTTAACTACAACGTTGATATTAATTCCTAAAACTTCTTCGATGAAGCATGTCAATTTGGAAAATCTAAGTTGTTGCCTTTTCCTAAATCTTTGTCTCATGCTAGTTCACCTCTTGAATTAGTTCGTACCGATTTATGGGGACCATCACCAGTGCATTCCGTAGGTGGTTTTTGGTTTTACATACATTTTATAGATGATTTCAGCCGCTATACTTGGATTTATCCATTAAAACACAAAGGAGAAGCAGTCAATGCATTCAACCTCTTTCGTGCACAAATTCATAACAAACTCAATACCAAAATCAAGACTATTTAATGTGATAATGGAGTTGAATATAAGCCATTTATTCCGATTACTCAAGCAAATGGAATAGAGATGCGCTATACATGTCTATACACGTCTGAACAAAATGGTAGAGCTGAACGGAAACACAGGCACATAGTGGAAATGGGTTTGACATTGCTAGCACAAGCACATCTACCTCTTAACTACTGAGTTGAGGCT
>JANIJH010000224.1:19010499-19026831 GCA_024520975.1 Erythroxylum areolatum
AAAATCAAGACTATTCAATGTGATAATGGAGCTGAATATAAGCCATTTATTCCGATTACTCAAGCAAATGGAATAGAAATGCGTTATACATGTCCATACACTTCTGAACAGAATGGTAGAGCTGAGCGGAAGCACAGGCACATAGTGGAAATGGGTTTAACTTTGCTAGCACAAGCACATCTACCTCTTACCTACTGGGTGGAGGCTTTTCAAACAGCAGTATACCTTATAAACTGACTCCCTACCCCTGTGCTCAAAAACCTGACTCCTTTATTTCGACTCTTCAATAAGAAACTTGACTATCAAACTCTCCAACCTTTCGTGTGTGCATGTTACCCCTGTCTCAAACCATATAACACACATAAATTTCAATATCACAGTCAAAAGTGTGTATATTTAGGTCCGGCATCTCAACATAAAGGCTTTAAATGTTTAAGCTCAGCGGGCAGAATATATGTCTCTCGTCATGTAGTATTTGACTCCTTGAGTTTTCCTTGTAGTACAGGCTTCCTAAATAGAAGGGCACAAATACCTACCAATGACAGTGCGGTTCCCATTTTGGTAACTTTGCCTGGCGCAGAATACTACAAAAGGGCTGACCCAACGACTATTCTTCAAACGGCTAGTGTAAGTTCATCAAGCCAAGCCACAGGTAGTCCCAAATTAGAATCCGAAAGAAGGTCACCCAACTCTAATTCACATGCTCTAAGTCCAAATGTTGCGCCAACAGCTGATGACATTGCTTTGGCTCAACAAACACATGAGTCTATTTCAAGTGAAGCAAATGAACCAGATCTTCAAAACAGCAGTGCAGCTCAAAAACCTGGATTACACCCCATGACTACTCGATCTCGAGCTGGTATATTTAAACCTAAACTTCCTTACGTTGGTCTTATTGAAAATAAAAACATAATCCAGTCCTCTCAAGCTTCTGAACCCAAAAGCATACCAGAAGCTCTCTCTCTTCCTCACTGGAAACAAGCTATGCTCAATGAATTTGATGCTCTAAAAAGAAACAAAACATGGGTTCTTGTACCATATGATGGAACCCAGAAGCTTGTTGACTGCAAATGGGTTTTTAAGACCAAGTTCAAAGCAGATGGATCTCTTCTTAAGCATAAAGCACGACTTGTAGCAAAGGGTTATCAACAAGCTCCTGGCGTAGAATATGGAGAAACCTTCAGCCCTGTGGTTAAAGCTACAACTATTCGAATTGTGCTTACCATAGTTGTAACCTTCAACTAGGAAATAAAGCAATTAGACGTGAATAATGCGTTCCTCAATGGTTACCTTTAAGAAAATGTCTATATGAAGCAGTCGGAAGGCTTCTGTGATCCACAACGACCGCATCATATATGTAAGCTTGTGAAAGCAATCTATGGACTCAAACAAGTACCCCGTGCTTGGTTTGATCGACTAAGACTCACTCTCCAGAAATGGGGTTTTCAAAATGCCAAAAGTGATATATCCTTGTTCTATCTTCACACTAACAAACTTGTTGTGCTGGTTCTAGTCTACGTAGATGACATTTTGGTGACTGGTAATGACTCACACTATCTTGAAGCTTTTGTTCGTAAGCTTAACTCTAACTTTGCCTTGAAGGATTTGGGTCCTTTATATTATTTTCTGGGAGTCGAAGTTCAACGAGACAATACTGGCATCTACTTGAATCAAGGGAAATACACATTAGATGTACTGAAGCGCTTTAACATGGCTAATTGTGCTGCTGTGTCCACTCCTATGGTAATCGGGCGAAAATTCTCGAGTCAAGATGGTCCTCTCATGTCTGATCCTTCTCTCTACCGCAGAGCAATAAGGTCTCTTCAATACCTCACTACAACCAGACCTGATATAGCCTTCTCGGTTAACAAACTGAGTCAGTTTATAACTCAACCCACTGAAACACATTTTCAGGGTGTAAAACGGATCTTTAGATATCTGAAAGGGACATATCAACTGAGCTTGCATATCAAACCAGTAAGGAGTTATCAACTGGTAGCATTTACAGATGCAGACTAGGCAACCGATGCAGATGACAGAAGATCTATTGCTAGAATTTGTATCTATTTAGGAGATAATCTGATTTCCTAGGCTTCTCGCAAGCAAAGAATCGTCTCCAGATCTAGTGCTGGGTCAGAATATAGAGCCCTAGCAAATGGTGTTGCTGAAATAAAATGGATTGTTTCGTTGTTAACAGAACTTGGAATCAACCTCAAACAGCCATCGATGATGTGGTGTGACAATCTCAGTTCAAAGGCTCTTGTGTCCAACCCTGTATAGCATGCTAGAAGTAAACATATAGAAATTGATATTCATTTCATCCGCGACATGATCTTGAGGAAACAAGTTGATGTTCATCATATACCATCCTCACTTCAAGTTGCTGACTGTTTGACGAAGGCTTTAACTCACCCAGATTTTCTGCATAATAGAAGCAAACTGAAACTATGTCTTTCACCGTCCGGTTTGAAGAGGGAATATTAGAATATAATATAAATGTACATTTATCATTAATACTGACAACTGTAAAGTTAAAATAAACCATACATGTGTATGGTTAATATTCTCTCCTGTACCAAATGCTGTTATTATAAGTGTATATATCACACCAAGCATGATTCGCGAGGTGTGTAGATTGCAGGAGCACTCACCTTTTTCTGTTATATTGCTTTTCTCTTTCTTACTAGTCTAATGCCTTCAAGAAATTGACAAAAAATCAGCGAAAGTTGCATGTTCTTAATAGCTGAATTCATAACACAGATAATGTAAGCAGAGAAGCAGAGGCCTCAATACTCCGTTATTCCCTTAATCGAGTGGAGCATTGAAATGATGAGTTTTGCTAGCCATACATCAACTTTTTTTCTATATGACTGATACTAGAATAAGGATTAGTATTTTTACCCTACGTTCTAATCTCCAACGTATCATTCTCAATTTCTCTAAAGCCATATCCAAGTTTCCAGCAACTTATCATACAAATTGATGTTTAACTTAGATTAAGAAATCATCGTAAATTGTTACAAATGCAAATGAAGAAGACGAAGAAGGAAACGGTCACGGAGACAACTTCACTAGCCGTTAGAATTTAGCACGAAACGCAACGTTTTTAAATAACGTCCACCATTGTTATCATACGGACAAAACTACGATATCATATTCTAGTTGTATATAGGTTGGGTTGTAATGAATGTGAGATTATGTCATAACTGAATGAGATTTGAATTCTCTCTCTTTCACGTGATTCTGTGCATGTTTATTCTCTTTCTTAATTCTTCTTAATCTATTATGCTCTTACGTAATTCTTCTGGTTGATTTATTTACACAACAAATTGGTATCAAAGCACACGATTTTGGGAGACGATCATGGCCGAAGGTACAAGAAATGTAGAACTTCGTAAGGTGGAGGACAATCTTAAGGGGCTGATGGAAAGGATGTTCACAGAGATGAACAACAGGACAGAGAAGGTGGAGAAGGAAATGTCAGAGTTGAGAAATATGATAATGCACATGTTACAGAAAATAGGAGAAACGCCGCCAAGTAGATCCGACGTCTCAAAGTATCTCGAAAAGGGTGATGCAAGAAGAAAGGGTAATACCGGTAAGGATGAACCAGATAGATTTTCCATTTTTTGATAGTGATAACGTCAAATTATGGCTATATCGTTGCGAACAATATTTCTCTCTAGATCAAACACCAGAAGGCACAAAGGTGAACATTGCAATTCTATATATGGATGAGAAGGCGCAAGAATGGTATAGATTATACGTCAGGAATCGCAATAAGAGAGAAATAATTGATTGGGAGGAGTTCACCAAGGCTTTGAAGTAGTGATTCGATGCAGAGATTTTCGACAACCCATTGGGAGAGTTTAAAGATTTAAGGCAGGAGGGGGCGGTTCTTGAGTACTATGCATTATTTGATCACCACTCTAACTGGTTGTCATTACTGAAGGAGTACTTGGTTGGGTTCTTCATTAAGGGGCTTTGGCCAGAAATTGGAGTTATTGTTAAACTACGTGAACCTAATTCTCTGCACTAGGCGTATACACTAGTGACGAAGCAAGAAGCCATACTAGCATCAGTGGGTCATACTTTTTTCAATCGAAACAACACTCCGAGGCACATGAGTAACAGCGTCCACCCTAGAGGCCCATCATCCTTTAGCATATCGAGGAACTCAAGTTCAAATGGATTACTGCCAACTCCAGTATCCTTGTCGCGTTCTTCCTCACAGGCAAGATCGTCTAAACCACACAGGTCAATTAGTAGTAAAGATTTTGATGAGAAAAGGGCAAAGGCATTATGCTTCTAGTGTGATGAGAAGTATACATTGGGCCATAAAGTGCAGGAAACGACAATTACAATTCTATGTGATGTTGGAGGAAGATACATGGATTAAAACTCCACCCGAAGTAGAAGAAGAAGAAGCAAATGGATGCTCCGAGCAAAACAACGTTCCTTTTGTCTCAATGCAGGCAATGTTGGCTGTTTAGGGAATATGGAGTTTAAACAAATGAGGGTGATAGGTATGCATCAGAGGAGGTAGATCCACATCTTGATAGATAATGGTAGCATGCACAACTTCATGGATTCTTCGGTGATTAAAAGAGGTGGGTATGACATACAGGACATAGAGTCGATATCCATAACAGTAGGTGGCGGATTACAGCTGAAGTGTCACCAATGTTGTCGAAATTTTGCATAGACCATACAAGGAGCTCAATTCACCATGGATGCTATAGTTTTGTGGTTGGAAGGGTGCGACATAGTCTTAGGGGTACAGTGACTGATCAACCTGAGCGACGTGCTATGTAACTTTAGAGAAAGAACCATGACATTTTAGTGGGGTGGTAAGGTAATGACAATTTACAGGAACCCAGAAGGGAAAGCGCGAATCCTCTCAAGCAAAGGATTCAAAAAATCCTGTGCGGCCCATCAAAAGGACAATTATTCATGTTGAGGTTAACAACATCACTTGAGTTCCAACTGCAATAGATGAGCTTAAGGGATGAACATTGAGGCGCAACTGACAAAATCAACGCCATTTTGTCATAATATGCAGAGATTTTCTGAGAGCCGACGCAACTACCCCCAAACCATAAACAGAATCATCAGATTGTCTTGAAGGAGGGAGTGGAAACTATTAACGTACGCCCTTACAGATATTCAAAAATGCAAAAAGACGTAATTGAACAGATGGTGAGTGATCTTATGAAATAAGGTTCCATTCGGTACAGCTATGAACCCTATGCATTACCGGTGGTATTGGTAAAGAAGAAAGATGATACCTAGCGAATGTGCGTAGATTATCGAGAACTTAACAAGAACACGATTAAGGATAAATTCCCAATACTGTTAATCAAAGAGTTGTTAGATGAGTTACATAGAGCAAGCTGGTTCACCAAGTTAGACTTGCACTTCGGGTTCCACCAAATCAGGATGTAGCCGGAGGATGTCTCCAAGACATCGTTTTGAACGCACGAGGGCCATTACGAATTCATGGTCATGTCCTTCAACTTGACAAACGCCCCCTCAACGTTCCAAAGACTGATGAATGATGTATTCTGGCCATATCTACGCCAATTCATATTAGTTTTCTTTGACGATATATTAATTTACAGCCCATCTTTGCAATCACTCGTGAAACACCTCTCAGTATCCATGCAAACGTTGAACGAGAATCAATTGTTTTTTAAGGGAAATAAATGCATCTTCGGGGCGGGTCAAATCGAATATTTGGGATATACAATATCAGAGAGTGGTGTTGCAACAGATTCTAGGAAGGTGAAGATGATATTGGAATGGCCAGAACCAAAGAGAATTACAAAGCTCTGAGGGTTTTAGGGCATTACCGGATACTACCGTCAGTTCATTAAAGGGTATGAGTTAATAGCCAAACCATTGACAGATCTGTTAAAGAATGAGAGGATAACGAACTAGGTCTGGTGACAGGAAGAGAGGGCCGCCTTTGAATTGTTGAAAAACGCAATCACCTTAACCCCAGTTCTAACCTTACCGGATTTCTCTAAACCCTTCGTAGTAGAAGTAGATGAAAGCGGGCAAGGAATTGGCGCAATGTTGCAACAGGAAGGGCACCCAATTGCCTTCCTAAGTAAATCAACCCCTTAACACCACGGATTACCAACATATGAGAAGAAGTTTTTAGCAATCATCAAAGTTGTCAGATACTGGCATCATTACTTGTGTTATAAACAATTTATAGTTAAAACAAATCATTGTAACCTTAAGTTCTTGCTAAAGCAACGATTATCGACCCCATTTCAACAATCGTGGCTTCCAAACCTTCTGGGATATGACTTCGAAATACAGTATCGGAGTGGAAAACAAAATGTCACCGTCGATGCCTTATCTAGGATAACCAGCACGGAGATGTTAATGTTCACAGTGACATGGTACAAGGAGATTTATTGGAGGCAATCAAGAAAAGCTGGGAGGAGGATAAAGCAATCACAAAAATAAAGAAACAATTGGAGGCGGGTCAATTAAAAACAAGGGCATACGAATGGAAGGATGGTTTATTCAGATGGAAAGGACGACTGGTGATTGGTGCCAACCCTACATTGCGACAACAGATTTTAGCAATCTACCACAATGATGCTATGGGTGGACATGTAAGGGTGTTGGCAACTATGAAAAAAATTCAAAATATGTTCTTCTGGAAAGGGTTGGTGAGAGACATGAGGAACTACTTGCAGGCATGTATGATCTGTCAGCAAAGTAAGCATGATAATTCAGCTTACCTCGGGTTATTACAACCTATTAAAATTCTCGAAGGGAGCTGGCGAAAAATTAGCATTGATTTCATCGAAGGTCTTCTTCGATCAAAAGGGAAATCGGTCATCTTGGTCGTAGTGGATAGATTTTCTAAATACTCTCATTTTGTTTCATTTAAACATCCATACACAGCAAATGAGATCGCAGAGTTATTTCTCAATCACATATTTAATCTACATAGTTTGCTCGAAGCTATTGTTAGTAACAAAGATCCAGTATTTTTGAGCAAGTTCTGGCAAGAATTACTCCAACTGCAAGGTGTCTATTTGAAATATTCCACTACATATCACCTACAGTCGGACAGTCTTACAGAAGCGGTGAATAAGATCTTGGAGACTTACCTTCGATGTTTCTGTGGAGAGGAACCTCATAGGTGGAGCGAATGACTGGCGTTTGCTGAGTGGTGGTATAACACCACATATCGATCCTCTATTAATTTGATGTCATTTGGAGTTCTTTATAGATACCCTCCTTCGATTTATACTCCATACGTAGCAGGGGATTCCAAGGTGATATAAGTTGACAGAGTATTGTCGAGTAGAGAAGGAATGATAAGGGTGATGCAATTTCATTTACAACAGGCTCAAAATAGGATGAAACAATATGCAGACTTACGACGATCAGAAAGAGAGTTCGAAGTGGGTGAAATGGTATTTCTGAAATTACAACCATACAGGCAACACTCACTACAGAGAAGAAACAATCAGAAGTTAGCACCACTTTACTACGGTCCATGCAGAGTATTACAGCATATAGGTACGGTGGCATATAAATTAGAGTTGCCTGCGGAATCACTAATCCATCCGGTGTTTCACGTGTCGCAACTGAAGAAGGCTATCATGAAGATAGACAACACATCTTCGGCGTTACCCAAGTTTATCAATACCATCGAGTGAACATCAGTGGTGATCTTAAGACGACGCATGGTTAATAGAAACAACCGTGCGGTGACCTAATGACTTATCCAATAGATAAATGGAGATGAGTCCAATGCAACATGGGAATTTCTTTTCGACCTTCAAAGGCGCTTTCCAGAATTGAACTTAATAGACAAAGATGCTAAGGGGAAGGGAATTGTTACTGATGCAAATAAAGAAGACGAAGAAGGAGACAGTCACGAAGACAACTTCGCTAGCTGTTAGAATTTAGCACGAAATGTAGTGTTTTTAAATAACGTCCACTATTGTTATCATACGGACAAAACTACGATATCATATTCTAATTATATATAGGCTGGGTTCAGGGCCGTTCCTATAGTTTTATAAGCCCTGGGCGAAATTAAAAAAAAGGCCCCAATAAATTGACAATTTGCTTAAGTTTATGTATTTGTATGAAACATAAATGACTTAATTTATAAGTTTACATAACCAACTAAATATTAAATTATCATAACACTAACAAATACACAGAGAATCATGATTTATGAAAAGCAATTTCTCCGTACATTTCTAGATGCAAAATCATTAATAATATTATCAAGATCAATATTGTTCAACATATCCTTCTCAATACATAACATAGCTAAACCATTTAATCTTTCTTGTGACATTGATGACCTCAAGTAGGTTTTTAATAATTTTAACATTGAAAAACTTCTTTCAGCTGATGCTACAGTTACAGGTATAGTCAATAGAATTCGATAAGCAATTGAAATATTTGGATAACAATCTACAGCTTGAACAAATTCTAATATTTCAATTGATGACATTAACTCATTTGGTAAAGTCATTTGCAATACTTTTAATTCAGAAAAAAGATCATCTAAATCCACATCAGACACATTATCATGAGAAAAAATAAATAGCAAAATTTAATATCTAATATTAAAAATAAAAAACAAAGAATAAAAATATATTAAAAATCAGAAAATTTACCTTTAAATTATACTCAGAACTCAGAAGACAGAATCGTAAAAATTTTTGCTGCTAATTTTTGAGTTGGAGTACTTTAAATATATATATTGATAAAAATAAAGCGATTAGAAGGTACAAATATAATTCAATATTTCAGGACTATTTATAAGCGTTAGAACCATAAAATTACCTTTACTTTAATTTTTTTTTTGTTATAATAAACATTATAGTCATTAAATGACTATAACGTTATACTATAACGTTAATGACTATAACGTTATAGTCATTAAATAACTATAACGTTATAGTCATCTACAACGTTAAAGCCAAAGGAGAACTTTTCGAGAAGTGTCTTACGGCCTTGAAGGGATTTTATATGCGTTGATGTTGTTAAAACACATTGAATTTGACTATAACGTTATACTTTTTCTCTCTCTCTTATAGTCACCTGCTGCTTTGATTGTTAAGCCTTTAACATTGTGTAAAGCTATTTAAAGAGGGGGCTGGCTGAGGGGGCCCCTCTTAGGGCCGGCCCTGGCTGGGTTGTAACGAATATAAAATTATGTCATAATTGAATGAGATTTAAATTCTCTCTCTTTCACGTGATTCTATGCATATTTCCTCCCTTTCTTTATTCTTCTAAATCTATTCCGCTCTCAACCCTCGCACGTAATTCTTTTGGTTGATTTATTTACACAACATAAAAATGTCTTTATATAATATATAATAGATTTAATATCAAATGTCACCGTTACAAACAAAAATTGAAGAACTAGAAGTTCGAAAAGGATCAAATCTAATGGGGATACGTTTCATACTGATGGTGAACAAGCAGGATCAGACCCGTCTTGCCCAATATTACGAATGGCTCACTCTTATAGAACGCCGTGCTCTGGAAGGCGAAATCGTACGTAAATGCCTTGCCCGCACTGGCCAACAGGTTTGGGTTTCTTTTTAATTGCTTCAAGCTCCGTACTTTTGTTGCAATTTTGTTGGTTGCCTTATGAATGTAGCAATTCCGTTGTTGAAAATGTTCCTGGTTTCTCATCGCCAACTTCAAATTTGCTTTCTATTCCTATATTCAAATCAAAATTTGCAGCAATATTTTTGATGTTGTAGATTATGCTTTGATGGCAGTGATCATTTGTGGAGCATCGTAACTACAAAATTGTGTATACACGATACGCATCATTGTTTTAGTTGGTTGGAGTTTACAATGAAGAAGTAAGTTGCAGTTGGTTCTTTTCCTTATGTCTCTGTTTTGTTTTGTTTTCTTTTAGGCCTTTGTATATTCTTGCTTTAACGCAATTAATTTGCCCAATCAAATTTAAGTCTTCAAGCCAAGGATTTACCTTACATACTCAACAGGGCAGTAGTTAATAGTGAATGATTTGATTAAGTAGTCGTAGTAATACCTAATGTGAGTTCTTTAAAGTTTATATATATCACGAGTCCATCAAACTGCAAGCTTTTTAGTTCTGGACTAAAAGATTAAGGCAAGCACTCTGGATTTGTTTTGTCTATCTGTATTTTGCTTATTCCAAGCTTAGACCCATGTCCTCCGTTCATTTTGGTTTCCGATACTGATTCCCTTATCTTGCCGCAGAATCAGCTATCAATTTTGGTATTCATTCATCTCTTGGTTGAAACCATGGATCGACGTATTGGCACTGTGGTGAGTTCTTCTGCTCACAAGGATGAACAACTCCATTTCACCTCCTGATCTGGGTTGCTTCCTTTAATTTTACTCTCTTTCATGTTGCGTATTCTTATAGGTCATGATGATGTCGAAAGCTTAGAACTCTTTTGATTTGCTTCCTTGTATTTTACCTTCCCTTTTCTAAATTCTGATTTCTTTCCATCATTATGAACTAGACATCATGTTCCTTTTAGAAAAAGCGCATTTCATGCTGGAGGAGATGGTCATGAATGGTCGTATAGTTGAGAAAAACAAGTCTAATATCCTGAGCCCAATCCAGCTGATGGAACTGATTCGCTCTGTGACTTATTTATGATGTTAGCATTCTGATTTGGGTCTTACCCTGTTGCATGAGGAATTATGCTTTGATAGACAATGTAACATATGGAGAACAAAATTTTCTTATTAACACATCTCCTGAATATCTATAAGAGATTGATCAATTGAACCAATAACATGTAATTACTTTCGCGATATATCTTATGAAATAATCTTTTGGTGTTTCTGAACACAACATTTCAGTTGTGGTCTTTTTGAACACAACATTTCACACCTATGCATATCCTGCCAATAGCTCTTAAAACTAATGAAATTTAGCATGAAGTTGGGGTCATGTAAGATTAGACAGCTGCTGGCCTTCCATCTTTTCTTGGATCGCTTACAGCAGTTAGGATTCCACGGAGAACTGATGAATCTTTAGTATGCCTTACATACTTGCGACCTAAATTTTCAACCGAATTTTGAAGAGTTTGAACAACAAGCTGAACAATAGCTCCACTTGCCATAGGCTGCAGTCGATGTCCCCTTTCTTTCAAGAAAACCTTTCTTTCTTCTGCAAGCTCTATATGATCACCATCAATAATTGTCCAGTTCTCATACAAAACAGCATTTGGTATCAACTGCACAGAAACAAGGGTGATTCAAATGTCACCAAAAACTAGCAATTGGGCAAACGATGTTGGACAGGAAAAATGGGGGACAAATGAGGAATCTTGGGGTAACCTTATGGTAGACCCTGGGACTTTGAACTGCAGTTAGGGGATCCATGCCCAAGATAAAATGGTTAAGAAAAACTTGTATTACCGCTGGGATGATGTTCAGTCCACCACTCCCTCCAATTACACCAGCAAGATGATTATCCTGCGATGTCAGAAGAGATTAAATGTATATAAGAAGATGAAATAACCATTAGCTCGCTGATGATATGCCTACAGATGATCTTAATCAACTTAGCAAGTGGTGTTGAGGAGTTCCAAGAATTTCTAGCTGGTGCAAAGTCAAAAAACGTATCATTAAAGATCAAATAATACCTTGGTGACAATGATTGGGGTCATGGATGATAACGGTCTCTTGTTGGGTGTGATAAAATTTGCCGGAGCTGGAGGAAGCTTGTCAGGGGATACCTCTGTGGGTGCTGAGAAGTCTCCCATCTCATCGTTGAGCACAATACCAGTAGAAGGAGAGAGTACTCCTGCTCCAAAAGGATAATTAACGGTTGTGGTCATGGAAACAGCATTTCGTTCAGCATCTACAACGCAAAAATGGCTTGTTCCATGATCTCTAAGCTGACTCCACCTGCAGTTTTCACGCAGAGAGCTTCATCACTGCGAGTTAGTGGCAGTGATGCCAATGGAAACTTCTGTACTCAGCCAATTGTTTGAATTAAAAGGAAAAAAGCTCACACCTGTTCATATAGTATTCTGAAGGGAAAGTTGTATTATCCATTATCATTTCCCTAATTTTCTTGGCATAAGATGGAGAACGCATTTCAGACACATAGGTGCTTATATCCACGAAATTAGGGTCACCTAAGTTCATACGAACAGCCATCATGTGTTTGAGTGCTTCAATAAGTCGATGTAGACCAAGCTCCCCTTTGGTACCATTCAAAGTTCCGTAACTGTCAAGAATGTTTAAGACCTGTTTTTACATTCCTGTCAGACGAACTCAATCCACGAGCATTTAAAAATAATAATTAACTAGATTATTTCAGCTTGTCCTGGTACCAAGATGCACTATTTGCAACGGGGTTTGCTTCATGAATAGAGAATCGTAAAGACAAAACGGGAAGGATAACCCACCAAAGACAACCCCAGCGTCCCACTTGAGGGTGGAGGCATTCCATATATCGTGTGGCCCATCACATTCACGCTCATGGATTCTGTTGTTTCCACCTTGTAGTTCTTTAAATCCTCCATCGATAATATCCCGCCAGCTTGTTTCAAGTCATTCACCAACTTCTCACCGACTGTGCCATTGTAAAAGGCTTGTGGCCCTTGTGCTGCCACAGCCTCCAAGCTTTTAGCTAGCTCCACATTGTAACATCTATCACCAGCTTGTAACAGCTTCCCACTTGGTGCAAACACTTGGCGAAGTCCAGTATCATTCATGATTTTTCCTGCGTTTCTGGCTATGTTTAGTCCAAGATAAGGAGCAACTATGAACCCATCTCTGGCAAGTTCTATGGCTGGTTGGAACAGAGTCTTCCAAGCCAGACGGCCATGTTGCAGCCAAGCTTCATGTAACCCTGCAATCTCACCAGGAACTCCAACTGACAGAGGACCTGAATACTTGTCTTTAATGCTGTTTGCATACATATTCTGTTTGTTGATAAAGAGATATTGAACAGATATGAGACAAAGCAAATTTATCAAACTTCCTAGTGTGGCCTAGGATACCCAGTGGTCAACAATTAAGTTTCTGGGACGCAAAGGATGGCACTAAAATAATCAGTTAATTTCTAGTAGTAGGTTAGACTCTTTAGTCACGAGCTTCGATTCCTCAACTATGAAAATGATGAATTTCTATTACTTTCAACTCATAAGACAGATTTGCAAACCTTTGAAGCAGCTAATGGTGCTGTTTCTCTCATATCAAAAGCCTGAGCCTTCAAAGTCGATGAAGACCTTACAATCATGAAAGCTCCACCCCCAATTCCACTAGCCATTGGATTGACGACTCCTACACACAATGCAGTGGCAACAGCCGCATCAACAGCGTGTCCGCCTTGTCTAAGAATTGACGCACCAATGTCAGAACAACGGCCATCATCAGCTGCAACAACACCCTGCTCTGACTCAACAATTTCAGCTTCATTAACTTTAACACCCTCACTTTCCGCCTCTCCTTCCTCTAATACCCAAAATGTTAAGTCATCTCTCCAAATTAGGCCTGAAACTGAAGTGCAGACAATTTGCTTCCATTAATCACTTATATATGGAAATCTTTTCCAAAGAAAAAAAGAATCCTTCTAAGGCTTAAACTGCCACTATACATCATCCTAGACCAGCCCATCAATAAGGATGATCAATGCTTACATGTTAAAATAACTCATCCCCTTGTTTAACTTCCTCATGTATTTTCTATGCACTTCTATGTTTAATATGAGAAAGGAAAGGGAAGAAGTGAGAGTGGAAAAGAGTCCCTCCTTAGTCCTCTCCCCTCTCATCATTTGAATGACATTCCTCCCTTCCTTCCATCATTTCCTTTTACGAAGTACAATACACAATCATCAGGACACTTATCTACATCTTTTCCTCAAGTATGTGAATATCGATGGCCCGCGAGTCTTTTTCAACTCGTTACCAATGAATGAATTAGAATTAACATTAACCCAATTACATGAAACTTCGTTTTCACAGGATGGTGACTCAAGAAAAATGAACTTCCAGTCGACCAGCCAACTGGAATTTGCTAAGATAATTTTTTTTTCACCACCTTTTGTACCTGGAGGCCAATCCAAGCATTTACAATTCAGAACGATCAGCAGATAACTTTTTATTTAGCACTGATGGTTCAGAGTTGACCAAGCAACTGATTCTATAATTTCGAAAACCAGAAAGCGAATTCTCAGTAATCCTTAAAATCCTGGAATCCTATCATGAATCAGGATGGTTCCGTGACATTCAGAGAATAAAAGAGTAAACTTTGCCACGTATGAATTTAAAGCAAGCAAGAACAGAACAATAAAGGGAAGCACAGAAGACTGACTTGAGATGGTGATAAGTGCAAGAAAGAAGCAAAGGGCAAAGTTTTTCCCATTTTTCTTCCTTGTAGCTGAGATATTACTGCCCAAAAGTGGAGCTTCCATGGTGATCCTTGGCTCCACCTCTCAGAGAAGGTGAAGCTGTTAGGCGCCTAATAGAAATGCTGATTAGATTGTTTTACTTAAAAATTATAACAAAAGAAAAATATAGGTGGAGCAATATCCACGTTCCACGTTTCTCCATTTATTATTCTCAATGGTCCAACTCTGGCGCGGAGGCTTGGGTTTGGTGAGACTTTTGAAAGGTGAACAAAGCATCTAATCAATTGCATTCGTCAACTTATGATTCATAGAATTCTGTTTGTATATTTCTTCAAATTACATTTTAAAGAAAAAACTATTTTAGCATAAAATACAATGTTTCTTATTTTGATATTATTACAAGTCTAATCTATAGTTTGTAATTTATTAAAATTTTTATTTTTAATTTATTATGTATTTATTGATTATCTATATAGTGGCATTGAGAAACAATCCGGTCTTATTTTCATAAGTATACAAGATTTTTAATAAAGTAATTAATTATTTGTAATCACGTTCCTTCATCTAAAAGTACTTTTACTTACTTCTATGATAGTAGCGTGACGTAAGAGCTAACGTAGGGTGCCTAATATTGTTTTGTATGGTTTGACACGGACAGAAAATTGAAAGCGTGACATCCAAAGAACCATTACAAATAATCAGGGCAGATTCAGCCCAAAGCAGCGGTTGATTTCACGCAGTAGTTATCGAAGATTAAAGGGGCTAGTCTGCCAATCCTGGCCAGGCTTCATTTGAAAGGAAATCTTAAAAAATATCAACGTTTAAGTTAAAACCTTATCACTGTTACAGTGTGTTAAATCAATCAGATGATTTCATTTCATACAAAATGATTGCCTTCTTGTAAGGTAAAAATAAAATCAACACCAACGTCTCAATTTTACACCAACTACGATTAAACCAGAGCCAACAATATCACACCACTGTTACGTGCATTGTTTTCTTGACTGATATACTCCAGCAACAGAAACCAAACCCGTCACGTGTTTGTTTGCTGGTTTACCGAGAATGGGAGAGACAAATATTCCAATTTATTTTTTGTTATACATTTATTAATTATTATTTTTTGTGTTGACGTTGAAAAACTAAATTAGGTGAAATGTAAAGAGGAAATAGCTTTAATTATAATATCAACAATGTGAGTAGAAGAAGAAATATGTTGAATGAATAGAGTTTTGCTAGCAACTGGATTACAAACAAAGTAAATATCAATTTTAATATGCTTTGTGCGAGCAATAATAAATTGGGTCTGAGAGTAGAAATGTAGCATTGAGATTCTGACACCAAAAAATAGATTGAATATTAAATAATACTGGTTCACTAGGAAAAGCACTTACCTAATATAATTCTGCAGAAGCAAAAACAATACTTTGGTACTTAACTTTAGTGCTAGATTGAGCAACAACCAGTTGCTTCTTGGCACTCTATAAAATAATATTAGGACCATCAAATATATAATAACTATATGTAGAACGTCGATCATTAGAACAGTCAGCCAATTAGTATTACAATATGCCTGTAAAGAGAGGGAGGGAGATTTGGTGAATTGAATGTTATAGGAATGTGTGGAGTGAACCTATCATTGAATCTATTTTACCGCAGATCAGTGAATATTAGTGGGATATTGTAAAAATTGAGATACTTTATTGATAGTAAATTGAATGTTAGAACAAATGAGACAAAAATATTGAAGAGCACTAACAATACTGTGATATTCAGTACGATCAGAAGCAAGAACATCATCATTTTAGATAAGGGAGAAATGAAGTGATAGTATATAAATTGGTTTAGATTTATCAAATTTAGCTCGACGGAGGAGATCTTTTTTTTTTGAAATTTTAAAGAAAATAAAATTACTCAAAGCAGTAAAAAGTTACACTGTACAATCCTTATACAGGAGA
>JANIJH010000224.1:19026931-19038246 GCA_024520975.1 Erythroxylum areolatum
AGTTGCTGTACAAAGATTGTTGAATCCACTTGATGAGCTCGCAATGCTATTTAAGTTTGGTAATTCATTGTCTACAAATTCGTTGAGGATTGAATTTGTATCGCACGGAGATCCTCGAGTTTCTTATGGGGATGGTGGACTCTTCTGAAATACCCTACAAACTACCCATTCCTCCTGAAACAACGAAACATCAAGAAATTAATGACGAAGGAGATCTTTGGTATAAATTGTTTTTTCTTTCTTCTTTCTTTCTTTTCCTATGGGTTTATTGAAAATAATCTCTCTAACAATTAAAGATATGATTGCATACTACTAGACTTCCTCAAACCCTGCTTATCAGTGGAACTTTCACTATATTGTTATAGTTGTAGTTGTTGTGCTTGAGTGAGAAGAAGACCAAAAGAAGTGGTGTAAGCTTCAATACCTAAAAAGTAATGAAGTGGACCTAAGTCTTTTATATAAAAAAAAAGCAAAGTTGAGATCACGGATAAATATTATAATGAAATATGGTGAAGAATCAGTGACTAAGATATTATTCACATAAACTAAGAGAAAGGTTGTGTGAGAGTTGGTTTGATGAATGAGGAGAGATGAATTAGATTTAGAGGGCTTAATCTTGACTTGGGCAATGAAACTAAGATCGAGAGGTTTTTTTGAGACCATATAAGGTTTTATGGAGTCTACAAACATAGCGAAGATGGCGTGGATCTATAAAGCTAAGAGGTTGAGACATGTAATTAGGTTCCTTTAAGTAACCATGAAGGAAGCAATTATTAACATCAAGTTGGCGAATAGCCCAATTATAGGACATTACCAAGGTGATGATGTTGCAAATAGTGGAGAGTTTGATAACAGGACTGAAGGTGACAATATAATCAACACTTGAGGTTTGATGATAACCTTTGACTATAAGGTGGTCTTTATAGCACTTGAGAGAACCATTAGGATTCTTTTAGTGCAAAATACCCATTTAAAGTCGACAATATTTGTATTTGATGGAGGAACAAAATTCTATATGTTATTATGATTGAGAGCGCTAAACTCTTCAAGCATAGCTTGGTAACAATGAAGAAATTTATTGGCTTGAATAAAGGATCTAGGGTTTAAAGGAGTATTTTGGGTGGTGAGAATGTAGATTATGCAATCAGAAAAGTTAGTAGGGGGTTACGTGTATAATCTCAGGTGCATGATATCATGTAGTGAGTAGGTTATTGTGTTAAGTTTGTGATATGGGAGAAGGAAGTAAAGGGTAGAGGTGAAAGAGATAAAGGTAAAGAAATGGAAGAGGAGGAAGGTGAGGTGGAAGATGACACAGGCAGAAATTTATAGAGAAAGAGATGCTTAAGGAAGTATATATGATGAGAATTATAGTTTAGAGGTGATAGGATTAAAGCACCAATAACCCTTATATTGAGAGGCACAACTAAGAAAAATACATTGTATAGAAGTTGGTATAATTTTGTTTATACTAGTAGAGTCGAGATAAGGAAAACAGGCATAATTAAATACCCAAAGATGACTAAGGACAAGTTTTGGTATAGCATATGACTTTATGGGGAGGTTTGCGATGAAGAACATGAGTGAGTAATAGATTGATAAGGTAAACAATAGTGGTGAATGCTTTAAACCAAAGAAATTTAGGAAGAGAGGCATTAGGGAGAAGGGTAAATTTGGTTTCAGTTATGTGACGACTTTTATGCTTAGCAAGGCCATTTTGTTGAGGTTTATAAGGGCAAGAGACACGAAAGGTGATACCATTAGAAAGAAGAAAGTGAGTAAAGGTATCTTTGATGAGTTTAGGAGCTCCATCGCATTGAAATGTTTATATGGTCGTGGAAAAGAGATTTTATAATGGTTTTAAAGGTATAAAAATGAAGTAAAGAATGAGTTTTGTAGTTCAGAAGAAAAATCCATATAAAAAGATTGAAGTCATCCACAAAGATAATGAAATATCAACCAGAGTGGGAAAGAGATGGAGAAGGTCCCTGAATATCACAATGAATTAGTTGTAAAGGTTTGACAAAATTTGAGAAGACATAGGAAATAAAAGACAAATACTTTTACCTTGAAGAAAAGAAGTACATGAATTGATGACATTTGAATTAAAAGGCAAGATATGACCTTATTTATATAGTGTGGATCAACACATATGATCAATTAATGGCACAAATTTATTAAAGTTGAAGTAGGTGTGAGAGCAATAGGATTTATGAAGTGTAGTGGAATCTTCGTTGGGTAGAGGTTGTTATGGATAGGACTTACAAAGAGTGGTATCCTGGATTTGAGGTCCTTATAATATAACTAAAAGTATTAAATTCAATGACGCAAGAGTTATCAGTGACATTTTGTAATAAACACAAGATTAGTGGTAATGGAGGAATAATCAATATATCATAAAGATGACGAGTACGAGACTAAGTGAGAAAGGTTAAGGTACTAGTGGATGAAATAGGAAGAGTGTGTCTATTACCAATAACTACTTGATTAGATCTTTCATATGGTATGAAAAATTCTACGATATGATAAATTGGAGTTATGCAAGTAGCGGTGCTAGTATCTGGTAACCATTCAATAACATTATTGGTGTCGAAGGGAGCTAGGTCATGATCTAGTTGGATATTCATGGTAGAGAAGGTTGTGGTAATATTATTTGTAGTTTGGTGAAATCCAGTTAAGTAGTTACGAGATTTAAAATACCAAAAGTGACAATAAGCAATAATATGTCCCCATTTTCAATAATTGACATCAGGTAGGTTATTTATTGTTAAAATTAGGCTTAAGATAAGATGAGTCATGTTAGATTTGGGTCTAAAATTGGGATTAGGCTAGAGTATAAATAAGAGAGGGTTGATATGGTTGGACTTCATTAAACTACATAGGTCGGGATGAGTTTTATAAATTTTATGGTCTATTAAAATTTTTAGCTCGTCAGTTTTGATGCCCATGAGAATTTTCGCTAGTAAGTGAGTGTCATAATCTTCGTGTTCTTTTGCTACCCCTACCATATCAGCCATAGGTGGAGAGATTGTTGCTGGAGAGGGAAAAAAAGGCTAGATATGATGGAGGTGGCATGTTGAAGGAGATCAGTTGCTATTCATAGAGCATAAGTTTCACTTTGAGTTATACAAAGGTGATTCCCATGTCGTGATTTTCTATAACTATTATAAATTACTCGAATTCTTCAGGTAGCCCATTTAAGTGAAGAGGATGAGGTTTTCATTCAAGATTGAATTTCCAATTACAATGGGTTCTTCTGTAGTAGTGGACATGACATTGAGGTAGTCGATAATAGTGCTGAACCCTTTTTTCAAAGTGTGAAGCTTCTGGCAGAGGAGAGATTTTTGAGACACTGATTGTTCAATTAAGATATCTTTAAGTCTTACTCAGAGATTACGAGTCATGTTATGCTTGAGTACAAGTTATGCAGTTAAGCTATAGAGTAATCTGGTAAGGAAGCAGTGAACTAGCTGGTCAACTTTCTTTCATTTGACGTATTCAGTGGATTGGGAGTTTGAGTTTTCTTGTGTGGGGTGAAATGTTCCCATCAACATAGCCAATGAGATTTGAGGTAATTAGAATAGCTTGTATTTGATTTCTCTATACTAAGTAATTTGTTATGATATGCTGCTGATTGTCTTTGAGATTGGAATTATGAGATTACTGCCAAATTTATACTTTGATAACATGATAAAACAAAAATAATACAAAGAAAAGGTGTTGTATTTGATAATTAATCAACAGGGTAGCCAAGTGTAAAACAATGATATTATGTAGTAGTTGAGATTCTGAGATGTTATCACTTCTTAATATAAGTCAAGTATTTATTAAATCTATAATGTTATCATAAATAAGTATAAGTTGTCTTGCAATTTTTATGTAAGTATCAAAGACATTTAATTCTTATGACTTGTAAGAGATCTATACATTAAAAAAGATGTAGATAGATCTAACTAATATCATTTATATGAATTTATAAAGGATGATTGAAAGTTTTAGTAGCTTGTTCAAAAGACGATAAGCTTACTCAAAATTTTCAACTACGTAGACAAATATAAATGGATAATAAAATAAATATTATTTTGCATTATCTTCATTTTATACAAATTCATAGTTGATCTTGAACCGATCAATAAAGTAGGTATTATATTTAGCATGTGGTATTATAACAGTTTTATAATTGTTTGAATTAAACAAATATTGTTTTAATTTCTCTATAAAGAAATTAGAGAAAGTAATATATTGTTGTTTTCAAAAAAATTAGATTCATTACTAAATTGTTTTCTATATGAAAATAGATATTTTACACTTTGTAGTGATTTTCCAATGAAAAATTATTAGAATATTGAGAAAATGACCATAAATTGCTTATTCCAATGACTAGATAAAAAGTAGATAGATGCACGCCAACCGCTTAATATATGTCTTGTGTACAGAGACAATTAGGGCATATGGAATAGAGGCATGCAACATGTGTCGTGTCTGTGTTAAGCACGTGCTATAAGCGTCATGTGTGTGTGTGCGCACCATAAGGTTGGAGCACATGTCGATGCCTGTTGCAAACACATTTAAAGGGTAAGAATGCATCTTTGTGAGTTTAGTGTGCAAGCCTCATGCATTTCATGTCTTTGGACAATGCAAAATTTATTGTGCTTGCTAGCATCATCATACTATAGGACATTTAATTCAATATTTTCTAAAATTATACAATGGTCCTTAAATTATCTTATAAACTTTAGGATCTTGTAGATGAATAAAGTTGATTTTTTATTTTTTACTTTATTACATTTGCAATAATTAAGATCTAACTCCACAAAAGTCTATATAAAGTTTTTCTAAAACTATAATTGAGTGAATTCTCATCCAATTGACTTGAAATAAAGAAGATAAATATAGTTTTATTATCTTTTATAATTATAAAATTGTGGTATATTGCATGATTTGACACTTTTTAAGACATTTTTATTGTGAATTCTCAAATCAAGATTATTGATAATACGTTTTAGCATCATTATATGACAATAAACATGTACCAAATATTTTGGATCATTGAGTTATAAGTTTATCATAGGTTTATGCTTATGCA
This sequence comes from Erythroxylum areolatum, assembly GCA_024520975.1. Lineage (NCBI taxonomy): Eukaryota > Viridiplantae > Streptophyta > Magnoliopsida > Malpighiales > Erythroxylaceae > Erythroxylum > Erythroxylum areolatum. Next base: position 19,032,015 of record JANIJH010000224.1, read on the forward strand.
GAAAAATGCATACATGTATATATCTTATGCTTATGAAAATTTTTAAATGCTATTAAGAATATAATCATTTCATAGGTCTTTCTAGTTAGTATTTGAATTTTTTTATTTATATGTTATGAGACTCTAATTTTGTATGTGATTATTTTTTTCTATAATTGTTAACTTTATATAAAAATTTAAGATGTGCATAAAGGTATTTGATAGAGAATGACCATTGCTTATAGTGTAACACTTTTGAAATAACTATGTTAGATGAGTTACATTAGGGTAAGGGGAGTAAGAGAATATAACATCAAGATGATTTATTAATGGATAAACTCAAAGCCTTAAATATAATCATTCTTAATACATATATTGTTCACCAAACACTTAATACAGTTCCATCAAAGTTTAGTATTCCTGTTATTACCTACAACTCAAAAGATAAAGTTTAAGATATTGATTATCTTATTACCTATTAAGTAGTAGAGGAATAAATTAAATAATATAACGTAAATGATCTTTGTAACCACTAAACCAAAACGTAAAACTAAACTTAAAAATCCCAAAGGTAAGGCTCCTAAAAATCTTTTATTCCAAGAATTAGGGCAAAACATTGGTTTGAGTAATCTTGGAGACATCATAAAGAATATGATATGCTTCTTTTCTAAGAAGAAAGGGCATAAAGAATAAGATTACATAAAATATAAAGTTTGGAAAGGAAAATAGAAACTATTAATTCTTTGGATTTTATCATTTATGATTCTAATGTTGCTATAACTATACAAAGTTCCTATTGGCTAGATAATGAGGCTTCTAATCATATTGCTTTTATAATATAAGGACTAACATCAAGAGATAAGCAATCAAGGATGAATAAAATTTTATTTTAAAAAAAATAAAATTTATGGTTAGTAATAACAAAATAGATGTAAATTTTTTGTAAGACTTATTTGTCTAAACATTGACATTGAACTTAAAATTATTTTGTATAACATATTCCATATGTCATCTTTTAGGTGAAATTTAATTTCTGTATCTACTATCAATAGAGAACATTATATTTTTTGAAATTAATAACTCTAATGTACATTTATCTTTTAAGGTAAAACATATTGGTATGATTTTTTTTATCATATTACTTGTATATAATGTGTTAACTTCTGATGAAACCCATGTTTCTTTATATATTGTTAAAAAGATTGTTAGTAAAGACTTATAATAAAGGAAAATGTATTCATATTGTGACATAAAAGATTAGGTCATATTTAAAGCTATATATTGATTGTTTTAGAGGCAAGTTAACCAAAATAAAACAAAAGAGGTCAACTTCCAATTCCAGTTTTTTAGAAAATATTTATACTAATGTATATGGTTCTTATTCACCCAACATTTATAGTTCCATATACTTTTTGGCTTTTATTGATTATTATTCTTGATATAGATTTGTGTTATTGATTAGAATATAGGAACTAAATAAAAAATCAATTAGGATTATCATGTTTGATTGTGAGGTAAGTATTATGACAAATATAAGGTTTTTGAATAATAAAAGGTTTGTTTGCTAAATACCTGAAAACTTTTTAAATTGTAGCTTAGTTTACTATACCAAATAGTATTGAATAGAAAGTTATTGATAAAAGGTAGAATAATACCTTAAAAGATATGATGAAGAGCATGAATAGTAGGACTATGCTTCTATATACCTTTAGAATGAGGATATTAAGATTGCTTTTTATATTCTAAAAAGATTCCCATTCACTACCCAAAACATCTTTTAAGCTGTGGGAAGTTTGGAAACCTAGTGTTACTCATCTTCGAGTTTAGGATTGCCCCACTAAGGTACATTTGTATAATCTTTCTAAAAATAAATTATATTCTTATTATGCTTGTTACTATTTTTTAATTTATTTATATCACTCTAAAGGCTCCATATTCTACTGTATAAAAAGAGGATATATAATTATGAAATCACAAACAATTAAATTTATAACATATGGTGTATATGGTAAAGTTGATCCTTCTCACATCTGAGAGGATAACAAATTTAATACTACTATGGTTTCATATCCCTCATATATTTAGTTAGGGTTCAATGGACTTTGTACCTAGTGCCAGTCCAGTATAAGATTAGAAACCAATACAATTAGATAATAAGGTCTATGTGGCACAATATTCATATTAAACATGTTCGATTAAGGAGATCCGATAGGGTAAGGAGGCATGCTATATCATCTAAATATACAATTTATCTTATTGAGGATGATTATAGTATTTGACATATTGTTGATCCAATTACCTTTTAGATGTCATTTTTGGTCCTCATATTGATTTAAAGTAGGATATAATGAGATATAAAATGAAATCCATAATGCATATTCAGGTAGGAAGATCGTGGAAAACATCTTTTGTCCACTCATTTTTAACATGAAATATCTTAGTGAAGCATCTTTTATCCTTAGTATTCAGATTTATCGAGACAAATCTCAAAACTTATTAGTTCTCTCTTAAAGAGTATATATTATGTGCGTATTGTAAGGATTCAATATGAAAAGTTATAAACCTTGTGCATCATCGATCTATATATAGAAAGAAATTATCTTTGGCACAATTTCCAAGGAATGAAGTTAAAAAAGAGGTCATGAAGAATATTCTATATCTTAATGCAGTTGACAACTTGATATATACGTAAGTTTATACTAGACTAAATATTACATTATTATTAGACTATTGGGTAGATATTTATCTAACCCAAGTATAGACCAATAGTTAAATAAATTTTGAGATATCTTCAAGTACTAAAGAATTATTTATTAAACATAAAAGCAAGCTAATAAAACAAATATGAATGAGTATACAGATTCTGACTTTGTTATGTGTTCAAATGATAAAAAGTCTACATCAAGTTACATCTTTATGTTAGCAGATATAGTTGTTTGTGAAAAAAAGATTTAAAATGACATTTGAGACCTCTTTGATTATGAATGTTAAGTTTGTTGCATGTTATATGCTCTTTGATTAAGAAATTTAATTTTTGAATTGTTTGTGTTTAATTCACATGATCTTTCTACATTAGTATTTCGTAGTAATAATTAGATATCAAATGGTTTGGAGGTCCAATAGTTGACTATAAAGAAATTTGTATATAAAGGCGACACTATAGTAAAATTTATTTTAACCAAGTATATGTTAAATGATCCTCTTATTAAAGGACTTTGCTATAATATTTTTGATAAATATAATTATAGGAGTATTTTGGAACTAGTACTATTGGTTATATATTGATGATCGTTATTTGGTTGTAATCATACAAATTATTTTTCATTGTTATAACCTAGGTGAAAGTATTAAGATTTGTATTAATCTTAAGCATACTATAATTCATTAGGCATATTTATAGCTTGACCTAGATCAAATATCTCCTTACACATTTAGTTATCTTAAATAATAATGAGTTTATGATATATATGGGATGTAATCTTTAATCCCACGAAGGTTTTTTTGAATTTAGTATAGCACCACCATAAGAGAAAGCACATTTTTCTATTGTAAATTAGCACTAAAATATAAACAAATAAAGTTAAAAATGAAACATTGATGCATTATAGATTATTCAAGTAACATTGTTATTTGTCATACTTTATTTTCTCATTCATGCTACTTAGATAATTATATATGCATGAAGGTATTGAATCAATATGGCATACGACAAATGGTTATGATATCTTTCAATATCAAAAGCCTTACGGGACCAAATGTTAAATTTTGATTTTTTTGATTAAATATTTTATAAAGATCAACCAATATAGTATCATTTTTGTTCTCTTAACCTTTATCAATTTTAATTAAAATATAACAATTAATATTTGTCTAAGGAGGAGAATGTTTTTTTAAAATTAAGGCTAAAACATTAAATTTTGATTCTTATAAAAACAATAAAGTGATTCAATAAATGATCTCATTAAAGAGGAAAAAAAATAACATCTTATCAATATGAATCATATATTTATTTGACCTACGTTGGACAGACCTAATAAGGTTATTATAAATAATTACTAAATCTTTTACATTTATTTAAGTAAGCCTTAGATGTATCTAATTTTCTTTGAATTGTTAAGAGGTTTGTGCATTAAAAAATGTGAAGAAAAATATTGCTAACATGATTTCTCCAAACTTTTGTAAAGGATGTTCAACAAGTTCAACTTGTCAAAAAATAGATAATGGTTCACATGATTTTTAAGTATTTATTCAAACATAAATGAAAAACAAAATATGCATATTTTTATATTATTTCTATTTATATAAATTTATGATTAATATTAAAACAATCAATACAGTTTATATTATATTTAATACTTTTAACTTACCTTGACAACTATATGAATCACCACTAGGAACTCTCTGTAATCAACTCAAACTCTGATGAGAGTCTGACGCGCAGGGATAAAGCTTCAAACTGCATTGGAAGATAAATTAATGTCCCCGAACTATTGATACCGCGTGAGCACGGAAAGTAACACAGAGAATACTTTGTATGATGGAGTTGTTAAAACCAGGTGGTCAGTTGACACAAAAAGAAGTTTATCTAGTAAATGATGCCCAGAAAACATACAGCAACGTGCATTAGTTTTGTTTCATGTCATTGTGATAAGTGTTAGATCATACGTGGCCCATGTATTGAAGACCTTAAGTCGGGTTTCGTCCAGGGCCGATAGGGAAGGTGATACTGGGCCTACGTCCGCTCCTTTTTATGTTATGTAAATCGCTTTCATATAGGATAAAATAAACATCATACTTGAGCTGTACGAGTTAATCCGACTCATATGATCTGAACTGGAAACTATTTAGTAGTGGAGAAGATGAGATTGGCGTCATGGATGAGAGCGGACATGCAGATATAAAACTATAAATGCATAGAAATAATTAGGACCAAAAGAACTCACGACAAGTGACCTTGGCTGGTGGGAATTAACTTATGAGTAGTGGACATAATTTAATGACCGGTGAAAGCGCTGTTTAACCACCTCAATGTCATCATCAACTAAAAAATCACAATTTATCGAAGTGACATGCCCCTTCATCTGTTCAAGGAACTAAACAAAATATCAACTTGTTAAATAAAAGAGCAACCCAATTCTTTGTGATTATGCTCACCTTATGTATACGTCTATAATTAAATATCAAATGAAATAATTATATGATCATTTAATATAATTTTATGTACTTTAACAATTGATACATAAATAATTAAACATATTAGAATAGCTAAATTAAGAATATAATTGTTGTTCTTGATATTTTTAGAATCACTAAAATTATATAGGGATGATCCAACTCCTTTTTTATTTTTCACTATATAATTTTAACTTTACATAAGTCACTTATATAGAATTATTAGATAACAAAAGAGATCTAAATTTGGTCATTCAATGATCAAACCTTATTATAAAGATTTCCTAATAACCTTATACAATAATTATACATGCCCAATAAATATTTCGAGAATATCAAGTTCAAAACATATTTATAAATATAATAATGGACTTACAGGGCTTTATTTGACCCAATTGTAAAACAAAATGCTAATTGATTGTAACTTATATAAAAAGATTCTAACAATCTTTGACTTGAGTAAAACTAATTAAGATATCATATTTTCTTTGAAAATATTTTGAAAATACAGTAGAACCTCTTTAAATTGATACTCGGTAAATTAATAAACCCTCTAAGATAATTTTTTTCTCCAGTACCTACTTGGGCTAGTTGAAAATTTAACAAATTTCGATAAGATAATAAGATAATAAATTTTCAAAATACCCCTATGTAAATATAGGGTCCCATTAATATTATAAATTAATAATTATATAAACTTACACAAATATAACTAAGACAATTTAGTGAAATATGATTTTAGAGTTGTTTGTTTTTTCTTAAAATTTAAGTCTAGTTGGAGCTCATCTCTAATTTTTCTTATTGCATCCAAAATTTCTAGTGTTGTATTCTCGAACTGCACAAAAAAATTGTGAAGAGTTCTAGACACAATAAGTGCTTCTTTACGCATAACTAGTTTCAAAGGTACTGTATCGTCTTCAACTTCATCATCGACATTATTTTCAAGCATAGTAGCCACAATTTCTTCTAAGCTCTGGACTTCTGAACATGCATCATTTTCACCTGAGTAATCCAATAGGCTATTGACATCCATTTTATTGCGATAGCTGAGATCATTAATCATGAGCTCAAGTTCATGAAT
>JANIJH010000224.1:19105138-19115452 GCA_024520975.1 Erythroxylum areolatum
TATCACCTTGATCCTTCACATTTCAAGACACCACATTAATCCCTTTCTTTAGCTTTAGACTCATTTTACATCATCACAAAAACACCCAAAGAGATTCACATTAATTTATCAAGAAAACAGAACAAAAGCCCAATATGTATCTAGTTTTTCTGCACTTTTTCCTACACTTAATACTGAACTTCAAGTCAAAATTGAAAACTCTTAAAGACAGAGTTTGAAATCGATGTCTTCATACAAAATGTAGGCCTATATTGCTAGTTTAATCCAAACTAAGAATCATCTCAACTGAACAACTAAAAGTATGCTCATAGGTCATGTTGCTACAACATTTTCCAGCTCAACTACCAAAATTTTGTTTCCAAATCTAACCCAAACACAACTCATACCAAGATCACCTTTTCTACCTCATCACTCCTCGTTCTCAACTCCATTTCAAATCCAAAACATTCACAAATCAATTCATGATCTATATTTGATCATTAACCAAAAACATAACATATTCATTAACCCATTCATAGTTGATTTTCTACACTCATCCTAACACCAATATATGGATCATCTAACTTCCAAAACATATCTATAACAAATCATAGGTCATTAATGATCATTCACAATTACAAAAACATGACATTTACATAGATTTTTCACCATCCACGTCACACAAATTCAACTCACAAATTCAAGTCATCAATCCCACATTTCTCATCATTCTAGTTTCATTTAACAATACCCATAACATTTAAAGCATGACTTACTTAGTTTAGCTTCCAAATCTTCAAAATAACACTTAACCCTAGCTCCTAAGCATCCTACGATCTTCATCTTGAAGGTGGGTAGGCTAGGTTTTTCTTATGGAAAAGAAGAAGACATTATAGAGGAAATGGCAAGTGAAAGATGAGAGAGAGCTAGGTTCAATTTGAACGGAGATTGGCAACAAAAGTCATGGAGAAGGAGAAGGAGAAGGAGAGAGCCACGAAAATGAAGAAGAAGTAAGCAAAAATACAAGACCTTTTAATTGTCTTTCAAATAAATGATAGCATCGTGGGAGGCAATAAGGAGGGTCTTTAAAATTAAAAAGTTAATGACTTAATTTATGGTTTGGCAAGTGACACTTGTTACTTGCCACATGTCTAAATTCCCATGAATTTAAACTAGTTCTCTTATTTAACTAGTCCAATCAATTTTAATTTCTACTCCAATTGTCTCCCAATTTTCAATGGCACTTGTTAATAAATTCCTACGTTGTTTATAAAAATTTTCATTGCCATTTGACCCTTATTTCTACTACTGTTCATCAATTGTTCTGCCACTTGGCATTTTTCCTAGTCCAAAAATATCCTTAAATCCAAAAAATTTTCGAATTTTGTCAAAAATTATAATTCGCTACTTATCTACTCCAACTCAATTGATAACACATATAATTCACAATTCCTAATATAATCACATCAAATATCAATTATACCCGAAAAATGTCAAATGAGTGCAAAAATTCAATTTCACTTGTGTGTATGCTAACATTATGCATGAGCATGAAATGCAATTTCCTTAATCTCTCTTTGATCTCACATGTACCAAATTTTAGGGTTCCAACCTTTAGTATGGGAACGAGATGTTACAAAAAATGTTTTAAAGGTTAAGATGATTTTTTTTTGGAAACTAATACCTTAGTTCTTATTGACAATTAAAAAGACTTAAGCAATGAATTAAAATGATGATATACTTATATATGATGAGCCTCTAAAGTTTCAAAGTAACCAAGTAGAAAGTATAATGATCGCTACAATTTTATTTATAACCTTATTTGTTGGCCCCCGAATTTTTTTCTTGATGAATAAGCATGATTTAAATTAATTTTGAGGTCTTGATAGATTAATTTATTTTGAAGTGATTAATTATGATAATGTGAGTAAGATTATATGACATAAGTTAATTGAATTAAAGTGTTAGGGTGGTCAGATTGCATGAGGGGCATTGTTGGAAGATCACTTAAGTTGTAAAGTCCTAAGGCATTGAAGGAAGGGTAAAATGTACATTGTGCAATCATTAAGGGTATAAAAGGGGAGAGAAATTGTTGTCTTGCATTTGGAAGAAGCCAAAAAAGTGAATGAGAAAAGAGAGAAAAGAGAAGGACACAAAAGAGATAAAGAAGAGAAAAGAAGGGAGGTCATCTAGGTTTCAATTTTTCTTAGCCTTCAAAAGGGATTTTGGGGTTATGCAAGAAGGGAAAAAGGAATAGGAAGATTAGAGCTTCCATTAGAGCCAAGAAACTCATTATTTGGTGAAGATTCAAGGTAAATGTATGTTTAATCTTTCAGATTTTTAGAAGGGTTTTGGTTCAAAGAGCTTAGGAAATGCATGAGTTTTAGTATTTTGGGATCAATTTCATGCATAGGTTTCTTTGGCTTTTCCAATTGAAATTCATTTTGAATAGGATTTTGTAAATGTTGAAGGGAGGCAAGAGGAGCAAGAGGAGAGATATCCTTGAGCAAGTTTTCAAGCAAGGAAACTAAGGTGGGTTACATTTTTATAATTGAGTTAATAAGCCATAAATGTTCTTCAAATAAATGGAATTAAATAATTTTTCGACTATCTTATAAAGGTGCATTTATTGTTCTTTAAATGCTTGAGAATGTGTCACATGTTTTTGTATGTGAATTTTGTGAATGAATTTTGAGTTGACATGGGAATGATTGCTAATTGCATCATAATTATGGTATTTGTTGCTTTTGAATTATTTGAGAAAGGGCTATTATGCTTGGTATACAATTTTGGTTGTGGAGCTGTGAAATGATGATTTAAATGATTTTTGAAAGAATAGCAAGTATATGAAATCAAGTTTCCAAAAATGTGCCAATTGGGCAAACTATTTTCAGTTCGTGAATTACATGTTATGTGGGTTTGGTGTAGTCCATTCAAGAATGTCATGTGTACGTTAACCAAGTTAAAGGTTTCTCCTGCCTGCCCACTAGTGGCACAGAGCTCCTTTATGGACTCCCTTAAGTTTACGACTACATATGACCATTACGTGGAATTGTGTAGTTCGTCATGTTTATGGATCTACCCAAACCATTATGATGTGCTTATGTGTTTACATGCGTTGACAAGTTTGATGATTGTTTGACTTATGTGAGTTGTGAATTGGTTTGACAAGTTGAGAATTTGAGAAATATATGTTTTATGGATTTTCATGGAAATTTGCTATGATCATAAGGGTTTTCAATAGTTTTTGCTTATTACCGATTATAAAACTGTTACCCACAAGCTTTAAGCTCACTTTCCTAATTCCTTCCCATCTACAGGCGATGAGCCAGATATTGAGTGATTGAGTCGAGAGTCAAGGCATCACTCCAATTTGCATTTTTTGTTTTTTTAAGTTAGATAATGTAAAACAAGGCTTTAGTTGCATTTTGAGAAATTATTGTTCTTGTAAAGTTTGTATTTTTGGATTATGATGTAAGGTGGCTCAAAATGCCCACCAAAACGTTGTAAAACTTTTATCTTTTGATGTTGATGAAATGCATATATATTATGTTTGCTTATGATTTTTCAAGAATTTACATTGCAAATTTTAAGTTTTCATAGGGGTAGGAAATGTGTTCTGACTTTAGGGAAAAAACTATAATAATCTAGGATAAATTTGGCAAGGTTTTTTCATGGAAATTTTAGCTTGTTTTTCTAGCTTTCCAACAATATAAAGTATGCAATTTTTGGATATCGGTGTTGAGAGATATGATCGTTATAAGTCGGTAATGTTGCATAGGATGTTTATATCGAATGACTAGAGTATATGAAGTGATATCGCACTAGAATCGTTCAATTTGGGAAGATTATGAGTAAAAGGGATGTTAGAATGGGTTTAGGTTCCATTGGAGGGGTCTTGGAGAGTGAAAATTTTTGCTATACCCGAAGGTTACACGGTCAGGCCGTGTATTCCTGATGCAAAAATATTGTTGCACCTGAAGGTTACACAGTCTGTCCATGTAGTTTTACATAGACCGTGTTTTGACCCTCCAAATAACAAAATTTCACTTTAGAGTCTCATAAAAGTTGTAGATCCAGAAGTCCTCTTTGAAACCGTCTAAAGAATACCTTAATTAGATATCTCTAGTGAACGTTATGCGAATTGTCCCGAGATAGGTACAACGTGATTGAGGACACGAGCATGGTTGATTCTTTCGGCCATAACTTCACAACCCAACCTCCAAATGAAGTGATTCTTGAACCAACAGATTCCTAGCACATTTTTCTATATCTCCATAAAACTTGTTAGCCTTTGGGGTTCATTTGAAAAATATGGATAAAAAGGAAGTGAAGGGTCGGTTAGGAGAGCATGACTGGGCTATGAACATACTTTGGTTTCTTAAGCATATCTTCATCTATAGAGCTCCGATTGAGATGGTTCTTGCTTCAAAATAAACTAGAGACTAAGAGCTATAATTGTTTTAAAGAAGTCAAATTGTGATTTTGGTGATTGACTGGTGTGGGCACACTACTCTTATGGTATGATGGCAAATGAGGGTTCTTTGAAATAACCCTACAGGTTAATAGGCTCACGTTCTCACGACTCTGAATGTTGGGCTCCAAAAATGGGGACTAAAATTATTGGGCTTCATCTTCCTCTATCTTGGTTTTATTCTTCACTTGAAAGAAATTGTTTCCAACTCTTCTTTATTGTTTAATGGGTTTGATCTTGATTTATGCATGAATAAATAGCTTTCATATAAAAATAAAGTCTTTTGTAATACTTATATTTTGTTATCATAAAAAATATAGATTGAAACTTCCCTTGGTTAATAATCTATCCTTGTTTAATAATAAAAAATTTTGGTGATATCAAAAAATCAATAATGATTATTTAAGCATATGCAATTTTTCTATCTTAAAGCAATATGAACAATTAACTTGCCATAAATCTGTACATCACAAAAATTATTAATAAAGATTTAAATCATTTAAGCATAAATATAATATGATCAACAATTGTGTGAAGATTAAAGCCTAATAAATAAATAACCAAACATATCTAACGGTCAATATCAATATCAAATACACATAATGAAAATTCAAGAAATTAATTGCTCCCTTAAATCTAATATCACTATTTTCTCCCCCTCTTTGTAAAAATAAAAAAGGAAATTAACTATCTATAAGAAAAATGTGAGAGTGAATTAAAGTGAATAACTCATAAAAGTGATGTATAAGTGAGAGAGCAAAGTCTTAAATCCAAAAAGGCCTCGAAATAAATATTAAAATTTGTAATAATTCATAAAATATCACTCAAAGGTAAATGTAAGTACCAAAAGAGATCCAAATCAAATAGAATTCTCATTAGTCATCCATAATTCTCTCCTAATTATGAAAACTTGCCCTTACTCATTACTTTAATGAATATGGCAACTAATTAATGTAATGTATCATTAAACTCTAGTCAATATATCACATTAATAAGTTATACCTCTATTTCCCTATTTTCATATGATCTATAATAAAATGATATTATTTTCTATATACTTGGTTTTAGAATATGAATAGGATTCTTTATAAAGAAAATGGCACTGGTGTTATCATACATAATATGTATCTTGTGTAAGTTCCATGCTACAGTCTCTAAGTTATTATCTGAGCCAAAAAAATTATGTACAAAAACTACCATTTCCCACATGTTTGGCTTCCATAATTGATTGTCCAATTGAATTTTATTTCTTAATAAATAATGAAAATAATGCATTGCTTAGTAATGTGCAAGTTTAAATGTTCTCTTCTTATCTAAAAGGCTATTAACATATTCTAATTAAATAAAAGACTATATTTTTAGGATACTAAAGTCCTAATAATATGATACAATAAAGATAAATGAGTATAAGCTTAAAAGCCAAAAGATGAGACTTTTTGGATTTGATTGAATTCTAACATATAAATAAGCATTAAATATAATGTAAAGCTTACTTGTAGTAAGATAAAGTAAACTACCAATCATAATCAACACATTTTTACATCAATTTCCTTCATTTTTTCATCCTTATAGGTGTCCCCAATTGCTTAGCTTGATCAATTTTAAAATGTTTAAGTAGTTCTTTAATGTGTTTGCTTGATTGATGAAGATGCCCTCCTTCATTTGTTTAGTTTGAAGTCTAAGAAAGAAGTTAAGCTTTCCAATTATGCTCATCTCAAATTCCCAACTCATATGCTTAGAAGATTCTTTATACATACTTTCATTAGTTGCCCCAAAGATAATGTCATCAATATAAATTTGAACAATTGAAATGTCTTGTTTATCCTTTTTAATGAATAGAATTATAAGGTTAAGTACTTAACCTATCATACTAAGCTCTAAGAGCTTATTTAAAATCATATAATGTTTTGGAGAGTTTATAAATATGGTTAGGTGCATCATGATTTTAAAAACTAGTGATTGATCAATATAAACTTCTTTTTAAATAAATCCACCAAAAAAATGCTCTTTTAAACAATTTGAAATTCATGAACGATGTAAATATAAATAACATTCTAATTGCCTTTGATCTAACTACTGACGTAAAAATTTCCTAAAAATATATGCCTTCCTCTTAATTATATCCTTTAGCACACTAATATAGCTTTTGTCAATTTTTTAAAAACGAATGTACTTAACCTATCTAATCAAGCTCTAAAAGCTTGTTTCAAACTATATAACTCTTTGAAGAGTTTATGATTATGGTTTGGTGCATCAAGATTTTCGGAACCTTGTAGTTGATCAATATAAACTTCTTATTGAATAAATCCATTTAAAGATGCTCTTTTAACATTCATTTGATATAATTTAAATTTGCTGTATGAAGCAAATGCAAGTAATAGTCTAACTGCTTCTAATTTAACTATCGGTGTAAACTTTATCTTAAAATATGTCCTCCTTTTAATTATATTCTTTAACCACTATTATAACTTTGTTTCTTACTATTATACTTGAGTCATCTAATTTGTTTCTAAACACCCATTTGCTACCTATAATTTGGTGGTGTTTTAGTTTAGGTACTAAAGTCCAAATTTTACTTCTCTCAAATTGATTCAACTCGTCATTTATAATAATAACCCAACTTTCATCACTAAGGATTTCTTCTATAGTCTTAGGATCAATTTGAGAAATAAATCAAAATGTGATATATTTATAAAATGTGATCTAGCAATTACCCCTCATTGAACTTGCTTCTGATTTGATTCGGAAGGTAATTCTTCTTAAAGTTTTAATACATTGGAAGTTCCATGTCTTTCTTATCTCCCTTACTAAGTTTAACAATTTACTCTTGTAAGGGGGACTTAATGATCATTCTTGTTCTCTTTAAGAGATAATTTCTCTAAATCCTTAGTTAGATCTATATCATCATCTTCAAGATTTTTCTTGGAGATGAGAGGATTAGATTCATCAAAGGCAACATGTATATACTCTTCAACAATAAGAGTCTTCCTATTAAACACTTTGCTTGCTTTGCTAGTTAAAAAAAAACACCAAGAAAAATTCCTTTATTTACTTTTCAATCAAAATTTTCCAAGTTATCTTCATCATTTAAGATATCACTTACAACCAAACAATTTGAAATAACTAATCTTTGATTTCTTCCTATGCCAAGGCTTATGTGGTATTTTATTCATATTAGGTCTTCAGGTACTTCTTAGAATTCTACAGAGACTTCTCTTTCAACAAGGTACAAGTGAAACTTCTTACAATTAGTTTTGTTTGTCTTTTAGGAAAGAGTGATCCTTCTTATAATCTTTGCTCAAGGGGAAGAGTAACTCCATCTCATAAATAAAATTTACAACTTAAAAGACCCTTGCTTACTTTGATAACTTAAAGGCTTACACACTTCACAATGCAACTATAAATGCTCATAAAGTCTTTCAATTATGTCAAAATCAATACAAATAAGTATTTATATGTTTAAGAGCTTAAAATAGCCCTTAAGGTTAAATTTAATATATTGGTTGATTACTTAACCAATGAGTATTAATTAAAAAAACTACTCATTATAAGAATTAGTTGACCATTACTATATATTAACATACTAGTATAGTTACAATACATTTTTTTCTATAACTTTATCATGCATTTGTTGATTGCTAACTTATATAGGTCAACTAGTGTACCTAAAATCTTGATTTCAACATCTTCAAATTATCAAAATTATTTTTATCAATAAAAAATGACCCAAATGCATCTCAAATTGTACCTCAAAGACTATTCCAAAGATTAATATGGTTTTCTTTAATCTGAAAACTTTAATTCCTATTAATGATTGAAAAGACTTTTGTAATGAGTAAAAATAATGATATATTTATGTATAATGAACCTCTAAAGTATCACAGTAACTAAGTGAAAGTGGTTTTGCTTTTTAGTTAAATTTGATTTCAAGTTCTTTTTTTATCATCTTCATGAGATTACTCTTGATTTGTGCATGACTAAAATAACTTTCGTTGCTTTCATCTAAAAATGTTTTGTTTTTTCATTTAAATAAATTTGATTTCAACTTCTTTTTTATTGTCATCAAGAGATTGCTCTTGATTTTTATATAACTGACATAACTTTCACATTACTTTCATTTAAAAACAAATCCATTAGTAGTATATATATTTTATTACCATCAAAGTGTAGATTGGAACCTTCTTTGATTCAACGTAGTGTTTCTAAAATTCTAAAATTTTTAATTTAGGTTTTCCTCATTAAAAATTTCAACCTATTCAATCAATTAGAAGTTGCAAAACCAATTGAAAGATTATTTGATAAATGTACAAATTAAAGATCAAACTAAAATTATATGCACCTTAATAATGGATACTTGAATACTAAAAATGTATTGGAAATACATAGTTTATAAAACCATAATGCTTATTTTTTAGATTTATAAATTTACCTAATTTGATGACTTGTATGAAAATGAAATAACTTTTCTCTTGCCCTCTAGCACTTTTAAGTTAGATTCTAAATGATATAGATTATTATAAATGATATAAATTTAGCTTTTCTCTTGCCTTTATCACTTTTTAATTTGGATTATAAATAATATAAATTTAGCTTCTTTATAGGTTACTTATATAGGGTTATGAAATGACAAAAGAGACTTTTATCACTTTTTAAGTTAGATTATAAATGATATATATTTAACAGCTTTATAAGTCAATTATATAAGGTTATGAAATGACAAGAGAGACTTTATGGTATGCTTGGTTCACTTGAGGGAATGACAATAAGAATTATAATGAATATAATGAGGAATAAAAATTGATATGACTTTCATTCCTCACTATATTGGGGAATATAAAATATTGTTCCAAAGGGGGGTATAAAAATATTGTTCATCAATTATGAAATAAAAGACTCCACTTAAGGGATGAAAGAACATTTAGTAACCTATAATTATTATAAAGTGGCATACTTTTCTATCTTCCCCATAATTTGTGATATTATGGTATTATGCAAAATTTGTTACATTAAATGACATTTGGATTTGCTTACGAAATTTTGTAAGTTCAGGGAAGACTATTCTTCTTATTAAATCTGAGTACAAGAAGGCAGGGGAGTCCTTAGGCTTTGCTCATGCTTAACGAATGAGCTTAATGTACATGTTTCCCTTTGATAGGGATGTTAATTTTGGCCTAACCAAACTCGATTTTAGACCAAGTTGACCAGGCCATGAGCCAAAAGTGGTCGGCTCGATTAGGGCACAAGCTGAGCGTTAGTTAGCCCGGACTATGGCCCAATCATAACTTCAAAAATGACGTCATTTTGTTAAAAAATATATCATTTTTGGCTTTTTTTAAAAAATATAAGGTAGGTCGGGTTGACCCAACCACGGACTGACCACCCCAACCTGTCGAGCCATAGGCCACCTAGCCCATGGTCGGTCTGGGTCAAGTCAAGAGTGACTTAGGTCCGACCCGTCCCATTGACATCCTTATCCTTCGAAGGTATCATCATGTTTCTTTTGGGAATTTTAAATGTTCCATTTTAAGTATTTAGATCTACATGTCTTTGAAAAGTCCCAAGGACTTCTTAATCACCATTGGACTTGGTTTTGAAACACGGACCGGACTGGCCGGTTCGACCAGTGACCTGTAGGCTATCCGATCCCCGTGACCCCTAAAAACTAGTCCTTAATTGAACCAGTGCGAACCGGTGAGAACCGGTCAATTGATCGGTTAAACCGGGAATGGTCGAACCAGTTGGCCACTGGTTCAATGAATATATATATACACCCTCATTAGGCCATTCCTGTCATAAATTTTCAGCCATGCTTTTGATGCATCTATTTGCCTTTTCTCATTGTTGGAGTAATTCCTATATTT
>JANIJH010000224.1:19117756-19130644 GCA_024520975.1 Erythroxylum areolatum
ACTCTTTTTGTTTAGGTGATGAAGAAGACACAAATAGGATCAATGATCACATTGATTTAATGATGTCCAATGATGCTGGGACCTCGAGCTCCGATGATGGTGAAGTTGCTCATATCTTAAGGCAACAAAGGAATCACCTCATTGATGAAGATGATGATTAAAGAGTTGGTCATATAGTAGCTTTTTAATATGACTTTATTAAAATACGTGATGGTGGATTGTTTGATTTGTTTGATGTTAATTTCATTTGGACTCGATCATGTGGTTATTATTTCGGATAATTGTTGATTTTGTTGTCTTGTTTTAATAGATGTATTAGACTCGGATTTGGTTACTTATGGTATTAAATATTTAGACACTTTTTGGTGGATTTTTTTATTTTGCGTTGGTTGATGCAATTATTTTGACATCTAGTAATAATATTTTAGTTATTATTTGAGAATAATTATATGATTGATGGTTGAAAATTTTATTTATATTATTTGGCATATTTTTCTTTTTTAATATTACTAATATTATATATAATTAAATATAATTATTGCGTAATTATGACGTCATACCGGTTCGACCACCCTAGTAAGGCTTCCGATAGGATATCCGGTCCGGGTTTCAAAACCTTGCCATCGGAGAAGTTTAATATGGGAAAAGGGGTATTGCTGGAGGCTGAAGAAGAATAAATTAAAGGTACAATATGGTTTAAATCCATTCAAGAGCATAGAAAAGAGGAAAAAAATTAACAATACATCGCCAGAAAATGTCACTCCTGTGTGTAAAATTTAGACATAAATTATCCCACATGTAGCCGATACGCCTATATGAATCTGGAACAGCAGTCTCCTGGCCAAATATTTTTAGTATTAGACATCGATTCTTCCACGATCCATCCACAAGCACTCTACCATCTGAGCTTCTCTGGGAAATACTGCAAAAAGAAATCCCGTTTCAGATACTTAGAGCTTCAACATCACGTAAATCAATACATATATGCCTATACTGCGGACCTTATCAATGAGGGACTGATAGTATGGCTTGACTTTTTCAACATCAACAAGAACCTTGCTTTTGCTGTAGAGGTCGTATTTGCTGCACATCGTTTGTGAAGTTCCAAAGTTTAGTTTTGGTTTGATAATTAATGTCATCAACTAGTTAAATACGTGAAATGGAAAATCGAAGACAAAAATAAAATAAAGCTTACTTGAATATATGAAGCCACTTCAGATTTTCCTCATCTTCCTCGTTCATCAGGTGCGTATATTTTCCGGCCTTGTGTAAAGCTGGGTGATCATAAAGAAATAATCAAACTACCTATTTACCCTGAACCTCTAAGTGTACATGCAGAAGATCTAGAGTACTTACGATAGAAGGAGTGGTATCGAATAATAAATAATGCGGCTGGCGGTAAGGTTGTACCATTTTCCTTGGCCACCTTCAGGTTATAAGGAACGAATTAGGCAAACTTAATAACACTACTAACTATCATAATTCACCTTCTTTCCAAATAATAAGGTGCGTAAAGATACTACAATACTGATACATACCATATACATGTAGTCATCGTGTCCCCATGACATTGCTACGTTGTCCAGCCCACATCTTTCCTTGTAAATACCATTCTTGGCGTTGTAAGCAGGATTATCGTTGTCCGGATTGTCCCTGAAGTACTGCAATATAAAGGATTTTGAACCTTTTTTCAGTCTCAGTTCATTACTTAATTACACCCTATCTAAGATGGCTAGCCAAGGGTTTCAAGCGAAAATTAAGACCTTGTGATGAATATTGCCTTCGTCAAATGCACATCCGACAGGGAAAGTGTCTCCTGCAAAAGACTAGTTTGGTTACAAATTATTTCTGGAAATAAAGATATAACCAAAAATATGGATGAGAGACGCTCCACTCACCAACAACAGCCCATTGAGGAAGGCTTCCAAACTCAGGAAGAAGGAGAACCTTTCCAAGATCTGCAAGCAATTTTAGAATGTTCTGAGCAAGCAAATTTTAATCAGAATGGGTTTGAGGATATAAATGTAGTTACATACCATGAATGAGAGCGGTCAAGTGTAACCAATCTTCATCTGGATGGTCTTTTCTAATTGCTTCAGCAGACTGAAGCAAATGCTGAATTTGTGGCTCATCCAGATCAGGATCACTGTCATCAACTACACTGTTTAGAAGTTCACAACATTCCCAAATGCTCATAACGGCTTTATCCAGCTTCTCATAATCTTTACGCATTTTCTGTACCTGCATTTGCATGACAAGATATATCCACATCAGATCAACACAATTCTTATGAGCTGTTGGTTAAGTATTCAACGGTTTTTCTTACAAAATCATATGTTTGGTTAATATGCTGCTGCTTGTAAAATTCCTCAACGCCCTTCTGTCGTTCAGTTTCGGCGTTGTAGTCCCTGTAGAAAATTCTGTTAGATTTTGCCAATATGGTACAACAAGGCTCAACTTTTTCTCGAGAAGAATAACAGAACTTGTCAATAATCAAGACCTGAATGAGTTGCCAAATGAATTGATTTCCGGTGCTTCAAATCCAGAATTTGAAATGGGTGATGGCACCACAAATCCGCCATCGAACACCAACTCCTTGGAATCAACACGGCGTTTCCGTTCCTCAGCTCGCGATTCTAAAGTAAACATATCATAGGATCATACAACGATGAACATTCTTTGAAACATATTAAACATTACAAGGCGTCTAAAAAGGGAAGAAAGAGAGATAAAACGTAACGTACCAAGAGCAGGCTGTTCAATGAGGATAGTCATCTTCACTCAAACCAAAAGCACGAGCAGCTGATCAAAATCAAAGAAGGAAAGAAAAGAAAAGCCCTTGTGAACAGATAGCTGCGCGGTGGTGCAGTTTGTTGCTTTAGGAAAGTGCGTATTTATAGTACCGGCCAAAAAGTCCTTCCTTGAGAATTGGAAGATTTGGACTCCTCAAAAGAAATATCTAAGTTTGTTTCCTATTTTCTAAATATTTTTTGTCTACGTTTAGTTTATCCCCAAAGAAGCGGTCTCAGGACTTCAAACATGTGACACAAAAGCTATCCTCTCCTCATACGTCACACGGCTTCGTTTAGATTTCCTTCTAGTTATCCACAATTTAAAACCTCTAGAAAAAATAATTTCTTACACCTAATTTAGGATTTATCCTTACATTAAATATCCGGTAATCAGAATTATTCCTGTTTTTGGGGATCAATTCCATTCCAAGCGTGACCAGATATTTATCTAAGACGTCCTATTTTTGCGTGCCCATAACAAGTTAATCTAAACAGCAACTCTCACACGCACACGTTCGTACGGTTTACGAACTCAGACTTGTTTTAGGTTTTTACAGACAAGGATATGATTCTGAGCAAATTCCTTTGTGGGCCGGCGTTTACAATCTTTGACCTTTTGCAATCAAGGATAAAATTTGTAGTAAATACAACGTTAAGGACCTGAGATTTCTTGCAATGGTATCAGGATCTGTACTCTGTTTTATTAGAGTACAGACTGTAGCTGACTCAGCTACGCGTGGATAGCATTATCCAAACGTTTGACGCGGCATCTAGTCAGGACCAGCACCTACCCAGACTTAAACATTTTTAGCTGACTTCCAATCAGCTTACAGAAAACACAACATACATTAATTCATTTTCTTAAATGGTTAATAAAATTCCTTTTTTGTCAAGAAAAAAAAAGACATTGATATTATGTTAATGGCTTTGCTTTTCTTTCAATTTCAAGCCAATGGCCAAGCTGGGATGTCATAGTTGAAGCAAACCCATGATAAAAGAAGGTGTTGCCACGTCAGATGCAGAAAAATGCTTGTCCTATTGGCTGCAAGTTGTGGGTATGATAGGGAAAGGGACTTGGGCAGCAGCCAGCAATTAAATATTTTGGAGAAGGAAGCCACAATTTTAGCATTGTTTGAAAGGGGAGATGTGAACTCTTAGTAGAGTAGAAGAGAAGATTACACATCTTTTATCTAATGTTATTCTATCTAAGTCTGTATACTTAAAAAACGTCATCGTTGGAGGTTGTACAAATTACCATTTGGTTTTACTTCTGTTTTTCTGTTGTAATTTTTAGTTTTTTATTTCTATTTTTCTTTCAAATAAAAACAAAAATCTATTCTGTTGTTAATGTTAATGTAGTTATATTTTTATCACCGATAATAATTACATTGTAAATAAAAATTAAAAATAAATTATTTTTAATTAAATAAATTTATTTAATCTCTTATATAATATTTATTACCAAATTATTAATAAAATTATGATACTTTAATAAAAATAAATAATTTAAAATTAAAAGTTTATTTATAAATTAATATTTAATTGAAATATATTTTAATTATTAAATCAAATTTTATTTGAATATTTATATATTTTAAATGTAATTATATACTTTAATTATATAAATTAAATTAAATTAAATCATTCATAATTTTAATTTATTAAATATATAAATATAATCTTGAATTAAATTATTAATAATTTTTATTTAAAATTAAATAATTTAATAATATATATTTAAATAATAGTAAATTAGATTATAAAAAACAAAAACTACTGTTTATGGTTTTCATAATTTTTGAAAATTGGTAGAAACCAAAAATAAAAACTCAAACAAACAAGATTTTTTTACTGAATTTGAAAACAAAAATAAAAAACAAAAAATAAAAATAGAAACAAACACTAACTAAATAACTTAACTTATACTTTCACTTGGACAACCATCTCTTTAACGTTATTCTGTCTAACTCTATACAATTAAAAAAATGTCATTTTTGGATACATCTTTGTAACACCTGTGATCAAGCGTAAGTTCGTGACTTACATGCATGGCTGTGCATTTGTGTCACCCCTATGACAGTCATGTCACAGGCATGAATCTTTTTTATCTTTTATTTTTATCATTTTAATTTTAATTATACTAGTGTTAGTTTAATAAAAATGAATTAAATTTTAATTTTAATTATGCTACTATTAATTTTATAAAAAATTTAAATTAAAATGATAAAAAGTAAAAAAATAATTACGAATATTTTAGTTTGTATTTGTGACACGTATTTGCGTTTTTTGTTTTCTTTTTATTATTTTAATTTTAATTTTTTCAATAAAAGTTTTAAGTTAAAAAATTTGTAATTTATTATAATTATTTAATTAATTTATAAATTATAGAAAAATATTAAATTAAATTTAAAAATTGATTTATATATAAATAGCTAATACTAAACAGTTAATTTTGCCAAATATTTTTCATAAACAGCTGATATTATCCGTTGGTCAAATCAGCTAATATAATCAATTATCAGTTAATCGCTGATAGGATCAACTAACAGCTAATGCAATCAGTTGATTACCAAATATAACCTTTATCAAACACAAACACACAGATTCTGTCACCAAAAATATTGCATTTTGTAAACGAAGAAACAATTTTTTAAGCTAAGATTAATCAAAGAAATGGTTAGGAGCTCATGTGACAAATAGACTAATGATGAATATAGCGTAACTAATCAAATTTAAAATTAATTAAATAATTTTAGTAAATTAATCTATTAAAATAACTTGTTGAAATTAAAATAAATTATTCCACATATATAATATATTATATAATTTATTTGCATTTCACAATCATTATCTGTAGAAAAAACTTTATCATAAATATACGGGCTAATATAATAATAATAGTAATAAAATTAATCAATTTTTAATTTAATATAATATTTTTATAATGTATAAATTAATTAAAAAAAATTAATAAATTAATAAATTTTAAAATTTAAAATTTTTATCTTATAAAGTTTATCTAAAAAAAACAAAAAACAAAACAAAATGTGATACAATTTTTAAATTATAAATTTTATTTAAAAAATTTAAAATTAAAATAATAAAAAACAAAAAATCAATTTTTTTTGTTAATATTATAATAATAAAATTAATCAATTTTTAAATTTAATTTAATATTCTTTCTATAATTTATAAATTAATTAAATAATTTTAATAAATTAGTCAAATTTTTAATTTTTATCTTATAAATTTTATTTAAAAATAAAAATAAAATACATCACAGATGCCTATGACACAATTTTTGAAATTTAAATTTTATTT
The DNA here is from genome assembly GCA_024520975.1 of Erythroxylum areolatum. Classification (NCBI taxonomy): domain Eukaryota; kingdom Viridiplantae; phylum Streptophyta; class Magnoliopsida; order Malpighiales; family Erythroxylaceae; genus Erythroxylum; species Erythroxylum areolatum. The sequence goes on from JANIJH010000224.1 coordinate 19,123,870, forward strand.
AAAAATTTAAAATTAAAATAATAAAGAAAAAATCGAATTTTCTAATATAACAATAATAAATTAATCAATTTTTAATTTAATTTAATATTTTCTATATTTATAAATTAATTAAACAATTTTAATAAGTTAATCAATTTTTAAAATTTAAAGTTTTTTATCTTAAAGTGAATTGTATCAGAGACATGATTGAAGTGTCACGCTTGTGACACAAACTCTTTTTTTTTATCATTTTAATTTTAATTTATTTATAAAAATAATAGTACCATAATTAAAATTAAAATTTATTTTATAAAATGATAAAAAATAAAAAAAAACTCACGGGCATGACTTAAGTGTAACGTGAATTGGTGTCACTATTTCACGAGCATGACACTTATATTTAAGTGATTGGTCACTTAAAATATAAGTAAAACCGTTGATGTTTTATTAATTAGTAACAATTATGATTCTCTAGCCTCTTGGGCACAGCTCTTCGATCGGATCAATTACGGACGTTTCTCTTCTAGCGGCAGTGTGGGAGTTGGAGCTACTAGGAAACCTGGGGGCTGATGGGAACCTGATGCTGGACAAGGGGAGGCCAGCGATCAATCATCAACTGAACAATTAAATATGTGAAGACTCTTTGTGCGCAGACGTGTACAGGCGACGTAGGAACTTGAGGGATTTTGGGATTTCCAAGTTTACCCCCTTTAGGACTCTTGAGATAGGGTCTTAGGAAATTGGGATTAGTCTAACTAAGCTGGAATACCTAATGTAATAAAAAAAAGAAGAAGAAGAAAGAGTTATACAGAATAAAATTTGACAGAAGATCTCATCTCCGAAGGAAATGATTGATCGCTGTTGCATTCTTTAAAGCATTCTTTAAATCTCATGTCATATGTAGTGTTAGGCATTTGCAATACAAACTGTACAGTATGTCAAGTTTCTAGTAATCGAAACTCGGAAGCCCTCTTTTTGGGATTTGAGTTTCGACCAAAAATAAAAAGAATAAATCAAAACTTAATTTTTTTTACAAAATAGACTAAAAATTAAATAAAAATTTAAAATATAATTAGAAAGATTGTTTTTATTTATTGATAAATTTAAAATTTAATTAACAAATATTGTTAAAAAATCAATTAATTTACTTTAATTTATAAGAATTTAATAATTTACAAAAAATTGACAGACTAAATTACTAAAATAAATAGATCCAAAAATTTAAAAATTAAATTAAAAATTAAGCGATTCAATATTTTTGTGATAAAATTGAGCAACCTGACTAAATTTTTTAATCATTAATTTTGAAATAAGTGGGAGATAAATTATGGCGTATCTAGTATTTAACAACTCGGGCTCTTGTTTTGAACCCCTTTCCAATGTCATTTTCATGTCTCTTCCCAAAGATGCAAAATTTGAACTGTACTAGCCGATTTGACCAGGTTAAGTCTAAGTAGACTCAATTTGACTCGACTCAAATTTATCGAAACTTGAGCTAGGCTCAAACTCTTTTTTATTTTAAAGTTTCATATCGAGCCTAAACTCAGGCTATCCATTTCTACTTGGCCTGAAACTTGAATATATTAAGTAGAAACAATATTGTTTTTTATTTTTAATTTAAATTATCATATTTAAACTTAGGCTACCTAAGCCTAATCCCGACCCCTTGTAAAAAAATTTGAGCCTTAGCCCTATTATAACCTATCTCATTGTCATTACTAAACAAAACTGTAAATTTTCTATATTTTTAGTGTTTACATTTGTCATCTTTCTTCTTTCGTGAAGAGAACAAGAAGAGCGATAATTAGGAAGGAATGATCAATGTAATAAAGGAATGATCAATGAAATAAAGGAATGATCACTGCAAATAGATCTTGCAAAGAGAAATTGACAGATGATGTTATTTTACTTAATGATTAAATAATTGATTGACTAAAAAGAGGACATCTTTCTTTTTAAGGTTAGATAAAAATAACTATATTGAATCTATTCATTGCCAACTATAAAAGGAATATCTTAATAAAAAATGACACCTTGTAAAAGATCTCATAAAAAAACATGATAGTCCAATTAACTCACATGTCGTATTTTAAATGTTTCACTCACTCTTAACATGTAAATATTTAACACAACTAAATTAAAAAATAAAAAAGAGAGAAATATGACAATTAGTTAAGATTTATAAGAGTTATATTAATAAGATAATATAGAACATAGTATCAAAAAATATTTACCCCCATAATACTAAACCACCTTTCAACTACTTAACGAAATGCTCTTACTTTTTTGGTCCAGTTTCTTTAATCTACTATTCCATGTTTTTGTCATGCGTTATTACATGATGACCTTCTGAGGTAACAAATGCCTTGACGAGCCTCCAACCATCCTCTTGGAGTCATTTTAGTGCATCATCCAAACACAATCATGGTGCAATCACATTATTTCATGACTAAGTTAAACAATAATCTAGCCGCTATATAATATATATTACTAATTTTTATACTTAAAGAATTCCTCACAGTTTAGTTGCATCAATCATCTTTGATCTCATAGTCAAATCTCATTCATCGTTGAAGATTTTTATTAATACATACCAACACATATCATCTCTTATGTACTTTCGAGAATTTATTGATATTACCAATTTGTTTCCCCTACTTACCTGACTTTTTCTTATTTTCTCCTCCACGTATTGTATTCATGTTAATTCAAATGTCAGTTATCAACTATAACTTACTAACCCTAGCATAATTCTACCATTTAAACTTAACATCTAAACACTTGCATAGCATTCCCATTTAAACTTAAACATCTAAAATTTGATAGTGATGGTGAACTCAACTTACAAATCCATCTATCTAATATCCATATCATTCCTTTAAGTTAAGAACTTCCTTTCGCATCTGCTATTATGTCATTATTTTTTGAAAGGAAGACCTTATCAGATTATAAAGGTGGATAAAATGTCTTAAGATTTTGTATATTCACCAATTTTTATTTGATATAAATATATTTTAATAACATCTTATTGAATATTATATCAAAATCCATTAATAGCAATCATCAACTATTAATGATCAATTATCAAGTTTTCTACTTATCCGCTGTCATTAACTAGTTATTAACTTACTATCTATCTGGTACATATTCAATTTAACACATTTTATTAAATGCACCCTACATTTTATAAAAGAATTTTTTTTCACCAATTACTAGCTTATTACATTGCTAGCTGACAGGGCCAGTTATCTAAGACAAATTTAAAGAATAGGATATCCCAATATAATTGCAATGGACTTATTTTATGCAAACTTTGAAATGAGAAGCATCGAATATGCCCAATACCAACAAAGATAGGACATGAATGATGTTATTACTCAGTAGGCAAATTAAGGTTATGGGCAATGTAACCATATTACTTAGGATATATTGATAATCTAGGGAATGTAACCACTTAGGTTCAATTGCAAGGTAACAACTATGGGTTTATAAGAACTTCATTGTGGGCAAGACGAAAGTTTAGTTTAATTAATGGAGCCAATAAGATATTGATAGATGATTCGCTGGTGTCAGGAAAATAAATAAATAAATAAAGCTTGAATGAGCTGTGCATGAAAAGGTGACAACGACATGCATGCTTTGTTAATTGGTCGAAATCATGATGTGCTTAAGGTAAATGGAGAGAGCCTTAACTTTCTTCTTTCTTAAGCCTCCATTTTGATTTAACCAAATTTGTGGTCCAAGGTTTCTTGTGTTTTAAGACTCTATTATTTTATTACTTTTTGTTTCCTATAAAAGGGAGTGTAATCAAGCCTATGTTACGGTATTGTATTTAGGATTGAGATAATTCTTCTCCTCTTCTCTTTCTCTCTCTCCATGCATATATGTGTGAGTGTATTATGTACTTTGATAGCAAATTGGTATCAGAGACTCTTAAATCTAGCTTCAATTTTTAAAGCAATTTGTGAGAGAAAAAAAAGAGGAGAGAGTGTTCTTATACTTGTGAGAGTGTTTTATTTAAAACCGAGAGATGTCAAACAGTTATAATATTGTTTAGTCAAGTTCTAAATTAAATAGTAAACTTGATTATTGTTGTTGGGAGATTTTAAAGTCTACACCACCTCAAGGCTCACAATATTTAGAGTCTTGATGATCCACACTTACAAGAAGGAGCTGATATAAATGCTTAAAGGAAGGACTGGTTGATCTTATCCTAAATTCACCAAAGAGTAGATTATTCAGTTTTTGACAAAATTGTTAATGCTACAATTGTTAAAAAAGTGTGGAGTATGTTGAAGCTGGCTTATGAAGGTACAAATAAGGCTCAAAAATCAAAATTATTGTCCTTGCATAGACAATATGAGAGTTATGAAATACATAATTCAGAAATTTTTGAACAATATTTTTCTCGTGTTATTATTGATCTTGTCAACAAGATAATGATGTCTAGAGAATATATTTCAGGTGGTAAGGTAGTGGAAAAAATTTTAAGCACTATGCCTATTAAATTTGACCATGCTGTGACTACAATACTATAGTCATATGATACAGAGACTATGCCTATAATAGAGTTGCAGGGAAGCATTGAAACTCATGATAGCAGAATATTGGAGAAAACAGAAAAGACAATAAAAGAAGCCTTAAAAGGCCAAGTGAATTTCAATAATGTTGCAGAATCTAATCAAAATGCAGATGACAGAGCTTATGGTATTAATAATGGAAGAAGAGTAGATTTAAGAGGCAGAGGTAGAGGAAGATTTAAGGGAAAAGGTCATGGAAATAATTTTAACTAAGGGAGAGACAACAATTCCAAAACATTTAGTTAAGGAAAAGGAGGAAATAATTTTGGGCATACCAATTAAGGAAGAGGACTAGGTAATCAATATAAATAGAGATGTAATTTTAATTTCTTTAATTGTGAAAGCTATAGACACAAAGCTACTCCTTGTAGATCCAGATCTCAGAATAAGTCTAATGTTGCAAAAAATTGGTGCCAACATTTTGGTGAGAATTCTAATAATGTAGAAAGTTTATTTCTAGCAAGCAACTCTTTTACGGAAGATGGAAATATTTTGTATTTGGATTCTGGTTGTAGTAATCATATATGTGGGAATAAGCAGTTATTTTCCTCTTTTGATGAAAATTTTCAGTCAACAGTTAAATTTGGGAATAATTCAAATCTTCCTATTTTGGGAAAAAGGTCGAGTATTCATTAGGCTGAAAGAAGGTTCTAAAGTTTTATCTTTGAGGTTTTTTATATTCCTGGTCTTCATCATAATTTATTGAGCATGAGTCAATTATTTGAGAAAGGTTATAACATACAAATTCATCATGAGTTTTGCACCTTGATAGAGGATTAAAAGATTTATTGCAAAGGTAAAAGATGTCTTCTAATCATCTATTCCCCCTAAAAATTCATCATGAAAATTTTGCTTGCTTGAATTATATGCAACCTTATGCAAATTGGCTATAGCACACAAGTTTCGAATAATTTCATTTTTTTGGATTAAATTATCTATCAAGGAAAGAGCTTGTGTCTGGCTTACTTATTGTGAATATTCCTAACCATGTATATGAAAAATGTGACTTGGAAAATAACATAGGGATGTATTTCCAGTTGGAAAGTCCTATAGAGTAAAGAAGCAATTTGAAATTGTTCATTCAAATATGTGTAATGTTGAAGTTCTATCTAATGGAGGTAATTGGTATTTTATTACTTTTATTGATGATTTTAGTAGAAAAACCTAGGTGTATTTTCTAAATCAGAAATCAAAAGCTTGTGTTATGTTCAAATCATTTAAAGCATATATGGAAAAGCAAAGTGGCTGTAGAATTAAAGCATTAAGAACAGATAAAAGCCAAGAGTATCTTGAATGTGCAGAGGTCCTTAAGCAGTATGGAATTTAACATCAGTTGACCACTAGATACACGCCTCAATAGAATGGAGTAGCAAAAAGGAAGAATAGAACTATTATAGACATGCTAAAATGCATATTAAGATCTAAACAATTATCTAAACAATTTTGGGTAGAAGTTATAGCTTGTATTGTTTGTATTTTAAACAGGAGTCCAATAAAACACCTTAATGGTAAAACACTTGAGGAAGTTTTGAGCAGGAGGAAACCTTCCATTCAACATCTTAAAGTTTTTGGGTGTATTGTTGATGCCTATATAGCAGATAAGTTAAGGAAGAAGCTGGATGACAAAGGTGAGAATTGTATTTTTAAAGTTATAGTACAAATTCAAAGGCCTATAAATTATACAATCCAAATACAAAAAGACAATTATTAGTCATGATGTAACCTTTAATGAGGATGGACTATGGGATTGGTCTTCAACTTTCCAAAAATAGGCCAGTGGTAATTTGAGAAAGCTGGGAAGTACTTAAACAGATCCAGTATCTCAGCCAGAGACATCTAGTAGACCCCAAAGACGTCGTTAGTTACTAGCCAATTAGAATATTATATGATAGGTACTGATAATGATCTATCTGATAAAAAGATTATCAATTTCGCTTTATTTATAGATTATGAACTAGTTAATTATGAGGAGATATCAAATGAATTGGAATGGAGAAAAGTCGTGCTGGACCCCGTCTCCGAGGCCCAACATTCGGACCCATACAAGCATGGAAGACTCAAAACCGAACACAAACCGACCACAATTAGAGAAACTTTTAATAGAAAATTTGGGATTTGCTTTTTAATAAAAATTTTCCCCTTAAACTCACGATTCTAACGCCACTGGAAGCGCTCGATTCGGATTAGAAATGAAAAAGTTATGGCAAAAATACTAT
>JANIJH010000224.1:19146062-19158439 GCA_024520975.1 Erythroxylum areolatum
TTTCGATTTCATTTGTATTCGACCCTATTCGCTTCGCTATATGATTTGACCCATATTTGCGTTTCGCTCCATTTTTCTGTCTCATCTGCTTTCCGCTTTCCGGTTGGGATCCGGTCTTAGATTGGGTCCCAACAGAATGTAGATGGAATTCAAATGGAGAAGAAAACATAGATTGTATTGAGGTTGAAGAAGAAGATGATGAAGCATTTACCTTGTTATTAACGTGCAATAATGATAAAGAAAGGGGTGAGGAGTCTTGGTATCTCAACTCAGGAGCCAACAATCATATGATTGGTAATAAATATTTATTTTGTGGTTTTGATGAATCTGTTAAAAGCAACATTTCTTTTGGTGATAAAACTAAAGTTCTAATCAAAGTTAAAGAAGAAATTTTGATTAAATTGAAGAATGGAGATCATCAGTTTATATCTCATGTCTATTATGTTCCTGCTTTGAAAATAAATATATTGAGTAATGGACAACTTTTGGAGAAAGGCTATGAAATACAGATGACAAAGAGTGGATTGGTAATGTGAAATGGAAAAGGAAGATTGATTGCAAAAGTGCCAATGTCGAAGAACAAGATGTTCTTACTGAAGATCAATAAAGATAGTCCCATATGTTTAAAAGCTACTACGAATGATTCGTCATGATTGTGGCATCTTAGGCTGGGTTACTTGAATTTTGGTGGATTGGAACTATTGTATAAGAAAAGGATGGAAAATGACTTGCCTTTTATAAGTCATCCTGATCAAATTTGTGAAGGTAGTATGTATGGTAAGTAGTCTAGAAGGAGCTTTCCGAAGGAGTCTCTATCTCGAGCTAAACAACCATTCGAATTGGTCTACATTAATATATGTTGTCATATTGCACCAAGTTCATATAGAAAGGACAGGTACTTTTTATTGTTTATTGATGATTATACTTGCAAGACTTAACTGAACTTTTTGAAGGAAAAATATGAAGCATTTGAAGTGCTTAAGAAATTTAAAGCTTGAGTTGAGAATGAAAGTGGTTATCTAATTAAAGCAATTTGGACTAATTGAGGAGGTGAATTCACGTCGAATTAATTTAATCAATTATGTGAGTATCTTGGCATTCGACATTCTTTGATGGTTCCTAGATCACCTCAGCAACATGGAGTTGTGGAATGTTAAATAGAACTATTCTTGACATAGCTCGCAGTATGCTGAAGAGTAAGAAGATGCCAAAGAAGTTTTGGGCTAAAGTAGTAGCATGTACTGTATATTTGAATAATTGTAGTCCTACAAAGAGTCTAATGCAAATGACTCCACAAGAAGCATGGAGTGGAAGGAGGCCAAGTATTTTGCACTTAAGAGTATTTGGAAGTATTGGATATGTGCATGTTCCTGATGAAACAAGAAGCAAGTTGGATGATAAGAGTCAGAAGTTCATATTTGTTAACTATATTGAAAATTCAAAAGGGTATAAATTTTACGATCTTCAAAATGGAAAAACAATCATTAGTAGAGATGTTGAGTTTGATGAAGAAGGCTCATAGGAGTGAAATGTACCACAGGACGAAAATTATGAATTTCGTCTTTTGTTTGATAAATTTTTTTATATAGATAAGTCCCAGAATCAAATTGTCACTGATGTTACACCACAAACTCCTCCACGTGAAGTTCAAACAACTTAAATGATTATGCCTCCACAAAGCTCCTCCGAGAGGCCACATCATATGTGGAGTTTAGAAGAAATATATAAAGTAACAGAAGAAACCAATGATTCTACTCTGTTTTGTTTATTAGCAAATATAGAACCAATGACGTTTGAAGAAGCTGTCAAAGATGAAAGATGGAGATTTGCTATGGATGAAGAGATGAAAGTAATTAAAAATAATTATACTTGTCGATTGATAGATATTCCAAAAGGGAATCAACCTGTAGCAGTAAAGTGGATTTATAAAGTGAAAAAAAATTCAAAAGAAAAAGTAGAGAAGTACAAAGTTTGACTTGTTGCAAAAGGATTCACTTAAAAAGCTGGAATTGATTATGATGAAGTATTTGCTCCAGTGGCTCTCTTTGAGATTGTTCGACTAATTATTTCGTTGGCAACTCAACAGAGATGAAAGATTTATCAGATGGATGTAAAATCAGCCTTCTTGAATGGAACTTTAGAGGAAGAGATTTATATGTAACAACCATTAGGTTACATCGTTGAAGGACAAGAAGAGAAGGTGTTGAAGTTGAATAAAGCCTTATATGGTCTTAAACAAGTTCCAAGGACTTGGTATGCATACATTGATAATTATTTTCAGAAGGATGGTTTATCAAAATGTCTATATGCGAATGCCTTATATGTCAAAGAGAACAAGAATGGAGAAATTATGTATGTTGTTTGTTTATATGTTGATGATTTGATCTTTACAGGTAGTAATCCTACGATGTTTGAAGAATTTAAGAAGAAAATGACTGAAGAATTTAAGATGACTGATTTGGGGCTTATGACTTATTATCTTAGAATTGAAGTGAAGCAAAGTGAAGATGGGATTTTTCTCTCACAAAAAACTTATGCTGAAGCAATTTTAAAGGAGTTCAAAATGGATATAATCAATTCAGTTTCTCTCCAATGGAATATTGGATCAAGTTTTCTAAGCAAGATAACGCAAAAAAGGTAAACCCAACTTTATTCAGAAGACTGGTTGGAAGATTGCAATTTTTAACTTGTACAAGACCAAATATCTTATATGGAGTTGGTGTCATTAGTCATTACATGGAGGCTCCAACTTTGACGCACATGAAAGCAGCAAAGAGAATTCTTCAATATGTTAAAGGAACACTAGAGTATGACTTATTTTATATTGCTATAAATAATTTTAGATTATCTGCATTTAGTGACAGTGATTGGGGAGGAGACATCAATGATAAAAAAAGTACAAGTGGTTTTGTTTTCTTTATGGGAAGTACGGTGTTTGCTTGGAGTTCAAAGAAACGACTAATTGTTACTCTTTCAACTTGTGAAGCTGAGTATGTTGCAGCTGCTTCTTGTGTTTATCATATTATTTGGTTGAGGAAGTTATTGAAAGAGCTTAAATTTGAATAAGATAGAGCTACGAATATTTTTTTTAATAATAAGTCTACTATTGCTTTGGGAAAGAATCCAGTTTTTCATGATAAGTAAACATATAGACACCAAATACCATGTTATAAGATAATGCATTGGGAACAGAGAGATTCAATTGAAGCATGTGACATCTAAAGATTAAGTTGCCAATATGTTTATCAAAGCTTTAAAATGCAAAGATTTCTGCAGATTGAGAGCTATTCTTAAAGTTATTAAAGGTTGAATTACAAGTTTAAGAGAAGGTGTTAGATAATAAACTTGAATTATGATTATTAGAGTCCTAGTTAGAGTTATTAGTTAGAGTCATTGTTTAAGTTAAATAGTAGTAGTTTTAGTTTATCAAGAATTAGTTTTATAAGCCTATATTTATATGGGCATATTTTATGTTTTATTGGATAGCAATTTACCTTATAATACTGAAAATTGTTTAGCTTCTATTCCTTTGTTTCTTTTGCCTCTTCCATACTTTTTGCTATCCAACACTATTATGTCCAAGAAAAGAATGACTCTTCAACTTCACCCAACAAAGATAAGGTGCAAGATATCATGTAAGTAGTAAAATAGTAAGACACGGACAAGAATATTCTTCAGAGACAAGCTCTGGAATTACAAAGTATAACTGCTTAGGCATATTAGGAACGAAATTAAACTACCCTCAAGTGCAGGAACTCAGCCTCTCAATATAAAGATTTGGACGTTTAAGCCATAAAACTCACAACAAATGCTTAAAATCTGCATTCCTTTTCCCTTGCATTGCTTCATACTAGTTTTTTTCCCTTAGGTCACCATGGTTTTAAATTACAGTCCCTAAATGCAATTACGACAGAAATATTGTGATTGTGATCCAGAACATAACCACGATTTGCTATAATTACCACATCTTTTTGTAATTGCCGCTTGACCATTTAATACAATCCATTAAATAGACATCTACATGCATAGCACAAACTAAAACAACTTATCAATCTTACCTAAACCCAGTGCCGGCCCTGGGCAAGGGCCAGTAGGGCACCTGCCCAGGGCCTATGACAAAGAGGGGCCCCTAATCTCATGGTAAAAAATTTTTTTAGAGACATAAATAAAAGAATATTAATCAGTCATAGAATTAAGCTTCAAAAGAATTGCCCACAAGACAACAGCACAAACCCAATAATTAAGTAGCATGCAGGCCCATTAATGATGCATTTATCATGTCCTTCCTTTCGGAGCTATTAACACATTCAGTACTGAAAAGGGGCCCCATTCTCATCCCTTTCTCATGGTGAGAGACTCATTCATACAAACATGTAAACTTAAGTATACTACCAATTTATTAGGGTCTTTTTTTTTATTTCGTTCGATTTATTAGGGTCATTTTTTTATTTCACCCCGGGCCTATAAAACGATAGGAACGGCCCTGCCTAAACCATCCATTCTCCCATAACAGGAAAGCCCATAAAAGCTAGCAATCTTAATATCAAGACAGAGAAGAATTACTCGATAAGTTTCTTCATTAACAAAGTCTCAGCCTTCTTAAACTTCAACACTTGTAAAAGGGTGTCATCAAATGAAGACACTTTTGAACAGACCCAATGACACCTGGTCTTCCTTCTTCCTGTTGTGATTGGTATGTTTCTATATTTGCTGACAAGTCGTGTTTTCTTCCTCCACTTCATTTATATCATAAGCCTCTACTTCAGTTCTCTCTTTAATTTCTAGCCCTGATGCCATTTCTCTTCAGCTCTAAAAATAAACAAACTTCTCAGTTACACGAATTAGAAACACTCTGTTAGTTCACTTAATAGGATGACATTCCCATGTCGCATAAACGAAGAGTTTAGCAGCATATGTAATTATTTCTCTGGTCAACTATCCAATAGTGAGGAGGTGACACACTAAGTATCGGCAAGTTCATTGTGTATCGGCAAGTTCCTACTGCATTTCTTTTTTATTCTTATTTCCCATGGTACAAATGTCAGACTATAGCGGACAACTGTGGCAATTGCTTGCTAGTTTTGATTTCTAATCAACTCATAAGTTTCGTTATATATAGGCTTGGAAAGAGCAGCCCGAAAGTTTTATTCTGCGTAATCACAAGTTTCAAGGGAGAAAGAGAGAGGATACAGGAGAGAGGAAATATTGTTGGATATTTTAAACTTTTCCCATAAAGTTGGACAACATTTATTTGTACTTTTTGGTTTTTCAATAACTTATCAGTTAAGTTATGTAATTTGATATAGATAAAGATAATTAAGTGGTCCAATAAATCATCTAAATTAATGGATCGAAATCTGGGTGAAAACTAAATCTTGATCAGTGTGGACTGAACCTATATCGAGCCTGTGAAGAGAAAGTCCGATATAGTTAAAGTCTCCTGCAGTTGTTCATATCATTCATAAGCATAAGGATCTTTTAACCCATTAAGAGAACTTACGTTTTGAGAAAACTGTAGAAAGACATTGATTGCATTCCGGTGAGCAGTCCTGGTCAAGATGAAAATGGATTCATGCTCGGTTCGGCTTCGAAATGCTCGTTTGAAGTTATGAAACCAAAATTAGTTATTTTCCGCAGTTCTTCATTTATTTTCCTTTTACATTCGATCCGAGATATGTAACTAAGGTCTTGTTATATATTATATGTGGTATCAAAGTGGTGAGGTGATCGGGTGGTTAAAAGCAAAGGTTTTCAATTTTTTCTCCATGAGGTTTTTAGATAGTTAACTTCCGTTTTTTAGTTTTTTCTTGCTTTTTATTGCGTGAAAGTAGTATAAATGTGCTTAGCCTTGAGAAACGAGGTGAAAACGAGCCCGGGAGTGCAAAAATGAACCCAAACACTTGTCTAGAGTTGATGGGTGAATCAGCACATCGCCACGTGTGCACGACATACACCAGACGCGACTGACATCATATTGTACGGAAAAATAAAAAATACAAAAATTTCAGATTTTCTATAAGGGTGCCCCGGGGAGTTTTAGGTCAGTTTTCGAATTCAGAAAACTCATAAAGTGAAAATTTCCATTTTTATGGATTTATTGCATTAGTAATAAATTAAAGTTTGACTCCAGAAAAGGAATTAAGGCATTTTAAAGTCAATTTAAGTAAATTTTCATGCATCGAACATATCATAAGGGAGATACTTCAAGTTTTCATGTATTGGGTCTCATGTTCAGTATTCAAGATAGCATGATTGCTGGCCCCCGAATGTTTTCTTTTAGTTAAGCATGATTTAGATAATTTTGAGGTTTGAATAAGTAGATTTTTGGAAGTAATTTTTTAATATTTGTTTCTATGTTAGTAGAATTTATTTCATGGGTTAGTTGAAGTCAATGTGGTAAGTAAATGCATAAAGGGGTATTTTGGGTAGTTTACCTAAGTTTAAAAACCATAAGGTATTAAAGGATGGGCAAGGTGGACTTTTATCATTCATTAAGGGTAAAATGGGAAGAAAGAAGTGTTGTTTCCTTCCTTAAGAGGGGAAAAATGAAAATGGGAGAGAAGGAGGTGAAATAACAAAAGCAAAGAGAGGAAGAAGAGAGGTTTCGGTGGTTGAGAGGAAAGAAGAGAGTTGAGCTAGGGTTTCATCTTTTCTAAGCCTTCTAGAGAGATTTTGGTGTTGTGCATAAAGGGAAAAAAAATAGAGGAAGATAAGAGCTTTCTTTTAAACCAAGCATTTCTTCTTTTGGAGAAGATTTGAGGTAAAAGCATTTAAAGCTTTGGATTTTTGGAAGAGTTTTGGTTTCAAGAGCTTAGTAAATGGTTTAAGTGTTCTAGGATCAATTTATACATTAGTTTCTTTGGGTTCTCATTTGGAAATTCCTATTGATGTAGGAATTGTATTTATGTTAAAAAGGTAATCAAGAAGGACAAGAGGAGCAAGAGGAGAGGTATATTTGAACAAGCCATAATCAAGGACTTCAAGGTGGGTTTCACTTTTATAGTTAAGTAATAAGCCAATAAAATTTTCTGTCAAGAAATGACATCAAATAAATTTTGCAACTACCTCATTCACGTGCATTTAATGTTTTTAAATGTTGCAAGATGGGGCTACACGCTTATACATGATTTTGTGATGATTTATGAAAAGTTATTTTTAAAAATGATTCTTTAAAATGATGCATGATTATGAAACCATACTTTTGAAAATGGTTTTAAAGGTATAACAAGCATATGAAAAGCAAATTTTCAAGACAATGTGCCATTTTGGGCATCAAGCTTACAAGATTTTGAAACCTATGTGTTACGTGGGTTTGTGGTAGTCCCTCAAGAACCATTACTTGCACGTTGACCCAAGTATAGGCTTCTCCCATCTGTCCACTAGTGACATGGAGTTTCCTCAAGGACTCTCTCAAGAATTCAGGACTACACAGGACCATTACATTCGAAATGTGTAGCGTGTCATATTTTGGACTTACCCAAACTATTTGATATGTTTATGTATTCATGACAAGTTTACATGAGTGATGCATTCATGATTTGCATACACATGAATTTCTACATTGAAAATGACTTACAAATATTTTTGCTTGTTACAAATTATAAAATTGTTACCCACGGGCTTTAAACTCACCCCCCAATCTCCTCCCACACATTCAGGTGATGACCAGGATATCGAGTAGGTCAAGAGGCAAGGCAGCATTCCTAGTTTAATTATTTTGTGTTTGAAGCAAGTTTTATAAAGAAAGGCTTTAGTTACATTTTGAGAAAATCATGGTTCATGTATCTTTTATATTTTGGGATTTTAATGTATTAATGTATTTGTGACTTGAAATGCCCACTAAAGCTTTGTAAAAGGTTTATCTTTTGATGAAAATGGAATATGTTTGCATATTTACTCATAACTCTCTCAAGTTTGTACGTTGCATTCTTTTCAAGTTTTCATAAAGGAAAAATCTGTGTTCTAATTTCAGGGAAAAATTTGGATTAATTCAGGCTAATTTTGGCAAATGTGTCTTCTGGAAAGTTGTAGGTCTTTCTTTTAGCTTTCCAATGGTATATAGTATGAAATTTTTGAATTTCTAGACTGAAAGTTATAGTCCTTATAATGGAAGATATATCTTCTGTGATTTGCTTCTTCTGTATTTTCGCTTCTTCTATGTTTTGCTTTTTTTGTTTTTTTCACCTGGCCTATCTTCTGTTCCATTTTCACCCTCTAAAGATAGAATCTATCTACGAGGTCTTCATGAAAGTTGTAGATCTTGAAGTCCTATTTCGAATCATATAAAGAACACCTTAATCCGATATCCGTACGGAAAGTTATAGCAATTTTTTCACTTCTTCTGTGTTTTTCCGTTCGTTTGCTTTTTCATTTGACTTCCTCTATATCTATCTTTTGTTCCATTTTTGACCCTCCAAAAGATAGAATCTATCTTTAAGTCTTCATGAAAGTTGTAGATCTTGAAGTCCTCTTTCGAACCATAAAAAGAACACCTTAATTCGATGTCTGTAGGGAAAGTTACAGTAATTTGTTCACTTCTTCTGTCTTTTTTCATTCGTCTGCTTTTTCATTTGACTTCATCTATACCTATCTTCTGTTCCATTTTTTATCCTTAAGAAGATAGAATCTGTCTTTGAGGTCTTCATTAAAGTTTTAGATCTTGAAGTCCTCTTTCGAACCATATAAAGAACACCCTAATCTGATATCTATAGGGAACGTTATAGCAATTTTCCCACTTCTTTTATCTTTATCCATTCATCTTTTTTTCATTTGACTTCGTCTATACCTATTTTCTGTTCCATTTTTTACCCTTCAGAAGATAGAATCTGTCTTTGAGGTCTTCATGACCTGAGATCAATTTTTTAAAAGACCCTTGCTCCCTGCAACTGATCAAACAAATCATCAATCCGAGGCAGAGGGTACTTGTTTTTAACAGTCACCTTGTTGAGTCTCCGATAATCAATGCACATGTGCCATGTCCCATCCTTCTTCTTAACAAACAAAACCGGCGCTCCCCATGGTGACGAACTCGGCCGTATATACCCCTTCTCTAACAATTCCTCCAATTGCTCCTTGAGCTCCTTCAGTTCAGTTGGAGCCATTCTATATGATGGTATAGAAATGGGCGCAATTCCGGGAATCAAGTCAATGGCAAACTCGATTTTCTTCACCTGCGGCAAACCAAGTAAGTGCTCTGGGAACACATCTGAAAATTCCCTTACTACTGGAACATCCTCTAGCTTCCCTTTATTTACATCTGTGTCCACGACGTGTGCCAAGAAGGCTTCACACCCTTTTTTCATCATCCATTCGGCGAGTAAAGCCGAAACAATCCTGGGTGATGGGATTCTCCTATCTCCTCTGAAGGTCACCTTCTCACCATTGCCCAAATCAAACTCTACCTCCTTGAGGCTACAATCTAATTTTGCACAATATTTTTCCATGGCATCCATACCCAGTATAACATCTAGACCCTTTAGCTCTAGAGGCAAAAGGTCTACTACCATTCTAGCACCCTCAATAATCAATTCACAGTCTTTATATACTTGGCTTATTATCACCTTCCTCCCTAAAGGAGTGCTAACAATCAAAGGACTACCCAAAGGCACCAAATTCACATCATGCAAAACCATGCTTGCAGAAACAAATGAATGTGTCGAACCAGAATCAATCAAAACATATACTTCAGAGTTAAATAACTGAGCCATACCCGTGACAACCTCAGGCGCGGCTGCAGCTTCCTCCCTGGTCATGGAAAATACCCTTTCCTGAGCCTAAGCCTGACCCCTTAGCCTTCCTGGAGGAACAGTCTTCCTTACAGCTCTAGAACTACCCACTTTAGTGGCTGGCCTGGTCCCCACTGTTTCTGTTCTCCTTGGGGCCTGCGACTGCGACCCCTCTTGCCTTGTCGACTGGGGACAATCCCTGATCATATGTCCCTTCTGCCCGCATCAGAAGAACGCTCCAAGTAACTTGAAGTACTCTCCTTTATGAAGTTTCCCACAATGCTCACATTGGGGATTTGTATATCTGCTCTTTCTTGTCCTTCCCGTGCCTCCCACACTTGAGGCTTGCCCTGAGACTGCCCTTGCCTGTTTGTCCTTGTCCGGGCCACTACTCCCCACTTCGCTTTGGGAGCGAAAGCTCCTCACACTCCTCTCTTGCATTGGAGCACTCATCCCTTTCTTAGCAGATTGTTCCCGGCTCTTTCTCTTCTTATTGACTTCATATTTGATGTTTTCTAATTTCTCCGCCTGGAGGGCCGCATATACCAGTTACTGGTAGTCACAGAAGTTATGAATCAGTACCTTTTCTTTGATTCCTAGATGAAATCCCCCCTCAAATTTGCGACATTTGTCCTCTTCATTTGCCACAATATTGGCCGCATACCGGGAAAGCTAGGTAAACTTCAGCTCGTACTCACTCATACTCATGTCCCTCTGTGTGAGATTCAGGAACTCCCTAGCCTTTTCCTGAATATACACACTGGAAAGATACTTCTTTCTAAACACTTCCACAAAATCTCTCCAGGTCAACACCAGAGGCATCACTTGACTATGGGGCACTGATTCCCACCAGTGGAGTGCATCCCCCTGCAACAAGCTGACTGCATAGTCCAGTTTCTCCTCATCATTGCACTTCATCTGCATTAGGACCCTCTCTGTCCTCTTCAACCATGTTTCAGCCTCTTCAGGATTGGTGGCTCCATTGAAATCCACAACTCCATACTTGGGAAGCTTATCATACTGTCTACTCCTCTCTACTGGAGCTGGCACCGGCACTTGTGACCCTTGGCCTATGGCATAAGTAAAAGCCTGGGTGAAGGCTTGAAAGAACTGTGGGTCCATAAGGTTCATTTGAGGCATAGGAGGAGGAGGCGTGACACTTCATGTTGCACACTAGATGCCTCAGAGTTGGGAGCAGAATGTGTCCCTGCATCTTGTGGGACATAGGATTCATCCGTGCTCCCTTGACGAGAGCGATGTCGAGTCAGAGCTCCTCGAGTTCCCCTTCGAGGCGACATAATCACTCCTTCCATTTTTAAAACATTTAGAAATCTTTAGTTTACGAAAAACAATTTCAAATCATGTAAAACAATTCAAAACAATGCAAGTTATTCATTTAAAACAATGCATGCAATTCATTTAAAACAATGCATGTGGTTCATTTAAAACAAAGCATGTCCACTTCATACCGGAAAACTACCCACTAGGGTACCTAGGATAACACTAAACCTAGTCTCTCTGATACCACAACTGTTGGGCCCCGATTTCGAAGCCCAACTATCCAAAATCGTATAGCGTGAGTGTTCTTCATTGTAGGGTTAAACCAAAATACCCTAACTAGTCCTCAACAGGCCCTTATCAGTCTTATTACATCTCAGGCTACAAAAGGGTGGGCTTACACATTGAAATCTCAAAATTCACAATTAACTCTTCAAACTTGTAGCTCTTGGTCTCTATTTTATTTTGGAGCAAGAACTACCTAGATCGGAACTCTATAGCTCAAGATATGCTTAAAAATCCAAAGATTGTTCATAGTCCGATCAAGCTCTCCAAACCAACCCCTTATTTCTCGTACCCCAAACTTTTTGATTCTGACTCCAAATGCTATAAAATTTTATATAGAGGTAGAAAAACATGTTAGGATTCTAACGCCTCAAGAATCACCTCATTCGGAGATCACCTCATTCGGAGATCAGACGAAGGAGTTATGGCCAAACAAATCCGATATGTTCATATTTTGATTCCTACTGAACATACTTTGGTGCAAACGCTATAACTCTCATTATATATGTCGGATTGACTTCTTTTTGGATGGTTAGAAAGTAGACATCTAGGGATACAACTTTCATGAAGACCAAAATTTGAAATTCGGTCATTATGAGGGTCAAAATATATGGACCGTGTAAAATCACATGGTCAGACCGTGTAACCTTCAGGTGAAATAGTGTCCATGCGACCAGAAAAACACGGGCAGGCCGTGTAACCTTCGGGTGTAACAAATTTTCACCCTCCAAGACCCCTCCAAAGGTTCCCAAATCCATCCTAACTTCTCCTATACTCATAATCTTGCCAAAATCTACTCTTTCGAGTCCGAGATTCACTTCATATACGCTAATGGTTCGGGAATTTCGTCCACTACAACATCCTAACTTGGAATGAGCATAACTCTCAACTGCGATATCAAAAAATTGCAAATTGCAAATTGCAAACTTGGTATCGTTGGAAAGCTAAAAGGACAAGCTACAACTTCTATGAAGACAATTAGGCCAAATTCACCCTAAATCAAAGCATAATCTCCCTCAAAGCAGAACACAAAATCCTACCCCAATGAAAACTTAGAATTTGCAATGCAACAACATGAAATGCCATAAA
>JANIJH010000224.1:19164963-19180605 GCA_024520975.1 Erythroxylum areolatum
TGTGGTCGGTTTGTGTTCGGTTTTGGGTCTTCCATGCTTGTATGGGTCCGAATGTTGGGCCTCGGAGACGGGGTCCAGCATCTCTAGTTTTATGTTTGGTTATTCTGCCCAAAGGTGTTGACCTTACATAAAATTTTGAGATGTGAATAAAGGCATTAAATGGAGGAAAGTTGTTACTCAAGAGATCTATTTACCCAAAGGTGGTAGTGTCATGAGAGTTGATAATTTGTACTATGATTGCTTTTATGTGGAGGTCTTTTTGCATATATTATGTATTCAGCCCAAAGATGTTTCCTAATATGTGTGATCAGATTCTCAATATAGATATTATTTAATAGTGTTGAGTATTGTTGTTGTCTTACATTTGTGTTGATTTAAACATTATCATTTTGCAGTCATCTTTTTGGTCAACAATATCAGTGTCACCATTGATGATCAGTTTCAATATGAAGAAGTGGACAGAGGATGAATGTTATGGAGATAGCTGAAATTAATATGGTCATATGGATGGACAAGCCATCTCTACCTAAATCTATGAGCTCGAGAGCTCATAAAGCAACTTATGCAACCTAGGATCAGTCTAACAGATTATGTCTTATGACCATTAAGAGATCCATACCTGTCCATCTACTTAGTGGACTTCCGAACACGGACATAATGAAGGAGTTTCTTGGAAATATCTCCCAAAGGTATATAGTCTCACCTAATATTGAGATGAGTGCCTTAATGAAAGAATTATTCTCCATAAGGTACACGAGAGAAAGGGGAGTGATGGAGTATATATCAAGAATGATCCATCTTCATAGTAGACTAAAGATTTTAAATATGCCTCTTCCTGATGTCTTCATAGTTCATCAAACTCTGAACACACTCCCTCTAGAGTTTAGTAATCTGGTGATGACATATTATTTGCTGGATGAGGAATGAGACTTCAATACTTTGATTGCCCATTGCGTTGCTGAGGAGGAGAAACTCAAGCTTACTACTCCTATAGCCCTCAAAGCAACTGATGGGAAGGCAAAGATGAAGCCTACTAAGGTCAAAGGTAGAAAGTTAAAAAACTTTTCCACATGCTGATGCTGGACAATTCAGTGATAGTAAACATCCTGCGGATGTAAAGAAGCTAGCAGTATAAGGCTTAGAAAGAAAGACTGAGACCATCAGGTAACTCCTTGGCTTATCAATTTATGAATCTAATTTTGTGATATTCGCATTAAGTTCTTGGTGACTATGGAGCATCTGATCATGGTGCTTCCACAATGTAGGAGTTCATATCCAGGATATAGCCAAATAAAGGGAAGCAGGAACTGATGGTTGACAACAATGAAGAAGCGAATGTAATACCTATGGGGGATGTATGTACTGAACCTTGTTGCAAGGCTCATTTTGGTTTTTTACATGATAAATTTAATATGTGATCTTTGTATCAATTTTGGACAAAGAAGGTTAACGTTTTGTATTTAATGCTTCTATTGTACATTTGTTGTTTAATGTAAAACATAATGGTACAACTTTCTTGTCATATGGTTTGTATAGAATATGTCTTATCCCAAATCAGATATATGCTTCTTCGTATCTTACTGTCATACATGGTGTGATATAAAAGTTTAAGCTACATTTCTAGAGCTAGGGTTGAGAGAGTGATTAAGGAAAGTATTCTCTCAATTCTAGATTATGATGATCTAGAAATATGTGTTGATTGTTACAGGGGTAAGTTGACTAATAAGGAAAAAGGGTCAACTTATGCTTCTGACTTGTTGGGTCTGATACATATGGATATCAGAAGGCTTTATACGGTTACATTATGCAATTCTAAATATATTCTAACATTTATTGATGATTGTTCCCATTACAGTTATGTTCTCATACTTGTACACATAGAGGTTCCTGGGGGTACAAGATCTAATGCAGTTATGTAAATCTACTAGAATGAGACGACTGTCTATCTCATCTGATTACATAGTCTATTAGGTGAATGGGACTATGATATTAGACATATTATGAATCTAGTTACTTTTTACAGAAGTTATTTCTGGAACCAATGCGAATTTTTGGTGGGATGCAATAACTGACGAGATATAAGCCATGGAGCATAGTAAGGTCTAGGAGCTAGTTGGCTTGCAGTGGAACTACAAATCCATTAGTTGTAAATGAAGTTTAAGACCTAAAGGATTTCGAGGTAAAGTTTAACTGAGCTCACTTAGTTACCTGATGATTCACTCGAGGAGAAAGGTTGATTTTAAAGTTATCTTTTCTCTTGCATCCTCGAAGGATACATTTTGAATAATTATGGCAATTGTAGCTCATGATGATATAAAGTTATATCAGATGGCTATCAAAATCACTTTTTTGAAAAAAGACCTTTATGAAGAGGTTTATATGGTACAACCTGAATGGGATCCAGATGGAACTAACATGATTTGCACGTTAAGCAGATCAATATATGGTTTACATCAAACCTCTCAAAAGTGACACCTTACAGTTGATGAGGTTATTACCCCTTTCAGCTTCATGAAAAATAAAGTTAAAAGATGTTTGTGCTATGAGGTTAGGGGGAGCAAAGTTATCTTCATGATGTATTGCTCAAATTGGATAACTTGACCATATTGCATGAGGTTAAGCAACTTTTGGCCAAACATTTCAATATGAAGGACTTTGGTGAGGCATCTTTTGTCTTAGGTATACAGATTTACCAAGGCATATCTCAATACTTATTAAGCCTCTCATATAATGCATAAATTGAGTATGTGTTACAGAGTTTTAATCAAGTTAACTGTAAACCTATCGTAACATGTATCTCTTATAGTGAGAGATTGTCTTTGGTATAGTGTCAAAAAATAAAGTAAACAGAGAGGTTATGAGGAATGTTCTTAAAATTGGTACAGTTGATAGCTTGATGTACGATCGAGTAAGTACTAGGCGGGACATTGCATTTACTGTTAGACTATTTGGTCAATATCTAGTTAACCTAGGAATAGACTATTGGAATACAGTCAAGTGAGTGTTGAGATACTTAAAAGGGAACTAAGGATTATATGTTGATGTATAGAAAAGTCAATAATCTAAACCTCGTAGGAAATTCAGATTCAGATTTTAGCTATATGCTTAGATGATACAAAGTCCACTTAAGGTTACATTTTCTTTTATGCTTGCAGATGGTACAATGTCGTGAAAAATGTCAAGTAGACACGGGAGATTTTCTCGACCATGCATGCAAAGTGTATGCTATAGGACTGCTTCACAAACAGTTTGACTCAGAAACTTGATTTCTGAATTGTCTAAAGTTGATTTAGTGGCTAGACCCATTTGGTTACACTGTGATAATCTTGTTGTTGTGTTATTTAATAACAACAAAGAATATCATAGGGTCTTAGCATTTGGAGGTCAATTTTGACCATGAAGGAGTTGATATAAAAAGGTGATATTAAGGTTTGGAGCATTTAAGGGCTGAGAAAATGTAAGCTGTTCCTTTAACTACTAGATTTCGCTCACTTGTGTTTGAAAGACAAGTATACAGTATGGGTGTTTTGAAGTCCTTAGACACTGTTAGTTAGGAGATCGTTATGGTTGCTCCATGTACATCTGTACATTAATACATTTAATGTATTATGATGGTATGATGGTTCATCAACAAAGATGATCATTGTTTATCCTCAATAATAGTTGTTATCATATATTGTCATAATATATATGAAAGCCTTACGATTTGTGCCGATCTTAAGCATTTAAAGGTCATTGGACATATATACAGATTAACCTTAAGGCTATGTCATTAAGACGCATATAATTTTATACAAATATCCATTAAAATTGACATGACATAAGGGATGTAAGTTTTAATCTCATAAAGGTTCTGTAATGCAGTTTAGCATTCAGTTAGAGAACATAAAAGTTTTTTCTTATGCTATTTAGCATTCGGTGAGAGAAAACAATTTTTTTCTAATGCTGTTTAGCATTCGCTGAGAGAAAACATGATTTCTCTAACGTAGTTTAGCATTTGTGATTTAGCATAAAGTTAAAGAAATTAAGACCTATAAATGAAGATATAATTTAGATCATACAGGTATCATCTTAGTTTGACACACTCCATTTTTTCATTCATATTAGTGAAATATTAAATATGTGTGATTATATTAGATCTGTGTCGCACATAACACATGCATTTCATACTTCTTGGTATCAAAAGCCTTACAGTACGAAATGATGGACTTTTGTTATCTTTGGATCAAATATTTTGTTTTTAAACTTAGTCAACTAATACAGTAGTGTGACTTAACCGAGTTTTTTAAAACTGTTTTAAACTTGAAGACAATACCACAATTAAGTATCGTCCAAGCCTCTAAGGGGGGAGAATGTTGAATATTTTTTACGTTTCCCATAAAGTGAGACAACATTTAATTACAATTTTTGGTTTTTTAATAACTTATCGGTTAAGTTACGTAATTTAATTCGGATAAATAAAGTGACCAAATAAATGATCTAAATCAATGGATCAAAGTTTAGATAGAAAATGGATCTCAATCAGTACAGATCGGATCCATATCAGGCCTGTGATGGGGAAGCTCAATATGGATGTTATATATAAATGTTACGGTCTCCTACTGTTACTTATATCATTCGTAAGCATAAGGATTTTCTGACCTATTATGAGAGCTTACGTTTTGAGAAAACTATAGAAAGATATTGATCACGTTCCAGTGAGAAGTTCCCATGAAGATCGCGGTGAATTCGCACTTGTTTCGACTTTGAAAAGGTTCTTTTGAAGTTATGGAACCAAAATCAAGTATTTTTCGCATTTCTTTATTTATTGTCCTTTCACGTTCGATCCGAGATACGTAACTAAGGTCTCATTATATATTACAAATATATTTTTTAAAAATTGGGTTTCACTTCCAAAGACTTACGAAAGATTCAGCTGTAACTTCTTAGAACTGGTAATGAAGAAATTGGGTTTGCTAAGGAATTTCTGAACGTTATTGGGCCGTGCGTTTCCTCAGTGAGGTGTGTTGGAGGAGTTTATTCTAAGAACGTGCAAGGACCCTTTATCCATCTTAAGCCTAGAACCACTTGCAGCAAGATCACAATTTGAGAAAATTAGTGGTAGGCCTCGTGGAATTTTTATATGACACGGATGCCATACCACTCAATCTCTCATTTTATTGTTTGCCAAAGACTGCATTTTATTTCTCAAAATTTCTGCCAATGAATGTTAGATCATAAAGAGCATTATATCGGACCTAAAGAGAGCACAAGGCTTTGTTCCTTTTTTCAGCGCCACCACTTTAACAGCAATAAGCGAAGATATTGCTAATTGGATCCAAAACAAAAGATAAACAGTTACTCCAAGACTGTTATTCAAGGTATACCTGCGTATCCAATGTTAGCTTTTTTATTACCGAATTGTTTCTGTAAGGACTAAAACAATATAATGAGTGAATTCTTCTTGGTGGGAACAACTTCTTGTGGTGAAAAACTTAAGCTGGATTAGTTGGGTTGATTTTGTGTATGGGCAAACTAAATGGACCGTGATTTTCTAAGCTTTAACGTGGCATTGTTATTAAAGCAAATATGACGCCTAATTCTCTATGAGCTAAATATGATTCTTTGGGAAATATTTTTAGGTGAAGAAAAATGTTAGAAGTATCATTAACGCGGAACAGCTCCAAAGCAGCTTGTGGGTGCTTGAAAAATATGTTGTGCTTGGTATCTTGGCAATGGGAGACAATCTGAAAAGATACATTTCTCAAATTCAACTGCCTAATTAAGATTTTTTTGCGAAGAGTAAGGTTCAAGTTAGTATAATCTTTAACTTTTGAATTTCATCTTTTCCGAAGTTGAAAGAAGCAATATCTTGCGATTGTTGCCTCAACTCTGTATCTTATAAATGATAAGTTGGCTTGGATGCACACTAATAACGAGAAAACAACCCACCATTTCGTTTCTTCCTTTCCCAATCGGCACCCTAAGGCCTGTTGCTCTATTTCAGCTTTGAACTCTAATGTTTGAAATGGTTTAAGGAAGTTAAACGTCCCAGCAAAAGTTAAGATGTGCTTCTGGCGTGATCTTTGGAATAGCCTTCCAACTCAGTGTTCCCACTGTTCAGACATGTTATATGTTTAAGGTAAGAATATTCAATTTAGATGAAATCCCCTTCTGAAATGCGTCTTAAGAATTAATATTGAAGTTTGGAATCTGAAATCTGCCAAGACCAAAAACAAAGTTGCTATTAAAATTAGGGCGACTATCTTGTGGTTGCTATTTATGATCCAATTCATTTACCTATATTGCCGTGTATGGTCGAAAAGTGTGCTGTATTGAATAGGCTTAATTTAGCCTCTAATTGTGGCATTTGCCATATCAGTTTGGAGGGGAATGTTATTGTGGTCCTCTCCCAACTGAAATCTTGTGATAATTCGTTAGTTGATTTTTGGTAAAATTATGAAGAATGTTTAGTTTTATATCTTTTTCTAATGCTTAAATTTTGATTTCGTTTTTAAAACTTGCAATCGGGTTACTCACTCTTACCGATTTTGCATAAATCGTGAACCAATTTTATTGTGTGGCAATCAGATTCCCCACCTTCGTTAATTTTCTTTTTTTGACAAATAACGTTCGTTAATTTTTAAAGTGTGTAATGACAGTTTTTTCACAAAGCAATTTTCATTGAAAAAGGATAGAGGTCTTCAGACAGTGGAGCCGAACAACCGGAAGAAGCCATAAAATAAAAGTTGATGTTTGTTTTTTTGACGTACCGTTTACTCGATGTTTACCCAAACACATCTCACCAACTTTTTAGTTCAAAAGCCATAAAAAGAAGACAACTTTAGGAAAAGTTTCAATCTCTGAATCAAGTAATGGGGATTGTTTAATCAGCGGTCACCAAGTTGGTGGGGAACTCATTATTATTATATGAGCATGCACCAAGTTCTGTCTAGCTACACCAACCTTATCTGTTTCAGGATTTTTACAACCATTTCGGAAGTGGTTGCTGGGTACACAGGACGTGAAGATATATGTATATATATGTGTGTATGTGCTGCTGTGCATCCATATCTGAAAGTTACACACACATATATATATATATACATATATATACACACACGCACACACAGGATGTGAAGATATATATATATATAACCTTCGATATGGATGCACAACCCTCCTCTCTATTTGGGTTATATAAAACCTACTACCCTAATATACTAGATTGCAATAAGATAGACTTGCAGGCAATAATTTGGAACCTTTGCCTTTATGTGTTGGAAGAAGCCCTACTTTCAATAATTCTAATTATTGCGATGCCCATGCCAAATCATGAGTTAGCTGCAAGTGGTCAATAACATACGAAACTTTCGTTACTTCGAAGAAACTAGGGGACAAAAAAGAGTAGGGATTTATGAGAAAGCTCCGGGTTTAAATTTCAAGCACTTACTTTTCTAAGCTACAAATATGAGAAGAGCTTATCTTATAATAATTTTATTTGTTATAGCTTCTTCATTCAATTCATCCATTGGACTTCTAAAATTTCAAAAAAAGATAATTTTTTTGGTCTCTCTCAGCCTGTTGTAGTTCATATGGTTGAAATTTAACTATTAATTTCAAATTTTATAATGAAAATTGATGCTTACCACGAATTTAGACCTACCAAGTCGAGGCTAAATGATCTTTTGACAAGGTATGATGCAACACTCTGAATTAATTTGAAAACAACAGCACGTAGACATGTAATTTACATTTCACAAAAAAGAGTTGGACATATGAGCAAAATTTTTAGGGAGTTGTTATTGATATTGTCAAAAAGAGTTGGACATTAACATTAAATTTAGATAGTGAAAAGACAACAACTTGATTTCTTAAGACAGGGAGTGTAAGACGACTACAGTTTTACATATGGCTCACATCTATGCGTTGTGATACGAGTCAGAGCATGAATAGGCGCTAGTATGAGCGAGACAAGACACAATGACATGTTCTCGCAAGAATGGTGCATTATACGTTTGACACTGGGTTGTGGATGAATATGAACTTCCGCAGAAGAAGAGTTGGCCTATGACTTAGATTTTACGCTATCGGGGGAGAATTCTAAAATATTTTTCTGGTTTCGGATTGCAGGAATGTCTCCTGATTGCAACCATTCGTTTCAATTTGATTTGAACTGTTGGACACTACTGTATATACCGGAAGAAAGTTGTCCATGAAGTAACTCAATTCTTACACTCAACTTTAATCTGAGACAAAACTGCAACATATAAGCCTTAACTTGTAACCTGAAAATTGAGTAAAGCAATCATCAACTTACCAGTCTGCGACCTGCAAATGTTCCTTCCGTAAACTTCCCTTGCAATTTATCATCCTATTATATATATTATGTCCTACTCTAACGTAAGGACTAGCTCACGGTTCACCTCTAGAATCAGATTAAGAACTTCTTCCAAAAATGCAGACAGAACTTAGGGGTATGTAACATGGTGGAATGGTCCTAAGCAATCTGGTAACTTTGAAAGAGTATCGACATATCGGACGCAGAGAAATGTGTTGGGGATTAAGATCTACATATTTTGAAGACTTGCTAGTCAAGTGTAAAATCCCACCATAAATCTGTGTAAGGAGTCACCTCGACGAAGAGACGGCATGTTTATTTAGGCTTGCGAAAATCAAAGCCTATTATCTAATTTTGGTATCACTGAGGACACAAGTCTATATCCTAGCCAAGTTCATTCCTATTCCTAGGGCACTATGTGGCAGTATGCCATAGTAACAGTTTTCTACAGTGACAGGTTTTCAACAAATGGTCTAATGTTTTGTTAAAAATAACTCCCTTGATAATTGCAATCTTAATAAAGGAACTCTTGATGGAAGAATGTCATTCTAGCAAAATTTTCAAGACTTGGGTCCCCTAAAACTTGGCACTTATGATGATAACACACCGTCAAGTCACACTGCTTAGAATTTAGAAGAACTCAATCGTCAAGTTTGGTTTTTACAGCATTGAAAATCAGATTATTTTGTGGTTTCTTTACAAAATATAAGATTGTTAATACACTTTGTTAACTATTTCAATGGCTGAAACTTAGTTGCCTTTAATTTTCGCTTCTGCACTAAATCTATCCAGTATATTAAGCTTGCATATATTAGATTTGAATTAATTTTGTTCTCAATTTTATTGGAAATAATGATTATTTTTCCTAATATTTAGTATCAGAGCATGATTTTTGCCTCGATCTTGATATGCTTTGATGTTTGGTATTCTGTTTGGATCCCAAAACTAAATATATGAATTTTGACTTAAATGCTTGACCTTCCGTTGATGATCTACAAACTGAAATTTGAAGCATGTTTTAAGTTTGTTCTTGAATTATACTTAATGCTTCTATGTTTACATATCATGGAATTTGTTGTATATGAATGTTATATGTGTTCAAATTAATGGATTCATGAAGTTCAATGCCTAAAGATATGCATTTTCATTAACTAAAGAATAGCTACAACATCTTTGATTCATCTTATGCATTGAGGACTTCAAGATCACTAAAAAGCATTAGTTTGTAATTGATCATATTCAACGCAATAAGATCATCTCACAAGAATTTCATTGTATTTGCATAGTTAATTGATATCAAATATCATGTTATATTTCTTAATTTTACCTAAAAGGTTAAGAAATGGAATGTAATTGATAGTTTCGATGTAAAGCAATATGAATCATTTGACTTAGGAATTTAGCCATAGGCAATTCTTTTTGTTAATTCATTTTATTACATGTTTTATATTAGTAAAGTATGATTATGTTTGTTTGACTCAATTTTGTGACATAAGCATGTTTATAATTATTTTTCCTTGTGAATTTTTCTAATATGATCAAAATAATGTTCATGTTTTGTTAAAGGTCATAAATGAGCAATTCGTGTCCTAAAAAAATGCGCCTGCTAAAACCTTAATTATAAGATTCTCATCTTAAGAGGTCAAGGTGTTATAGATGTGTGTGAAAATTACGTAAATGAGCGACACTGTGGCTCAATTGAAGGCTCTTGAAGTTAATATGTCTAAGTCTTTTCTTGTGCACTATATTTTGAATACAATGTCATCTTAATATGAACCTCTCAAAATATCTTATAACACGTATAAGGATAAATGTTTAATTAATAAGTTGATGACCATATGTGTGTAAGAAGAAGGAATGTTGTTTATGGAGGTTGGGGAAAGTCTGCATCTAGCTATTTAAAGAAAGAATAAGGATCAAAGCAAAGGAAAGGGAAGATAAAGATACCTCCCTAAGGTGAAATCAAGAAGGAATTCAAGTGTTTCTTCGCAAAAAGAAGGGACACATAAAGAGGATTGTCCTAAATCTCATGCTTGAATTGAAATGAAATGGTTTGAAAAATCTAAGGAAGCTAGTGGGAAGTGAATGGTACATCTATTCAGGCAATAAGATTAGTTCACGTGTTAAGGCTACTAAGACATATAGATTAGTTCTCAATGGTGGCTTTGTTTTATTATTAGAGAAGAGCTTTTCTATTTTAAATTTCTCTAAAATTTTGATTTATGTTTTAAGAATTGTACCTTTTAGATATTCCTTTAACTTTGATAATTGTATTAACTTGTTTTTTAACACTAATCTTGTCATGAATTGTACATTGTCTAATGACCTTTACCATACTAAATTATAATTTGATACACCTTACAAATTGCATATTAATGATCATGTTGGCATTAGACGATGTGTTATGATAGGATTCCTCTATTTTATGGCACCAGAGATTATGACATATCTCCATAAAGAGAATTAAAAGATTATTAAATGATGGAGTACTTGGTGCTCTAGATTTTACTAATTTTGATACTTATGTAGATTACATTAAGGGTAAGTAGACCGATGTGTCAAAGAAAGGTATTAAGAGGAGTTTAAATCTATTGGAAATAATATATACAAACATTTTTTGTTCAGATATAGACTTATATCATCAAATGTACTTCATCACTTGTATGGATGATTACTCACAATACATATATCTCTACTTCCTTAAACATAACAGTGAAGCATTTAATACGTTTAATATTTTCAAGGCAAAAGTAGAGAAACAATACAGTAAGCAAATTGAGATCGAGATGTAGATAGAGGTCAGGAGCATTTTGGTATATTTACTAAAGATGGATAAGAACTAGGTCTTTTTTTCTAAGTTTTTATTCCTGATTCTCCTTACTAGAATGGTGTAGCTAAAATAAGAAACTAAACATTATTGTAGAGGGTGCGGAGCATATTGGCTAGCTAAAATAAGAAACTAAACATTATTGTAGATGGTGCGGAGCATATTGGCTAGTTTCAAGCTTCCTAAGTTCTTATAGATGAAAGCTCTTAACATAGCTTTGTATATATTAAACTAAGTTCCAACTAAGGTTATCCCTAAGACACCATTTGAGTTATTCAAAGGTTAGAATTTAAGTTTGAGACATATGCACATTTGGGAATTCCGTCTAAAGTAAAAGTTTATAATCTAAAAGAAAAGAAGTTAGACCTAAGGACCATTAATAGGTATTTCATAAATATACCAAAAGGTCAAAAGATATCTATTTTACTATCCATCTAACATCACTAGGTTTGTGGAATCAAGAAGTGCAAAATTTCTTGAGAATAACTTGATTAGTCAGAATGACAAAGGATTGAGTGTAGGATCTAATGTAGATCATTTTAAATCTCTACTTTCCACTTCAATTAATAGATTGATTATTGTATTTCACAACACTCCTAGGGTTCAAATGCCTAACAAATTCATGATCATGATATAGTAGAACCTATTGTTACACCAATATAGGAAATTATTGATCAATTGATTTGAAAATAAGCTTATAAGGAGAATATTAATACAATAATAAGGGGATTTACTAGAATAAGGAGATCAACAATTCCTAGTGACTACACTGTGTATCTTTAAGAGTCTAAAAAGAATATTAGTGACAAAATTATCCTAGAACATTTCCATAATCCATAAAAAATAAGGAATCTAATTTATGGTATACTGTTATGAAAGAAGAGATGAGTTATCAAATGAAATTGAGAATCTTGTCGAGTTGCCTGATAATGTAAAATCCATAGGATGTAAATAGGTATTTAAGACACAGAAAGACTAATTAGGAAACATCAAAAGATATAAAGCAAGACTTGTATCTAAGAGATTGAATCAAGGGAAAGAATTGATTATGCAAATACCTTTTCTCTTGTATCTGAAAAAGATTCGCTCATAGACATCATAGCATCAATTTCCCATTTTGATTAGGATTTGCACTAAATGAATGTTAAACAACATTTCTCAATGGTGAACTAGAGAAAGATGTTTATATGAAACAATATAAAGGATTCTCCTTTTACAATGGTGTATACAGTCTTAAGAAATCCGTTTATGGTTTAAAACAAACCTCCCATTAGTGGTATTTGAAATTTCATGATGTTATCTCTTCATTTGGTTTTATAGTGAATATAGCAAATCTTTGTATATATCAGAAGGTCAATAAGAGTAAAAATTGTTTTCTTATAAATTATGTGGATGATATTTTACTTATAACCAATCATAAGGGATGCTACATAAGTTGAAACAATTTCTTTCTAAGATCTTTAAGGTGAAGGACATGAGTGAGACTTCTTATATCAATGGCTTCAAGATTCATAGGTATAGATCTTGATGCATTTTGAGTTATTATTAGGAAACCTATATCAATAAGGACTTATAAAGGTTTTGGATGAAAGATTATTCACTAAGTATAACACCCAGTAATTGTTCACCACGTATAGCACTTATTGTGAATGGATAGGTTCACTTTGATTCAATGTCCAATGAATGACCTCAAATGGGAACAAATGAAAAACATTTTTTATTCTTCTGTTATTGGAAGCCTTATGCATGCTCAAGTCTACACAAGAACTAACATTGCATTTGTTATAAGAATGTTAAGAAGATAACATAGTAATATAGGTTTAGACTACTCGAGAGGTACAAAGAAAGCCATAAGGTACCTTCATGGACAAAGGATTGCATGCTTCTGTATAGGTAGAATGAGGACCTAGAAGTTATTGGGTACTCTAATTCAGACTTTACTATTTGTGTAGATTCATGTAAATCAAAATTTGATAATGTTTTTATGCTTGCAAATGGAGATATGTCTTAGAGAAGTGCAAAATAGACCTTGATTGTTATTATAGTATAGAAGCTAAGTTCATTTCCTACTTTGAGGCAACTTCACATGGTGTGTGGTTAAAGAGTTTCATATCCAATGTTCGAATTTTAGATTCTACTTCTACACCTATTGAGTTGACATTACAGCGAGTCAGTTGCTATCTTTATAGCTAAGAATAATGGAAGTTGAAGTTAAAGTCGAAGTAGGCTCATCAACATTAAGTATTTAGCCATAAAAGAACTTGTTAAGGAAAGTAAAATGGACATTGAACACATTAATACTAAATTGTTGAAAGTTGATGATATAACTGATGTCATCAATGAATTTCAAGAATCTTATAGCTAGAATACGACTTGGTCTCGTAATATGATTTGTATTGTAAATATAATTATTTGTTTTTAGTGAAACTTTTATTCAGATATTATGTTTTTTCATTACAATTATGCACATTAGTTAAATTTAAGAAATAATATTGATTTTGGGATCTTAAACAAGCATAAGCCTAATTATTTTAATTTATGTTATCATATGTAGGTAAGAACCAAGACACATTGTGATGCATAGAAGATAGTCAATTTTAAAGGACATATCGTCATGATTCATGAATTTTGTTTCTATAAAAAAATTTTGGTGATGAGGTGTTTGCATTTAACAAAATATATGGGCCAAATGGGAGAAAGTGGCAGTTTTTCGTTGTGATAGTTTATAGTGGTAGTTTTCACTAAATGTTCCAATATTTTGCTACAAATAAACTCCTTTGATAACTACCATCTTAATGGAGGCATTCTTGATAAAAGAATGTCATTCTAACAAATTTTTATATCTTTGGGTCTCCTAAAACCTAACATGTATAAGGATAACATACCATCAAGTTAGATTGCTAAGGGTCTAAAATCCTCAAACTTGGTTTTATATCAATCAAAATCAAATCTTTTTATGGTTGCTCTATAAAATATAAGGATCTTATTACACTTTAGTAACTATATCAATGATTGGAGGTTAATCTCCTTTCATTTTAGCTTCCATACTAAATCTAACATGTACATTAATTTTTTTTACATATATTATATTTGAATTAAGTTTGATTCCAATTTTATTGGAATTAATGATTAACTTTTCTTAACATATTATAGTATTTGAGACATCTATTGTTAACTATTAGAAATAAACTTGATTTTTAGTATTTTACAATAATTCTTAAGAAGTATTTGAATAGTTAAATCTTAATTAATTTAGGTGATTTTTGATTCATTTTAAAACTTTGTGTCTAGATTCAAATGAACCCAACTTTGTGACATTTGGAGTTACTTAGAAAGAGTTATAATAAAATAAAGGCATTCATATAAATAGATTTTATTATATCAATGTAAGTTTTTCCCTCTTTGTATTTTAGTATCAACTAGATTTAAGTTGGTTAGTTTAGAACTCTCAATTGGTAATATAAATAGCCATATTTTATTTTATTAGAAAATAGGAATAAAAGTTTTATTACAAGAACACTGTTGTTTCATTGTTTGTGTGTGTGTATATCTCGTTTTTTTCCAATAAAGTGACGTCGGAGATAACTCTTTCTACACAACTCATTAAACTCAACTATGAGAATTAGGCACTTAGAATGAAGGTTATTCTCAGTTTATACGGCATATGGATATAGTCAACATTCGACTAAAACCCTTTAGGGCAAGGCTCGAGTTTGACCCAAAACTCAATCAAGTTTGGTTTTTTCCACTTGATCTTGATCTCGATCAGGTTTTGGGATGCCAAAAGTTTACTAGAAATTTCTAACCTAACACATCAAATTTCAACACTCAACCCAACCCGCTTGAAACTTCTTTGTCCTTCTTCACCAGCTCTCTATCTTAAAGATGACTATAAAGGAGCTTAGAGTAGAGTTGGTAAGTAGAGATGGACAAAGGGTGGTGGTGGATTGGTAAATAAAGGAAGAGATAATGAAAATAGTAGAGAACTTGAGAGGATGTTTTGGGGTGTTGAGATCTAGGATTGAGAATATTGTTAGATAGATTGATGATTTCTTTGATGAGATAGTGAAAGGAAGAAAGAAGATTTTAGATTTTTCCAATCAAAGATATTTTTTTCTCCTTTTAATTTTTTTCCTCCAATCATTTTTCTATTTACAATTACTGTAATCAAAAATTTTGGACGAAACAACAGGAAAGGGAAAAAAAACACCTTGAGTAAAAAGAAGAGAAAGTAAATAAAGTGGACTGGAAAGGAAAAAGCTTAAGAGTACTGTCACATCCCATCCCTGAGGGGAAGGGTAGAATAGTCATTTGGAACGGGTTCTGAGTGTTTAGAATTATCTTGGTATGCTCATGTATACACATACACGTAAATAGTAATTTTTGCACATGTAAATGATTATATATGCATTCATGACATTTTCCCGGTATATTGTCATAAATGTGATTTTTGTGAAAAATATGATTTTCGTGCATGGTGTTGGGAGTAAGGAAG
>JANIJH010000224.1:19229456-19259523 GCA_024520975.1 Erythroxylum areolatum
GGTCTCAAAATATTCTTTTGTCCAATATAAGTTTCAATTCCCTCCTATGTGCAAATAAGGAATCCAAACAAGGGAAAGGAAATCTCATTTCTCTTCCATTCTTTTCCCCTCTTTTCTCCTCAATATTTCCTTTCCTTTCCCTTGTGCAAATAAGGATCCAAACAAAGGCTTAATCCTAACTAACGATCAAATATGTGATATTAACTCTTGTTCATGTCTTAAAAAGATTTTTCGATTGACTAACCCTGTAGTATTCTACTTTTAATTGATCGCTTAATCATCACGCAAATTGAATTTATATTATCTTTGTTCGACTACAAACTAAGGTAGATACATATTTGCCCTTTGGGTCGTATACTTGCATTCTAGACAGGTCTGCATTTAGCAACGAATTTTAAAGTTCCGCCTCAATCCTCACGTGATTACCTTTTTAACAAGCTTCGATTATCATGAACTTCGGTGTTCTTCGCATGCGATCTTCGCTTGAGAAATCATCTTTTAGATAGGTGTGCGTTGAGTTTGTCTTATGCAATCGCTTTTTTTTTATTGTCCACAAAACGTCGGAGGAGAATTCTAATAATAAGAAGACATCTTTAAGCTAAGCAAAATTCTGATCTCAAATTTTAAACGGTTATATATATATATATATATATATATATATATATATATGAATATGAGAAGATTTGAACCCGCAATCTTATTTAAGTAAAAAAAAAAAGGCTTTATGCAATTTTGATTATCGCGCTTCTAATTTTGAAAGAGCCAGCGCTGCTTTATGCT
This sequence comes from Erythroxylum areolatum, assembly GCA_024520975.1. Lineage (NCBI taxonomy): Eukaryota > Viridiplantae > Streptophyta > Magnoliopsida > Malpighiales > Erythroxylaceae > Erythroxylum > Erythroxylum areolatum. The sequence continues at coordinate 19,230,237 of JANIJH010000224.1, forward strand.
AACTGTTCTGGTGTGTGGTGCAAACGTTTTATCTCGTCATTCTTTGAAAATGTGTGTCTTGCCCAAGAGTAGGAACTATAAGTGATGATGCCTCCATTAACCTTTTTCCTAATGCTACAGCTACTGTAATTATTGGGTTTGAATTATTATAGCCTACATATTGAACATCTACATTTAGTGCCTCAGGATTTCGTCCAACGTTTGAATGACATCATAAAGGGCCACTGAATCTATACGCTTGCATTTGTTACTTATAAAGTTCAACTTCCTCAACCATCTGAATCAGAGACAGTCTTACAGTATATGTTCTGAAATCAATTCCTCGTTGTTAGAATTAACGTGGATGAGAAGGCTTTAAATTTTATGGCATCCATGTTTTGTGCGATTTCGTGAATTTGTGATAGTGCACTAAATGAATCTGTGATACCTATCGTATAATTTTAGAGCAGAATGGTGATGATTATTTTTTAAAATACAGTGGCTTGTATGTTGAGTTGGTTCTAATAAAATGTGCTAAGTATGATAATTATCAGACTCAAAGATAATAGAATTAAAAGAGAACGTTATTTTAAAAAATCCCTCCTCTATCTCTTTAAAAAAAATGGTGGTTATAAAAGATAAGAATGAAAAAACCAAAACGTTCATCTTAGAATCAGGAATGGTAGAAAAGAAGAGGGAGAAAATTTATAAAAAATAACTCTGATATATTACAAGTAAAGACATACAAATAGTCTTAGATAAAAAAAAAGTTTTTAATAACATTATTATTTATATAAAATTAGAATATATGAATTCTTATAATTTAAATTTGATAATTTTCCTATTATATCAAAACGAGTAACGATTTTGATTCATTATTAAAATTAATCTAAGACTTGTAATGTTTTGGATTTTGAAAACATATTTAAAAAATTTTATTGTACTTCTACATTATTTTGAGCATTAATGATTATGTTTATAAATCAACCGAACAAGAAGTTTTCTTATTTGCAATTGTTTAATATAATAAGGCAAAAGATTGCATTATGGCCCTGTTTGGTTGCCATGAAATCTTGATTAGAAAAGTAATCTTTTTCCTAAAATTTAAATTATTGCGTTTGACTCATTTTTTTAGTAGTTAAGAAAGTAAAAATTTTCCTAATTTAGGAAAAATAGTAGCACTTTCTCAGGATTCTAAATACCAACACCCCCTTAATATTTAGATTTCTTTCCTCATGAATTTAATCTAAAAATTAAACTGTCTAATTTAACCATTCTTTTTCTACCAACTCTTAAACACCTCTTTTATTAAAATACTATTTCTCTTATAATATCCTTATCCTACCGCAACTCTTATTTAAAAACACATAAACAAAAGACAAATTCAGGAACCAGGCTTACCCAAGCATACGAATTTTAATCGGTTAGAAGCCAAATCGTACTATGCTTTGCAATAAACTTAACATTCCCAAAAGCCAAACAGAGAGGAAAAAAAGAAAGGAAAAAAACCTCTCGAGAAGAACGTTGATGAGATGTCGAGAAAAAGGTGGATTTGCCACTATTTTTTAGGGCCACAGATTAAGGCAATAGGAGGATGTGAAGCTAATTAACCATATGCAATGGTTTCTACATCCTCCAACCACTGCTGAGATACGCATATACCGAGAGAGACGATGGCCAAGAAGTAGACTGGGAAATGGATGGAGTTAGGAGAGCAGATGAGGACGATGTCGTTCTTGTTGATGAGGACGAGATTGATGAGGATGAGGTTTGAAGACACAAGCTAGAGGATTAATAAAAAACTTGCTTTTTCGTTTGTTTGTAATATAACATTTAATAATAATTTTAATTTTTGTTTAGGGATATAATTGGAAAAGTAAGTTAAAATTAAATTACATTTCATAAAATATTGTTGTATACCAAACATCATAATAAGAATCCACCCAATTTTCTTATTAAAATTTTTATAAGTATCCAAACATATAAATATCTTTACTTTCCACGTATTTATTTTCCAAGGAATCAGATTCTAAATTAACATTACTTTCCCGCCGACCAAACGGGGCCTATGCATATTTCTTCTGTTAATGGAATTAGAAAATTGCCTCCTACCTAGAAAGGTGTCATATTACATTAGTTGATTCATATGTGTGTGTGTGTGTGTGTGTGTGTGTGTGTGTGTATAATTTTTTGATATTGACATCACAGTAATTTGCATGTAACACTACAAGAAAAATAAAATTTAACGACGGAAATTATTGACAAAATTTGCACATATTTCGTCGGTAGGCTTATTTAACGATGGAATTTACTGATGAAAAAAGGTGTCTGAGAGATGGTCGTAGGTAAATTTACCGACGAATACTATCAGTAAATTTACCGACAGTTATTTTGTTCGGTCAGTAAATTTACCTAAAGAAAAGGATTTTTTTGTCAGAAAACTTACCAACGGATTTGATTATTCCGTCGGTAATTACCAACGGTTATTTTTTTTCCGTTGGTAAATCTAATATGTTTTACCGACCAACTTTTTTTCCTGACGGTAAATTTGCTAAAAACTATTTTTAAAATTTATCTGCAAAGTGTTCAGTTTTTCTTGAAGTCACCATGGAAAAAAGTTTGCTAAATCTCTCCATACCAATCGCAACACTTATTATATTCTTGTTCTTGTAGAAAGTTAGGAAAATAAAGAAAGATGTGGCTCCACTGCCACCAGGTTCTCGGGGATTGCCAATAGTTGGATATCTTCTATTTCTTGGCTAAGACATTCATCAAGATTTCACAGAATTGGCTAGTGCCTATGGACCCATCTACAAGCTTTGCCTCGGTAATAAAATATGTCTCGTGATTAGCTCCTCGAATATGGTCAGAGAAGTTGGTCGAGATCAAGCCAAAATCTTTGCAAATCGCAATCCACCTTTCACTGCTAGAATTAGCTCTTTGGGTGCCAATGACCTACCTTGAAGCCCATGTGGTTATAAATGAAGAAAGATGCGCAAGGTCTTTGTTCACGAAATTTTAAGTAACAAAAACATTTACGCTTATTATGGTCTGAGAAAACAAGAGATTAAGAAGACTATAAGGTATTTGTATGTTAAGCTTGGACAGCCTATAGATATAGGCCAATTGGCTTTTATGACAAGCATGAATGCCCTCATGAGCATTTTGTGGGAACGTACATTAGAAGGAGAGGAAGATTTTAAAGCTACAATAGAGTTTAGAAATTTATGCTTGGAGATGATGGTGGTGATGGGGAAACCAAGTATTTCTAACTGTATTCATATGCTTGCAAGGTTAGAATTACAAGGCTTAGAGAGGGAGGCAAAGAAAATTACTATTGGAGTTGAAATTTTCCTTAATTCTATAATATGCACGTCTTGTAATTTGCTTTTAATATTCACCCACTTTCTCTACTATTGTCCTTCGACTTTATTGCTGGGCCTAATCGAAGGACTTCTCCTTATACAACTTTGAACCTTTTTGGCCTCATAGTCAAACTTTTTTTTATCTCTAAGCAAACTTTCATACTAAACTGTCATAGATATCTCATAAATAATTATCCATTTTCTACTATATTCATATTATAATATAATCTAAGCATATCATATTATACTATAATCTAAGCATAATGCATTATAAAAATATCAATGTAATTTATATCATATTTCAAATAAAAGAATTGAAATTATGACATTCACACACAAAAAAACTGCAAATAAAGAACTGAAATCATTTTTTAAAGAACAGACATATCATCAAACACCTTACATGCATCAGAAATTTATCCCAACATCACAACTAAAATCACGTCTTGTCCCTTCTATCACTAACATTTATAACTTAAAGTTGCTTTCCAATCACAAAATACACAAATAAAAGAAATTAATCAAATACCCAAATTAACTTTTATCTAATATACGAAAAAAAACACATGACAGTAGTTGAAAAAATATCTCCACAGAAGGACACGTTGACAATGTCGGAGAAGACAATGCCGTTAAGTAGAAAAGGAGTCCACAACAGAGAAAACGGAGAGAAGAAAACTGAAGAGGAGATGCAGGGAGAGGAAGAAAAAGATGCAGGTGGGGCGAAGATGTCGGGTGAATTTAAATTTAAAAAAAATTACCGATAGAATTTACAGACGGAAATTTCCGTAGGTAAACTCAAAAAAAATTATTCTATTAATAATTCTTGTCTTTTCACCAACGGATATCTTATACCGTCACTAAATCCTTTATTGACGGGAATCTTATACCATCACTAAAGTCCATCGCAAAATTTGTCGAGATAATTTCCCTCCACATTTAGCGATGAATATTAGTATCGTCGCTAAACAAAAATTTTTCCGTCAATTTTATGTCGCTAATTCTTGCTTTTCTTGAATGTAAAGCATAAAAGTATATTTTATTTTAAATTAAAAAAGGGACTCTTGACCTTATGTGAGCATGGGTTTCACATTTTTGGAGTCTACTATAAGCATTATCTTTTAAAGGATTAAGTTTTTTTTCTTTTTTAAGCACTCCATAAATACATGCGCTTCTTGCCAAAATTCTTACACTAAAGAAAATGTCAACTTCAAGGTCATGTCATTAACTGATTAGGTGTGTGTATTTTTTTCTTAGATGATGAGCCTTTTTTATGAGATAACCAAGTCTTCGGCAAAATGTTGTATTTATGCTTTCTTCATACCTTGTAAATGTATTAAGTTGATTTTAACATACCGTAATGAAAAATATGAGCAAACTCAAGATGCCAATTCGTATTAAATGCTTCTAATTTACCTTTCAAAAGGATTCAGTTCATGGTTTTCTATTTAAAACTTGTCAGGGTAAATGTCTTTTGTATGAAAAACTTGCTAGTCAGCAAAGTGACCTAGATTGAAAAGATATTCAAACATTAATTATATATTTTTAGATGTTCATGCTTATATGATATTATTAAATGACTTAAAAGTTTGAATTGAATAACTGAGATCATTAGTTGAAATATTAAGGAGGTCACCTAAAGGTAGACTATTACTTATGATTAATGATATTGAATAGAATTATTAGCATACTTAGTAAATGTGATTTTATATCCGAAGGTAACAAAAATGTCTACTTGAGTATGATTAATTGTTTATTAAAGCATGTTATCTTATTAGTATTGGTTTAAACTATGTATTTAAGTATCACACAAAGGTGAACTTAAATACATAATCAAAGTTTAGTGTTTGCTTGAATATATTGAGTTTACTCAAATAATTAATAATCTTGTATAATGTTTGCAACTTCTACCAATATATTTGCTTTAAGCATGCATTGGTCAAGTTCAACGTACTAAACTATGCATATTGGTCTAAGCAAATCCCCGAGCAATAGTTTCAGATGAAAAGCCTTCAGTCATTTTTTAGACTAATACAAAAGTTTACAAGTCCTTTCACAAGGCCTAGGAGCAATTAAACATGTTAAATTTGAGCCTAAAGCAAATGATGATAGTTGAAAATGTTAAGTCATTAATGCCTAAAACCAACAAGGTAAGGAAATTTATGATTAAGATTAAGGAGTACCTCTAATCAGGGATAATTGACAATCCATTATGGGGGACATGATGGATGAACTGATGACTAAGAAATTTGATTAGTCACACCCATTCATGATCACCTGACTTGCCTAGAAAAATAAACAAACTTGAAATTGATGGGTATGAATGTGAATGAGTCCTTTCTGGTTTAGTTTATCATTAACTCACTTCTTCTCGAGTTTTGTCAATTATGACACCCTTAAAGAAAAATGAAATTTCAAGACATTAAGGCCATGTTGGTTCAGGAGGAAGGAAGGTTAAAGAAGATGGAAGGAGTACTATAACCATCTCATGTATCATGATGGAGCTAGTAGTAGCAAAGTTAAATCAATTAAGAATGATACAAAGACAAACAAAGCCCTAATTAAGGTTAGTGACGGTTGAATCCACAAAGAGCAAAGGTGCTACTTCTGTAAGAAAGTTCGTCACTTCAAGAAAGATAGTTTGAAAAGAAAGACATGGTTCGAAAAGAAATGAATTCCTTCCAATCCAACTCATAAATAGCACTAAAAAGTTCCTATATACAAGGAACAAACTGAAGGCATAAATAGAGAGAATTGGGATATACGGATTGACAATCAACTCTTTGAGTTAATACACACCAACATTTGCTATCCATTTGACATTCCATCTTGGGTGTTAAGCGGGATGTATGTGAGGATTTACTGAAGGCTAGCAAATCAAACACATATTAAGGAATCCAGCCATAAAAATCAATCAACTCCTTAAATTGATACACACTGACATTTGCGATCATTTTGACATTCCATCTTGGGGTAATGAAAAAAAATTCATCACTTTTATTAATGACTTCTCACGTCATTATTACCTATATCTATTGTAAGAAAACTCTCAGTTAGTGAACATCATCTAGGTGTTCATTAATGAGGTGGAAAGATAGTTATATAGAAAAGCAAAAGTAGTAAGGTATAATATAGATAATGAATATTATGGTAAGTTTGATGAAAGTGGACAATGCTTGGGACCATTATAAAGTTTCTTAAACATTGGGGCATGTGTGTATAGTATATAATGTATAGTACATCATAACAAAATGATGTAGTTAAAAGGCGAAATTTTATTCTTATAGACATGATTAGGAGTATGTCAAATTACAGTATAGTACCTTTATCCTTGTTACTTCATTCATTAAAGACCATTATATACATGCCTAATAGGGTTCTTAATAAGGCAGTTCTTAAGACTCTTTATAAACAATGGACAAGTAGGATAACCAATTTGAGACATCTTCATGTTTGGGGTTGCCCAATAAAAGTAAGAGTATGTAATCTATATGAAAAGAAACTTGATGCAAGGATCGTTAATGGTTACTTCATCGGTTATCCTGAAATATCAAAGGGGTATAGATTTTATTGTCCTAACCATATTAAAAGAGTAGCTGAGTTTGGTAATTCTCATTTATTAAGAATGGCTAATTTAATGGGTGTGGGGAACCACTAAAGGTGGACATTTTAAACATTAGGGTAGAAACTCCTAGACCTATTATTTCTCCTTAAGCTGTTGTTCATCTTGTTGTGTTACAGTCACATAACATATCCGAACAACAAATCAATATTCAAAACCTACAAGATGAAATGTAGGTAATGAACTAACTAATGATGTGCAAGCCATAAATGAGCAAGTGGGAGACGAGCCATGAGAAGTAGCATTATAAAGGTTTGAAAGGAAGAAAAGACTAGCTATTTCAGATGATTATGTAATTTACTCACTTGAACATGAATATGACTTAAGCATTAATAAGGATTCAGTCTTGTCCAAATAAGTAAGCCATGTAATGGGGAAATTTTGATAAGTGATGCAATGCTATGAAAGAAGAGTTGAAATCAATGGATGACAACAAAGTTTGGGAGCTAGTTTAGTTGCCTAAAGGTTCAAAGTGAGTCTGTTATAAATGGGTCTTCAAGACCAAATGAGACTTGAAATGCAACATCAAAATATACAAAGATAGACTTGTCACAAGAGGTTATAACAAAAAAGATGGTATTTATTATAAAAAGACATTTCTCCAGTTTCAAAGAAGGATTCTTTAAGGGTTGGTATGGCTTTGATGGCTCATTATGATCTAGAGATTCACCAAATGGACTTAAAGATCGCCTTTCTGAATGGTAAATTGGAAGATGAAGTTTATATTGGTGTGTAAGTTAGAGAAGCTAATATAAGGACGAAAACAAGCTTTTCGACAATGGTATCTTAAGTTTAAGGATACTATTACATCATATGGTTTTATGAAGAATATCGTTAATTAACCTATCTATATGAAGGTTAGTGAGAGCAAGTTTATTATTTTGGTATCATGTATTGATGATATCTTACTTGTTGCTAATGATGTCATCTTATTGCATAAAGGAAAGAGGTTTCTCTCTAAAAAACTTCAAAATGAAATATATGAGTAAGGCATCCTAAGTGATAAGAATCAAAATATTTTGTAATAGATCATAAGAAATTTTAGGATTGTCTCAAAAAGTTTATATCAATAAAATATTAGAGAGATTCAAAACTTTGCAAGAGTAGTTCCAATTTAGAAAAGGGACAAATTTAGTAAAATATAATGTTCCAAGAATAATTTAGAATGGAAGGCAATAGAATATATTCCCTATACCTCAATAGTTAGGAGCTAGATGTATGCTTAGACATACAATCAGTCGAATATCAATTTGCTATTGGAATGTTAAGCCAATATAAAAAAAAAAAAAACCTTGGGATGAACCACTAGAAAATTATAAAAAACAAGTCTTTAGATATTTACATGGCACCAAAGATTACATGCTCATGTATAGAAGGTGATATCACCTCAAAATGGTTAGTTACTCGAATTCAGACTATCCTAGATATGTGGACTCAAAGAAATCCACATTCGGTTACATGTTCCTATTAAATAGAGGAATAGTTTAATGAAAGAGTAGAAAATAGTCTGTCATTGCTACTTCCACTATGAAGGTTGAATTTGTAGCATGCTTTGAAGCTATTGATAATGTATTATAGTTATGAAATTTTGTCTAGGGCTTGATATTGTTAATAATATAGATAGGTTACTAAAAATTTACTGTGATAATTACACAATTGTCTTTTTCTCTAAGAATGACAAGTACTCAACTGTTGGGAAATGTGGATTTGAAGTACTTACCTATCAAGGGAGAATTATAGAAATAGAAAGTATCAATTAAGCATATTGATACTGACTTGATGATAGCGAATTCGCTAGCAAAAAAATTCCCACCCAACATACTTTCTAGTCATGTTAAGGACTTAGGCATTATAAAGAAGTCATTATTAGCAATAGTGCAATATATGTGCGTGTGTGTACATAGTTGACTTGTTAGTATTGGTATGACAATTGTGAATTCAACTAAATTTATATTTATACTTGTTTGCTTACTGTCCACGTTATTTTGTATACACGTTTTGTCTTGGTGTGATCAAAAGTTATGCCTTTTGAAAGATAATAAAGTAGAGGATTATGGTATTCCTAAGTTAAAATTGTTATGAGTTGAGTTGGTATGTAATATGTAGAAAGAATCATGTCGTTAAATGACTTATAACCACCATAATTTGATTACTTCAATTCAGTCAAAGATGATGACTTAATAGATTACATGCTTACAGTTTATTATTAAATCACTAAGTGATTACATGGGCTAAGTGGAAGATTATTGGATTATTTTTAATAATCTGCATGACCTTTGTAACTTTGTTAGACTAGTTCTAATAAAATGTGTTTAAAATAATATTTATTGGACTAAAAGATATTAAAGTCGGAAGAGGTTTTTATTTAAATATTTCATCTCCTCTTTATTTGAAAAAATGGTAGGTAAAAAACCATGAAAGTTATTGTAAATTCTTGACCATCATATAATTGAGAACAATGGGAAGGGAAAGAGTAGAAAAAGAAAAACTTTGGTTTTGTTACACAAATAACGATAGATGATAAGTTTCTATTAAAATTATTATTTATATAGAATTAGAATATATGAGTTTGTAAGATTTGTATGATTTAGAACTGAAAAGTTTTTTACCTTTCTTTCATAGAATAGTAAATGTGAAAGCGTTATCACGACTGGAGTTTTGTTGGTCTCCTCTAGACAGATCTAAGAGGGGTATCACCATTGCTTCTCCCCACAGTATTTTCTGCAATCTTTTTTTTATACAAAGGAGAAAAGACTAAGACAAACTAACACATATGTCTGCCATATAAGATCCCATGCTAATCTTTATGAATGTACTCAAGACACGCCATTGGAGGTTGCTGGAGAACATAAAGACCAGGATGCGATCGTGAGGCCAGAATAGCCAAGCTATCGGCACTCCTATTCTCTTCTCGATAGACGTGTTATATTTGAAGTGCTCATTGTCGACACTGCAGCTTAAGATTCCCAATATCAACGTTTGACCATCAATCAACGCTCGTTCAGATGAAGATAGAATATTGATTACTTCTAAATGATCCACTTCGACTACCACTCAACGGAAGCTGAGATCTCATGCCAACTTTAGTCCAGATAAGAGCCCCCAGAGTTCAGTGGTTAGTGGCAAGCACTCTCCTATACGTTGCATGAAGCCTTCACACTATTATCCTTTGCTATCCCAGATTAGTCCTCCAGTCGTCGCCATACAAGAGTTTGTGTTTACCGCTCCATCAGTGTTCAATTTTACCCATCCAGCCATCAATTTCGTCCATCCAACTAAGGTTCTCATTGGGAAACTCTTTGTTGGAAAAACTCGGTCTGCCACCTCCTTTTTCTTGTCTATCCATTTAACATATTCTATCATGAGGCGAACTCCAGCTTCTGGCTAGATAAAATCGTCCTCAAAGATGCTTTTATTTCGCCATTGCCAAAGAAACCAACAAGAGACTCCTAAAAGAGTATCCTATGCGACTACCTGTCCTTGATTTCGGCGACCAATATTAGAGATTAACCATGGCACTACATCTTGGTAGAGAAAATTAGAATCTATCATCGCTGTAGGAAATTGCCTCCAAAAAGATTGACCCTAGGACAATCTCGTAACGCATAGATAAGAGACTAATGACACTAGAATCTACTGATAGATGTCATGCAACTCTTTGTTAGTTAGTTAGCAATTTCCTTTTAGCTAAGAGTCAAAGGAATGAACGAATCCGTTGAGGTCCCGACTATTTTCAAATTATCTCCCAAATCCTATAATAGGTTGTCGCATCGTTGTCCTCTATATAAGATCATACGCAGAAGCCACCGTGAATTGTCCATTCTTAACTGGACCTCAAGCTATTCTATCTTCTCCCATCCTTTCGATGGGGGACAATATTGCCGCTATAGACATACAAACTGATGAGGGAAGATAATGTTGAAACGAATTCCAGCACCAATTACCATGCTCGTCTACCAATTCCTTAACTTTCTTGTGTAACAAGTTGTCTGGCAGTTGAGTGGTTGTTACTAGTAAAAGCGGACCCCAATCTCCCACTCATGCGTCCACCCAAAAAGATGTACAGTCTCCATTTCCTAATTGTCATTTGATTCCTTGTTAGACAAAACACCAAGTGGCGGTGATCCCCATCCAAATTGCCGATGCCCCATGTCTCTCTAGCGTTGGGGAGGATGCTTATCATTAAAGTGATATTTGTTTCAAAGGATTCGAACTCATAATATCGAAGGTTTGGTGAGTATGTCCTATCCCAATTTCATAAATAACGCATCATTGGAAGAGCGGACTTTTTGGATCCGTAGTCCGCCTTCTTTTTTAGGTCTATAGACCTCCTCCCATTGAACTAAATTTAATTTCGTTCGGCAGTCTTTGGATCTCCAGATGAAATCTCTCCGTTAGTTTCTCCTAACTCATCACAAAGTTGCCTTGAGTACTAGAAATCGGAACTAAAACATGGCCTTTCATCTAATGCTTATAGATGACGCGAATTAATTAAGTCCTTTCACGAAGTTCAGACCTCCAAGGTTGAATGCTGGAATACTACGCACCAATTTGAAGAATATAATTTACAGACATGTAATCTATGCTAGATATTATTTCGACATAAAGATTCCGATGCTAAAATTAGAAAGAAACCTATAAAAGCTGAAAAGAGAATAATAAAGAGAGAACGACTTCCACTTAAAGGTACAAACTCTTCCTTCTTCTTTTTTTGTGGAAGAGTTACAAAATATTAAGATACAAACTCTTTTTATATATAAAGAACGTAAGAGGATTGCAATCTGCACGTAACTCGCATCCATACTTTGTGAGATGAGTCGTAGCACATATAAATCCAGTACAAGCAAGTCATATATTATAGATAAAATGGCATGTCCTGACAAGAATGATGTACTAAACGTTTGTATTAATCGTGGACAATTTAGGAAGCTGGACTTAATTGAATCATTTAAGTTTAGACTATAGGGTATCAAAAATAAGGACCACTATTGTTTTCATCTTTTTGACATTGAAAGCATGCATCTATATCAGAGAAAATATTGGCTAGTAATCGGGTTGGAATCGCACATCCCTGCAAAATATAATTCAAAACTAATAAACTACTATTTTCGATTGTGACATTCAGGTTTCAGCGGTGCAGAAATTTCGCACGTCCTTTCCGGCCTGCTATGCCTTTAGTCACTTTCCATTTTGCATGTTTTAACTTTTTTAAGACTCGGATCGTGGCTCGTGACCCTCCTCCTCCCAGTTTGTGATTTGGGTTGATTTTAGTTACTTACTGCCGTTGATTAGAGTTTTTATAATCAGATAGCTAGCACTGAGTGCCAAGTTCAGCTTGAATTGACAATTACTTTTGCATTCTTTAGTCAATTGATTCACATTTCACAAAGAAGTTTTGGATTGAAATTTAAAAGAAATAGATTGGCAGGAGTAGCATATGTCAAGTTTAGACAATGACGTCTTAAAAAAGTTACTGGACTACTGGAACAACATCATGTCGCATCATGCGATAGAGCAAATGTGCTCAAACATTGTGCAAGTTGCAAGAATAGTTCCAAGACGATGTGTCTTTTTTTTTTTTTTTTTACATATATAGTTGTTGCAAGCTCCAGACAGGGCAAATCTTGATGTGAAACATACCAGACCAGATCCTCCATTTTTTCTTATTACCGCTATCACAAGCAACGTATAATTGATCATACTATTTATTGCTACTCGTAAGTCGTAATAACTACTTGGGTATAGTGAAAAATCAACGTAATTGAAAGTATTAAATACTGTAACAGATTATTATTATTAATAAACAGTTGTTTCTTCAATTGAAAACTTGTGCTGGACAATGGGACGTGTCACTGGTATTAATTTTACTGTTTCAACTCTATTCTAATTTATTTAATTTACATATTTATGTAAGTCTTTTATAACTTTATAAATAAGATGGGTTAGAATAGAGTTGAAACAGCGTGACATTCATTTGCTGGAAATATAATTACAAAACATGTATCCGTGCATGAAAGACCTTCAATGAAGTGGTTTAAACAAGAAGAACAGTATCATAATTAATGCACAAGAGAACCGTTCGTCTGATACCCTCCGCTAAAATTAGAAACAAGATTCCGACTTTAAGAATTTCAAGCATGGTATGGTTTAATATTAGCTGAGCTGGAGAGTTTGGTATAAAGTTTTAAGCTTTCTTCTTCTTCTTTTTTTCGTCAATATCTGAACTCTCTTAAAACGGTGTCTAGTTAGTGTTTATGAGAAAAGCCAACTTGGCTGAAACTGTCACCAAGTTAGGCGACATGTGTGAAATGGACTAGAACGGTCTACTAATTACCCTAATACATGGACAACCAAAATATTAGAATGCTACAAAATCGAGCACCCTTTTGGTTTGTTTATATTTGTTTTGGCATTGATTTGAGACCATGAATCACTTAAACAAGGAAAAAGTAGGTAAATTTTGACGTGCTCGGAAGTAGTCCCTTGTCACCGAGACAATGATGCCACACAACTACTTTACAAAATGTTATTTTCATAAATATTACATACTTTACTTTTTTTTGGTTCAATTGGACCCTACCATTTTAATTAAATATCCCGTTGATAAAAAAAAAAGAAAAAAATTTATTAAGTGACTTAACTCTTTTAAACTAGTTAATTCTATTCATTTGAATAATAATGATTTGTTGTTTGAAAAATAATATTAAGATAAAGAGGATTGTTTCACAATGAAAATTTTAATTTAGTAATTAATTTTTTAAAATGGCATAGTATTTATACAAATTCGATTAATTCATCTTGAGATTTATATCAAAACTGAAAGAATAACTAATTTCTTTGTATCTATCTCATTCTATTGCATATGATCTAATATCATAAATTTGACTTAGATTATAAGTCCTACTATAAAACTCAATTTGGCACGTAAACAAATGGATTGAATCATGTAAAACTGTTGTTCATCTGTTATACAAGTTAAATTTACGATAAGAGATCGAATTTCAATTGGTAAGGTCCATAAAAGCCTCAATTAATATAATCGTTTAAAATTAGTAATTGTTTGGCTTGATGAGTAAAGTGTTACTCATCTTCCGTTTCAATTATAGCTTTCCTTATACTGTGTTGTATTAAATGAGTGCTCAGTTACTTGGTATAAAAAAGGTAAAAATAAATAAATAATTAATAATATATTATAATTAAATTAGCAGAATTTCTATATTAACTTTTATAACAACATGCCTCCTCATAATCAACTTTTAGAACAACATACCTCCTAATAATCAATTACGGGGAGTATGATTATAAATTTTATTACTATTTTCTTAACGAAGCACACCCTAAATTTGATTTTAACCAAAGCCTTCAGCCTATGTCGATTAACCTGTATATCAGCCCTATTTAGTAAACAGCAAATTACATTAGCTATTACTTGATTCTATTAGCAGTTAGTTGATAGTTGATTCTATCAGTTAATTTAACCAACAGATAATATCATTTGTTTATTAAAGATATTTAATAAAATTAGCTGCATAGTATTAGTTGTTGATGTGTAAAATGATTTATAAGAAAATAATTTTTTTAAAAAATTATAAAGAAATAAATATTATATTTCTTAGTATTTCGTTTAATATTCTTATAAAAATTTAGATTTAGATATTTAATTTAAAAAAAAGTCTATAACTTTAATAATAATAATAATAATCAAATGTTAAATTCTTTATTAATATGAATTATGCAGCCAGTTACATCATATTAGTACTTGCACATAATATGTATGAATTTTATTATTTAATAAATTAAAATATTTATAATTATAATATGACATAAATATGATATATAGTAGATATATATTAAAAATATTAATTTTATATGACTCTTTATGTTACAAAATTTAATATTATGATATTTTGAAATATAAAATAATATTGTAAAATTAAATAAAGATTAAAAAATTTATTTAACCCTTTTATTATAATTTTTCAAACTTTACAACATACGAGACAACTTTAAAAATAGACAGATTAAAGTAGAAAGTAAAATAAGGGACATTATTAATTTTAAAAATTTAACCAAATAATTAATAAGTCATTTACCAGAATAATTTTTTCAGATAGTCCAAAATTTTTTTTTAATAAGTTGTCTCCAAAAACTTTCAGGTATTCTGGGACCGCCTTATCTGTCACGATGCTCAAGACGATAAGGTTGCGCCATAGGTATTTGCCACGTGCTTCACTAGTTTGGAACTCCTATGGCTAAACTAAGTAAATACTATGAAACCACTACCATACTATTACTTGGTCTTTCGAGCAGGTCTTTCGCTTTCACCTTAGCATATCACAGATCCCCTAAATCTCAACTACGTTGACAACCTCTCACGAATATGCACAAACCTTTAGTTGGTAAATTTCTGTATCACCCCTACAAGCATCCATCT
This sequence comes from Erythroxylum areolatum, assembly GCA_024520975.1. Classification (NCBI taxonomy): domain Eukaryota; kingdom Viridiplantae; phylum Streptophyta; class Magnoliopsida; order Malpighiales; family Erythroxylaceae; genus Erythroxylum; species Erythroxylum areolatum. The sequence continues at coordinate 19,245,637 of JANIJH010000224.1, forward strand.
ATCTCAAAGCCTATGCATGATTGGTTCACTGCCGTCTCATCGAAGGGAAACAAATGGACTTGTCAATCACATGTGGGTGAGGTTAATAAATTGCCAATCGTGGCTTTCATTTCATTTTCAATCAAAAATCTCGTCCCACCTCTGACTTATCTATGAGTTCTTGACAAGTTGGCCGCCGTGAATTATTGCTAGACCACTGCACCCTGCTTTGTCACTTTCGTGGGACGAGACCTTTTGATTTCGTAGTTCATTAGGGGCAATTGTCATCCTCGTGTATCTCTCGCATGGAAAATTGGACACAATTTAAACCTCACAGTGTTGATGAGTTGATAAGATTTTCTCCTAATTTAAATAAGATTATAGGTTTGAGCTGTCTTATATACGTAGTCATTTAAAATATAAAGTTATCTGACTAGAGCGAGAATTAGTCTAAAAGTGGATGACTTCAAAGTACCTTTTTATAGTTGAGATCCTCTTAAAATACCTCGTAAGTAATAAAAAAAATTAAACACGACTTGTCATCCTGATTTTGTTCTCATCGATAATTTTTTAACAATTGAATAAACATAAATTTGTTAGTATTTTGTTTTGAAATTTAGTGGATCCACGACTTGACTCGATAAATTTGTGGTGTGACTCAAATTATTAAAAAAAAACAAGAATTTACGATGAAAGTGAAGGGTATGGAGGGCGAAACCTCCTACAGTATGGACCTATTTGATTAGACTGGTTTAGTTTAGGACATACTATAAAAACTAAATGTATTAGATTCTATCTTCTTAGAAGTAAAATTCTCTCTGCTCTTATCCAAAGATGTAGATATCATTAACCAAACTTTATTAAACCTTTGTGTCGTTTTTCTTTATTTTTGATATTTAGAGTGTGTGATTGTGTGCATGATTGTTACTGCGATTTGTCCAACAAAATTTTATTTCTGTTCCTTATATTAACTTTATTTCTTATTTTATTTTTAATATCAAATTAAGACTAAACTTTAGTAATTACTTTATGTAAATATTTGTGTCTTTAATTAAAAAATTACATAACGTAACATAAATTAAACTAACTAACGTAAATCAAATTAAAAATATAATAATATTTAACGGTGCAGACGAACTTAAATATTTTATAAAATTTTCATTATAGACATTAATTAAAGGTCATCAGATTTTGTGAAATTTTAGTATTTTAAAATAGTTAGAATTTTATAATTATTCGGTTTTTCTTATTTTGAAATTTTTGAGAAAAATATTTTCTACGACTTTTGTATAAGTTATTTTGCATCTTTACTAGCGAAAATGTTAATCTGTTAGATAATTATTAATGTGGCCATGCCACAAACTCCAAGCTACATTCAATCCTAACGATCAATAGCTATTCACGAGAAGCCACTCCTATTATGATACAACAAACCTAAATATGATACACGTATAATGAACGGCATCCACAGTTAGACCAACACTGTAAACTTGCTCAACAAAATCTTAAAATTTAGTTTTGACCCTGCAACACAAAATTCGTACTTTGACCACCGAAATGTGTTTTCGTCCTCCTTGAGTTTCCTGGGTACTTCTAATAGCGATTGACTTAATTAGATACTTTTAAAATCAATGTATTTAGCATAGAATGATAATTATAAAAACTTTATTGGTGTTTCACATGTTTTACGTATTATTGGTAAATTTTATATGTTTAGATTATAATAATACACAGAAGATCGGAAGGTAGTTACTGGGGTGCCATGGCGGCGCCTTTTGTGTTCTCAATTTTCCTCTAATTAAGCCAACTAAGCTTCCAGTTTTGTGATTTCTGTACTACAATCAACTCTAAAATATTTCACATGTGAAAAGAGTGTTAAGGTTGATGAAGAAATTTTCTACTTCATCATGCTCTGGATATGTACAGGTAGGGACTTTTTATATTAGAACTAAATGAATACTATTGGCTGCTGTATCATATATTCTTAGGGAATGTAATAGAATTGACAGTTAATAGAGACAATTTGGTTACAATAAAAACTATTAGTATTGTTGTACAAAATGAAAAGAAATAAAACAACAATGTGCTGAATTGTGGAGTAGGTAGTTTTGATTGATGCAGTAAATGGGTCAACCCAGTCTTTTAACACCCCCTTCAAGTTGAAGCCTCAGAGAAATAAACGGATCCAAACTTAAAGAGTAAGCCTACGAACACGCATGCGGTGAGAGGCTTAGTGAATAAGTCTGCTAACTGATGCTTGCTTCGTAGATGCTTGAGGTTCAGAAACCCTAAGTTTACCGCATCGTGTATTAAATAAAGATCAATCTCCAGATGTTTGGTCCTTTCGTGAAAGAGAGCGTTCTTTGATATGTGAATCATTGCCTAATTATTGCAGAACAAAGGTATGCCTTCTCTATTTTTCAATTGAAAATACCTCAATAGTTTGAAGCTAAGCTCCTGTATTCTATCTCCGCGGAAGATTTACTAACTGTTGTTTGCTTCTTTGTTTTCCATGATATAGGTGATTTTTCGAGGAACACACAAAACTAAGTCAAAGACTGTCTGCTGAATATGCAACTTACCCAGTCCAAATAAGAATAAGGGGTGAGTTGTAGGTTCGAATTTGATGCATAGAATAAGCCTTGATTCTGTGTTCCTTTGAGATATTTGAGAACGTGTTTTACAGCTTCTCAGTGAGGTTTCCTTTGTGATTTCATGAATTGACTTAATTGTTGTGTTATGTAGGTGAGATCTGATCTCATGAAACTTAAGTATTGTAATCTATCCATGATTCTCCTATAGCTTTATGGGTCTTTGAGTAGTTCACCTTCATCAATGGTAAGTTTTCTTCCTAGAACTATGAGTATTATGCATTGCTTACAGTCCAGTAGTTTTGTTTCCTGTGAAATGTCCCTTACATACTTACCTTAGCTGAGTATTATCCCTTCTTCTAACCTTGCTTTTTCAACTCCTAGGAAGAACTTAGCATACCCTAGATCTTTGATTGTGAACTCTTTGTTTAGGGCCTGCTTAATAGTATTTAAATGTTCTTCCTCTGCTCCAGTGATGATAATGTCATTCGCATAGATGATGATAGCAATAAAATTGTTGCCTTGACCTTTAGTGTATAGGCAATAATTTGATTCTGATTTATGAAAGCCTAATTCCTTTAGTTTTGTGGTCAATTCGTTGTGCCATTTCCTGCCTGCCGATATAAGTCCATAAATGGACTTTACTAATCTACAAACCTCTCCTGCCTTAACTTTCTTATAACCCTATGGTAGTAACATGTAGAGTTCTTCTTCTAGGTAGCCATATAAATAGGCGTCATTTATGTCAAATTGTAGGATGGGCCATTTCTTGATTGTAGCTACAGCTAAGAATATCCCGATCGTCACAACCCTAGCTACAGGAGAGAATAACTTTGAATAGTCTACTCATTCCCTTTGGTTGAAACCCTTTGCTACCAACCTTGATTTTAGTTTTTCAACAGTATCATCTGGGTTTTATTTCACTTTGTATACCCACTTTGATGCTATAGTTCGCTTCCCTTTATGTAGCTTTTCAAAACTCAAGTCTGATTGTCTTCTTGGGTTGCTAGCTATGCATCCATGGAGTCCAACCATTCCTTTGACTTACTTGTCGTCTCATAAGATAAAGGTTTGAAAATAGTAGACACATTACCTATAAACTCCTTGTAGCTTTACGTATGTGCAACATGAAAGCTTGGATCCTCATCTTCTTCTGTTCCTCCAGGACCAAAGGCCTTTAAAATGATATTAGCAGAATCAGGGACAAAAGTGGAATGATGAGCAGAGGCTTGGTAGACATAATCATCAACGTATTTAGGTGTGGTATGTGATCTTTGGCTCTCCCTTACATTGTTGTTCGTGGTAGTTTCTTGGTTGGTGTTATTGTCAGGTTATGGTTGTGTTTCTATGGTTTCTAGTGCGTCGTCTGTACTTTGTATGTTTAATGATCCTAGCATGTCACTTTGTGTCAATATTTCTGCATCACCGTCTGTTGTGTTGTAAGGGAATAGTGGTAGTAATCTTTATTCAAAGTTTGTTGGTGCTTTAACAAAGAGATATGTGTTTTCATGGAAGGTTACTTCTCTTGAACTAAAAATATTGTTTGTGCCAATGTCCATGACTTTGTAGGCATTGTAGTCCGGCATGTATCCAAGAAAAACACATTTTAAAGATCTAGGATCCAACTTTGTCTTGTTAGTTGTCATGTCTAGGGAAAAACATAGGCACACAAAAACTTTCAAGTGTTCATAGGTTGGTGTTCTTTGACGTAGCCTCTCATACAGTGTTCTCCATTGTAGGGCTTTGGTTGGGATTTTGTGTAGGAGATAAGTAGCAGTAAGGGGGGCTTCTCCCCAATATTGTTTTGGTAAGTTTACTGTGAATATCAGAGCCCTTATTATTTGTAGTAAGTGTTTGTGTTTGATCTTCACTACTCCATTTTGTTATAGAGTGCATAAACAGCTTTTTTGATGCACTATTCTCATTTCTATAGAATACTTTCTGCATTCATAGTTTATGAATTCTCTCCCATTGTTAGTTTGTATTTTCTAAACCTTTGTGTCATATTGTTTCTCAATGTTTTTGATAAACTGTGTTATAGTGGGTTGTGTTATGTGTATTTGAGCAAAAAGGTTCAGGTGGCTCTAAAGAAGTCATCTACAATTGTTGGAAAGAACCATGATCCATCTAGAGGAGGTACTCTGTAAGGCCCCCATAGATCCACGTGTAGAATTTCAAAAGGCTTAGTGGTCTGTATTTTGTGTTTAGGGAAGGGTTTTCTGTGTTGTGTTGCTATAGGCAGACTTGACAATTGAGTAAGTTATGATTGAAAAACTTGATTTCATTGATATATTGCATTTTTTCCTTAGAAACATGCCCTAATCTACTATGCCAGATATTAAAGGAAACAAAAGAACTAAAAGTGACATTCTCAGTTCTGTAGAAATCTAGGGGAGGACCTTTCAAAGTCCCTGAGGGTAATAGGTTGTCTATTGTTAGCTCATACAGTCCACTTCTAGCCTTGATAGCTGCCATAATATTATTAGTCTGTAGGTCCTGCAAAAACAGGTTATTAGATACGAAAATTGCAACAATATCATTCAGTGTTGTAAGTTTATTGACAGAGAGTAAGTTTTTGAAAAATTTGGGAATATGCAGAATTTCATCAAGGGTAATTTTGTCACCAATGATAGTTTGGATATGTGCTTCACTTGTTGTTTTGTGCCATCTAGGAGTATAACAGGCTCGTATATGTTGTTTATTTCATATTCATGACAGAAATCAAGGTTTGTAACTATGTGTGACGATGCACCTGAATCAATCAACCATATGCATTCATTTTCTGCACTACAAACATTAGTGTAACTTGTACTATTACTTGCAAAATTTGCAAGCCCACCAAACTTTACCTCACCTGTGGCCTTCACTTTAATTACTTTAGAAATCTCCTGTTGCATGAAGGTGACTAAGCGTTGTGGAATTTAGCCATTCCTTTCATTGTACTCACTAGGTTCTTGTTGTGTGTCTGCAGAAGTGTCACTAATCACAGCTAGGTTGGCCTTGCTCTTTTGATCAGTTAGTTTCTTGTACCAGTCAGGCACACCGTGGATCTTAAAGTAAGTCTCAATGGTATGTCCTATTTTCTCACACTTTTCACAATACTTGTCTCTTTCTTGGTGAATGGTTTTTTGCTATTGTTGTTGTTGTTTCTGCTACTTTTCTTAGCATTAGAGTTAGATTGCCTTACCGTAATAGCTACATTTAGGTTACTGTCATTGCTAGCATTTACTGTCTTTTGCCTCTCCACAGTTTGCATCATGGAAAAGGCTCTATTAAACATGGGCAAAGGTTCCATTAACATGACCTGGTTAACTACATGCCCATAATCATCATTTAAGCCCATAAAAAATTGCACTAATCTATTGGTGTTTTTGTTGGTAGTAATTGCTTTAGCAGCATCACGAGTACATGTAGGTATAGCACTTAGGCTAGCTAAATCATTCCAGAGTTTCTTTAGTTTTGTGTAATATAAAGAAACAATGAGATTACTTTGTTTAAAAGGTTAATTTCCCTTTCTATTTGGTACAACAGTGGTTTGTTGACTTCACCAAATCCCTCTTTCAATTCCTCCCGAAGCTCCTTAGTTGTGGAGAATGATGGGAAAGCATCACAAAGTTCCTTGACCATGGAGTTGAGGATCCAGCACTTAACCATGAAATCTGCCATTTTGCATCTAGCAAGAAGAGCCCTGTCTTCCGTTGGTTGCATGCATGTTCCATCGATGAAGGAGAGTTTGTCTTTAGCACGTAGGCTATTATTATTGATTTACTCCAAGTTAGGTGATTGTTATCATTGAAAAGGGTGATAACAAGAACAACTCCAAGGTTTTTAGTATTTGATATGGAGTACTTCTCTAAGTCTGGGTTTTGTGTAGGGTTAGAGTTGTTAGCATCATTGTCGTCAACTATGTTAGACATTTTGGTAGATAGGATAAAATGGATTAAACCTTTGGCTCTGATACCATGAAAAAGTATTAAGATTAATGAAGAAAATTTTTATTTCATCACGATCTGGATATGTACAGGTAAGGACTTTTTATACTAGAACTAAATGAATGTTGTTGGCTACTGTACCTTATATTCTTGGGGAATCTGTAACATAATTGAAAGCTAGTAGAGATAATTTGGTCAAAGTAAAAACTACTAGTATTGTTATATAAAATGAAAATAAAGAAAAATGTTTGTGTGGCTTGGTCCCGAATTATAGAGTAGGTACGTTTGAGTGATGAAGTAATTGGGTAATCCCAATCTTTTAACAACATGTAACAAATAATTAACAGCGAAACCACAAAATAAGTATATATATCAAAATCACGTCAAATTTGGCTCCATCACTTCCTGTCAAAGAGTAACACAGAGCTATTTGTTTCTAACCCATCTTTTGGACTGGAAAGCAAAGAATTCTCTTCCATTTTTGTCTTTTAATTGCTCAGGAAGACAATAAATGAAATAGACAACTCAATTTTCAGACTCTCCGATATCCTAACCCGACGGACTCTTTACATTATAATAGTGTTTGCTGCAATGAATGTTTAGGTGACCTGACAAATAATTATTTACACTAAATCTCACCTTGATCTCGGCGTAGTTTGTATTTCTGATCAGTTTCTGCAAAAGAAGATGTAATTACTGAAATAATGCCACGTGAATGGAACTCGCACAAACCACACGTCGCATGGAAACCACGCATGTCTGGTCTTACGCTACTGCCTTGCACGTGAGAGCAATATCAGTTCCTTTATTACATGTCTATGAATGGACACCCGTCTACATTTCGATTTCGAAACTGTCGGCAATTAACGAGTTTCACGGAATATATAATAATTAATACATTGCATGATAAACAAAGCCATTAGAGTGAGCAAATGCTAGAGTCTTATAAACTTCCAAAACAAAATGCTATATACAACTATGCTAGAAGCCTAGAGTACAACGCAATCTTGCTGCTTACTAATTTTAGTATAAGGAAAGTCTGCCTATCATATATAATATTTCACAATCAGTATTGTCGCCTTATATCAGAAATTTTATGATGGCGATAGTAATATGATTTAGTATATTATATTAATAACATTCATTGTTATATACACTAGTTCTATGTTTGAGGTTATCAATGAAACATTAGCATTTCACATTTGCTTTCCCACCCAATGTTGATTATTGATTGCCAAGGCATTTATACGATTTAATGCATCTTATCTTGCGTATATTTATGACAAAGAATAATGTTAAAATTTATACGATGTTTTAAAAAGTGCTAATAGATAAAGGTTAGTTTGCATATCTCTCTTGGTACAGGTGGTTTCTGCGTATCTTTTTAGATATCCCTTCTCTTGTATATTTGAATTACCCTAATTAGATACTCTAGGTACTTTGTTATGATTTTCTCTTCATATATGTTTGCTTTTGCAATCCGTTAACATTGAGAAATACGTCAATTATGTGCAACCTACTTTACTGAACAAAAGGATGCATAATATTCAAATAGCAGAAGCTAGTGCGAAACATCGTTTATTTTATATTTACTTCGTTATAGTCCTTTTTTAAGATTGTAGTTTAGTAGTTGAATGCCTTGGTTCAAAATTTTTCATGGCGACACAGGACAAGAAAAAGGTGTAGTTAAAATAAAACATCGACAAACGTCGACCACTTGTTCTAACATCTTCCAGAAGCGTATCACATGGCGTCTCGTTTTGATGCTAACAATTAAGCTTCGGTAGGTTCTTTATGCATGTATGTAGCTTGGCTGTAGAGTCGTTTCAATTCAATACTGAGGAAGGAAAAGCAATAAAGAGAAGAGAGACAGAAGCGGCGGTGTCAAAATCACGGGAATCTCGATATCAGTAAACATGCAGATTGTGCCGCGTGGCTATGGACAGCATAGATGGTAGTCACAGGTCTGTCGTGTCACTGGCAACGAATAAATACAAAAGCCACGTGTACGGTCACTGAGATGGATAAGGGAGACACGTATGGAGATATTCCGTACAAAGGTCGCCCCAGATTCAGAAGCTGAGAGACTAACGTAGTTGTATATATTATTTTTTTTGGTAGGACGGGCATGGCCGGTTTTGTCGGCTTGTGAGGCACCTACTTCCCATCCACTGTTGGTGGTCCGCAAAATACAGTCACGTATCCACCGGGCATGTGTGTGCGTCACCTTCTTATCCCATGTCCACGTGAGACCAACTATGTAGCTATTTGCGTTGGCAATTTTATCTTCCCCGGAGACCAGGAGCTTTGTTCAAAGCACCTAAGGCTAAGAACAAAGACATACCGGTGTTTTCTTTTTCAACCAAGACGAGGCGGCTTTTCTGGTATGGCATTTGAGCCTTTTTCAGAAATTTAAGCAATTGACTGTTTTTTCTTTTTTTGTCATTTTAGTCCCACACCCACTTCTGAAAATTTCATTTCAGAATCGAATTTGATTTTTTTAAAGGAATTAACACGTTTCGTCGTATTTAATGGTCAAAGTTATGGGGAAGAATAAATTCCGAGTACGATATCAAAATATTTAACGGGGTCTTTTATCAATCTTCAAAGTTAAGTTGAGTGTGTGCTAATTATTGAATAAGATTGATAAAGTAAAGAGATTATTTAGGAGAGGCATAATAGTCCATGAAATGAGACAGGTGAAAATAAACAAGTAACAATTTGATGTGCCTATCTGTTGACTTTACGATATTATCAAGGAAGGATAACTTTCTTAAGTCGGCAATAGTGTTATCGGAAGTGGCTTACTGATTATTTTAAAATGTTTCGGATAATGTTAATAGATTTCGTGACAATAGCGATGTTTAGTGTTTACAAATATCTTACCTTTCGTGGTTGTCAATTCGTACAAACTATGATCTGAAGTCAGCTCTGCTTCATAAACAATTTTAATAGATCTTTTTTTTATCACTTCAATTTGCAAATCAATGATTAGAAGTTTTTCACTCCCATGCCGCCAAACATTATCTTCATACAGACAGATCTCAACCCTTTCTTGTAATATTTCTGGAAATGTACGCCCTAAGGAAAGCCAGACATTCTCTTTTGCAAGGAACAGCTGCCGAAAGTAACTGTACTCATTTCCAATTCCGAGACCCTTTAACCAACTTTTTTTCAAGTTAGTGTCTCTTGACATTTTTCGCTCCACCTAGATTTTTATTTCTAAACTTTCATAACTATTTATTTTTATTAATAAATCTTCAACTAAAATATCTTAGTTGATCATTTAATAATAAAATTAATTTTAAGATAGTTTCAATTTTTTATAAGTGTTTAATAAAATGTATTTTTAATTTAATTTTACGTTCTTTGTTAGCAAAATAATAATAGTTTTGGTAACAATAAAAGATAAAATTATTTACTTAATTATAAATAAAAACTAAATAATAAGAATAGAATGGATCAGTCTCTTAGTTTACTTATATTATCTAGTAGACCTTAGTTCAAGGTTAGAAATAATTAATGTATTAGCACTACTTCAATCATTTCACTTCTGGGTATCGGAGATATTACTTAGATAATGGTTCTATTTTCAATCATCGATTAAAAGACATTGACAAAAGTTGATTTCATTCTTAAAAGAAAGGTGATATGTAGAATAAAGAAACTCTGGATTGAAAGACACTGACAAAGAAGTTGATTTCATGCTTAAAAGAAAGGTGATATGTAGAATAAAGAAACTCTGGATTCATACTTTATGATACATCAAAAAATGTGAAAATAGAGGCTAACGGGCGATTTGCCAAAATTTTCCTAAACTGTTGTATGCAGCAGAGAGGACGAAAATGATCAACGGTAGGGTGGATGGAGAAGCGTAGAAGTGGCATATTAATTTGAAGAGGTACACCTCCAATCAAATATTCATAGATGATTCCGTTAATTTCAACCCCGGCTAGCTCTTTGATTTATGAGGTCTCGTTCTGTATGTGCATCCCCATAAAAACTAGATACAGCAGAATAATATATGTTCATTAATTAGTTAATGAACATATATTATTGTCGAAAGCTCCACCCAGCTGTGGAGCTTTCGACAATGATATTTGCAATTATTTAGGAAGAAGGTTATCCAGAATCAGCCAAGTGTCTAGCCTTACACGCAACAAAAGCATTCTCTCTGCTCCCTTTACTTTACTTGCGCATCCGTCTGTTCAGTTGCACAAACATAATATTTCTGCCTTTGGGACACAACTTTTGACATTTCTGTTCTCTGCTTGCTTTCTCAGTTCCCACCCTCGCACATGCCTTCTTCGTTAAATATCATCATCCACGCGTCATAGGTCAGTAGTTTTTTAATTTCTTTTTCTTTTGTGTTTTTTTTTTAATCAATCAGGAACAGTAATGATTGTTCTTGCAAGTGCAGTGCAGCGATAAGTTGATCAGTCTAATTTGGAAAATAAACCAAGGCAGTCGATCTAATGATAGGACTGCCACTGCCATTAATGGGGATGCCCTGAAAACGCGACTTTTTCAGTGGTTTCATACCTCTCTTTTACATTTTGGGCTTGTCACTTGCCGAACTTTATCAATGATGATTTGTAAAGAGTAGCTTTGGACTAGTTATTTCTCCGAATATTTGGATGTACACACTCTTTTTCTTTTTGAGTAGATTCGTTGTTTGGTTGTAGTTGATAAATAATTTAATTGACATGAAAATATATTTAATCTAAAAACAATAATAATTATAAACTTTTGAATCATTACATAAAAGATTAATGCAACACATTATAGCTTAATAGTATCCAAGCAATTCTCATTCCTTCAAACAAGTCTCAAAGAGTCCGTATTTTTTATTGAATTCGTGATTCACTTGGTTCAAAAGCATGCAAATTGCCACACTAAACCTTCAACGTATGAATTGATTCATCGATGTAATAAAAATAAAAGATCATAAAAATTCTCTCTCTGATTGTGTCAAGTTTCTTATTAAATTTTTTGAGATATATAAAAGGAAATTTGAATAAAAGTGATAAATTCAATTTGAATAATTATTTTAAAACTCTCAACTTTTAGACTTGTGAAGTAATGTTTTGAGAAATTTTCCCACACGACTTGAATCAAAAGTTACATAGAATGACTGTACAAATTTATTCACATGTATTAGTAACGTAAGACATTGTAATGTGTAAAGTAGTAACGTCTCTCGGTGTCAACCAAAGATTATGCATAGGATTGGATGAGAATATTATATTTTTTACCCTTTTGCTAACAAAATTAATTTTGAAGAACTTAAAATTTGTAGATTTTTTTTAATTTAGTGCTTAAAACTTCAGTTAAAAATGCTAATTTTTGTTAATATAACTAATAGATGGACATTTATATGATATTTAATGTCTAGACATATTACATAACTAAAATTATTAGCTACTTAATTAAAATTTTAACAAATTATATATATATTTTTCAAACCATTGTGAACAATGGTGGTTGATGAAAGCCATTCTCCCGAATTTTGGAACACCACAGTCACAGTGTATTCTTTCTTTTTTTTTTCTTTACCTGCGAGGCATCTTTGGAAGATTTCAATTATGAGAAGACACTTTTAAGCTATTTATTTTCAAACTAATCTCTGCTCGAGCTGGATAGGTCCCTTGCAGGAGACAAAGCTCTAACCTCAAATTTTAAACGACTACATACATAAGAATAGTTCTAACCTGCGACCTTACTTAAATTAGGAGAGTCTCTTACCAACTCACCTATACCTTGGGGTTCAACCACAGAGTATTCTTTTAACAAAAGTAGAAAATGTTTTAATAAACTAGAAAAAAACAAACGCAAAGACTAGCTTCTGTCAACAGTAACGTAGCATTTGGTTACTGTCCGTATAGGTGGAGACAGATGACAAAGACATAAAAGTTCTGTACTCTGTAGTATTTGTTTGCTGTTCTCACCTATTTTTGTCTCGTCTCCAGAATACAGGGACATAAATTTTTATTTCTTTCAAAACTGTGATACAAGATTTTTCGTCTTCATCTCCAGAACAAAACACGTAAGCAACTTTTAGAAATATCTCCCACATGAACAATTTTTTATTCTTAATTATATTATTAAACTCATCATCATCATCATCATCATCATTATTATTATTATTATTAATTATTTTTATTATTATTATTATTATTATTATTATTATAAATTTTAAATTTATTATTATTATTATTATTTAATTTTATTATATGAAATTATTATTATTATTATTATTATTATTATTATTATTGTTAATTTTATCATACGAAATTTCGAACAACTTACTATTATTATTATTATTATATTTTATTATATGAAATTATTATCTTATTATTATTATTATTATCATTTTCGTAATTATCATTATTATTATTATTTATTATTGTTATTATTATTATTATTAATTATTGTTATAAATTTTATACTTATTATTATTCTTATAAGTATTATTATTATTATTATTATTATTATTAATTTTATTATACAAAATTTTGAACTTATTATTATCATCATCATCATTATCAACATTATTATTATCATTATTAATATTTTTTATTTTTTATTATTAATCATTATAAAATTTGTACTTATTATTGATTATTATTATTAATTATTGTTATTATTATTAATTAATTAATGTTATAAATTTTTCACTTATTATTATTCTTTTTATTATTAATATTATTATTTTTATTAATTTTATTATAAGAAATTAACTATCTTATTATTATTATTATTATTATAAATTTTGTACCTATTATTATTATTATTATTATTATTATTTTATTGTTATTATTAATTTTATTATACAAAATTAGTTATCTTATTATTATTATCAATTATTGTTTTATTATTATTATTATTATTCTTTTTATTATTAATATTATTATTTTTATTAATTTTATTATAGGAAATTAACTATCTTATTATTATTATTATTATAAATTTTGTATTATAGGAAATTAACTATCTTATTATTATTATTATTATAAATTTTGTACCTATTATTATTATTATTATTATTATTATTATTTATTTTTGTTGTTATTATTAATTTTATTATAAAAAATTAATTATCTTATTATTATTATTATCAATTATTGTTATTATTATTATTATTATTATAAATTTTGTAATTATTATAATAATAATTATTATTACTATTAATTATTGCTATTGCTGTTATTATTAATTATTATTAAATTAAGTATCTTATTATTATTATTATAAATTTTGTACCTATTTTTCCAATACTCTATTTCTGTTGCTATTCCCTCTTAAATAGTTTATAGCGTTTCTTACAGCTTGTCTGTATCGTCGATAATCTCTGATTTGATCATCTTGTGTTGTAGACAAAACTG
>JANIJH010000224.1:19259623-19274942 GCA_024520975.1 Erythroxylum areolatum
TGGGTAAACCTTTTATTTCCTCCAGAGCTTGAGGAAGATTTTTCAGTATCTGTTCCTGGGATTCTTGCTTCTGACTTGAGTTTTCTATTGTAGAGATCTTCAAGAGTGATGTAGGGCTTCGTTGCTTTTCCTTTGTCTCTTCTATCTATGTTATACCTGCAAGTTTAGAAACAATGCGTGATAGCTGATCAACAATTATATTTCTTTTACCGTCAATGTATTCAAAGACGATATTCACTCCAGTGTCCGTAATAAAATCCGTAAAATTAATCCATCTAATTCTAGATTGTTTATTTTGGGATTGTTTATTATAAAAACTGATAATGGCTTGACAGTCTGTTCTAAGAGTGATTTCTTTTTGATCCAAATAATGGATCTTCCAATACTCTATTTCTATTGCTATTCCCCCTTAAATGGTTTATAGCGTTTCTTACAGCTTGTCTGTATCGTCGATAATCTCTGATTTGATCATCTTGTGTTGTAGACAAAACTGTATTTCTTTCGGGATTTCTTATAGGAATTAATCCCATATTTTTTTCTTCCATAGTCCTTGGTTCCTCAAAAGAAACACTGGGTCTGGAACTTGTACTTCTTCTAAAACTCAATCCCTGCTGAGGCAAAAGAAAAAAATCAGCTATGCAATAGAAATCTATGGTGTCAATTCTGTTTTTAAAACAGAATATGGGGTCACCTCAATATCCTCCAGCAACTGGTGAACATAAGATCAATGTTCCAGAAATCCGAGAAAAATGGGAAAAATTTAGAGGAAAAAAGGATAGAAACCTCTAATCAATGGATGTTACCCCCTGCATATTGCTCCACACATCTAAAATATTTGATGGAGAAAGATGGACAATAAAACCCCCAAAAGAAGCTTCAACATCCACTGCAATCAAACACATTTATATTATCAAGACGGAGATAATTTTTTCTATTCTGTCCATCACAACTAATCACCTTATTATCTCTAATTTTTATTCTATTTCGTTTTCAAATTTTTATCTCATTCCGTCTATACATATTAACTACAGTAACTAAATGCAACGTAAGAATTATTAAAATTTTCGCCTTTATCTTGCGGATCTCACGACCCACCGCCTTCTGCCCAGTATAAAAATACCTGAGACTCAGACTCCATGTTTAGAAGACAGTCCCGTCATTAGTTGCAAACTTTTCACGTGGAAATGATATACACTTGTTTGTGACCTGTAGTACTCTCTTTCTTCCTTCGAATCTGCTAGGTCACCTCCCCTGTCACCGGAGCGTCTCTATTATATTAACCGCACTTGAGAGTTGAGATATATGTTAATGTCACACAAAATCAACCTAACTAGGGTTAATAATTAACCAAACCATAGTTAGAAACCCATTCTCCGCACTCCTTCAAAGCAGTTTATATACGAACCAACCCTTGCCGGTGATTCTGTGTACATAAAAACCAAAGGAAGCCACCTTATTTACAGGATGATGCTCGGTGAACAACACCGTCCAAATCCGACAGTTCACGTCCCACCGTGGAATCTAATCGACGACTCCAATCCCGATTTCTATTCTGGCAATGGCTCTGCCGCCTCCGACTACAATCCCTATTACCTACAAGAGGCTCTGGCGGCGCTGCAGCGTTACCTCCCGTCCAACGACCCCGACTTTGACCCCGAGTCTGATGTTTTTGGTCTGGAGCCGGACTCTCCCGTGGACGCTTACTCGTGCGATCAGTTCCGCATGTTCGAGTTCAAGGTGAAGCGGTGCGCACGTGGCAGGTCGCATGACTGGACAGAGTGTCCATACGCCCACCCTGGTGAAAAGGCACGACGCAGAGACCCGCGAAAGTATCATTATTCGGGAACTGCATGCCCTGATTTTCGAAAGGGTAATTGTAAAAAGGGTGATGCTTGTGAGTTCGCTCATGGCGTGTTTGAGTGCTGGTTGCATCCGGCGCGCTACCGTACTCAGCCCTGTAAAGATGGGCAGAACTGTCGGAGGAGGGTTTGTTTCTTCGCTCACACGCCGGAGCAGCTAAGGGTTTTACCGCAGCAAAGTCCAAAGAATCTCAACTCGCCCGAGTCCTATGACGGGTCGCCTCTCCGTCAAGCGATTGAGGCATCTTGCTCTAAGTCGCTTCCATTCTTGTCATCTACGCTGTCGGTTTCTCCTCCAACAACCCCGTCTGGTGATTCGCCACCTATGTCGCCGATGACACAGACTTTGAGTCGGTCGCTGGGGTCTGCTTCTGTAAATGAAATGGTGGCTTCTTTGAGGAACTTGCAGCTAGGTAAGGTGAAGTCTTTACCATCGTCATGGAATATGCAGAATGTGCAGGTTGGTGGATCGGGATTCGTTTCTCCACGCGGGTCAATTCTCCGACCTGGATTTAATAGTTTGCCGACGACCCCGACACGTGTGCCAACTCGATCTGGACTTGGACATGTAGATTTCTGGGACAAGGCTTGTGAGGAGGAGCCTGTAATGGAAAGGGTGGAGTCGGGTCGGGACCTGCGAGCGAAGATGTTGGAGAAGCTGAGTAAGGAGAATTCAGTGGAGCCGGATCAGAGTCAATCAACTTGTGCCCCGGACGTGGATTGGGTCTCTGAGCTGGTGAAGTGAAAGATGAAGCCGTTGTTTACTGATTTGGTTCCTCGGAAGTGTGATCATTGAGTTATTGGTTTTGAGCGGAATCCTCTTTTACAATTGGTGTATATATTGGGTTGGAGAGGAGGGGTTGAGAATGTGATGTTTAAACGAAGAATTCTCATCATATTATGTTTGTACATATTTAAGACAAATTGTTTAAGGTTATTGCGAGTGAAGAGTAGAGACTGTTTTGGGGGATTTAACTCTGAAGGATTTGGACAATCACTTTTGTTGCAGTAGGTACATAGCAGACTGGATATCGATTTGCTCATGTATTTTTGTGTAAGTCCCGTAATATTATTGTAAGAGAATTTGAATTTCCTTGCTCTTCCATTCCATGTAATGTCTTTCTCCTGTCTGTTGCATCTCTAAAAATCATCAATTGTTATGTTTCTCTTTAGTTATTGAATAGTTTTATCTTCTTTGGATTATAAGATATCGTCTAGAGATAGATAGATGTTGGCACTGAAGAGTGAGTGAGTGAGTGCCAAAGGCGGGGTTGAAAGGGAGGGAAAGAAGGGTACGATCTAGATGTTGGCACTGAAGAGTGCAGAAGGCGTGGTTGGGTTGACAAGGAGGGAAAGAATGGTACGATCCGTTTTCTAAAGAAAGACACTTCCAGTTCCAGACGATTTCAGCTAATGACGGTTTTAGGAAAGTTGCATAATATTTTTTTCACAATGATAATAATGTAATTTTAACGAGGAGTGCGTAAGAATGTTCAATCAAATAACAAAATTTAACTAATAAATTAATTAGACGTAATACGTAATTATATTGATGATAATATATATATAGGGTAGGGTACGGGTTAGCGTTGGAGGGAGGGATTCGACTTTTAGTGTAGTCTTTGAATTATTTAACACGCAACAACATCCATTTAAATTTTACTATAGCCTGTTTCCGCCATTGGATTTCCCTACTTTATTTGTGGCCGTTCAACTGCACCGGATAAGCCCTTAAGACGTAATCCTGATAGGTATGGTCGCTACTTGTTGATTTAGACGTTGACAATAACTCTTTGATTTCTTTAGATTATTATTATTATTATTCCAAGTGAGGGTACTTACTTGGCCGTGTTTATCTCAATATATTTTGCTGTTTACTTTAGATACGGATAAAGACAACTTTTGTGTTTTCATTTGGATTATATTCCCTGTCCGTGGAAATAAAAATCACCTTTTAACTTCTAAATATATTAATGAAATTCTTATTTTCTAAATTTAATATTAATTTTTTAAATTTTATTTTAATTATATATTTCTATTAATTACATCAATATAATTTTTTTTTTCTTAATTTATACTTATTTGAAGGATTAATTTCTTTTTATTAACGGTTTTGCTTTATCTAGAAGTGATAATTCAAACAGTAGATAGAACCTAATGATCAAAATAAGTGAGGTTATAGGCTTAACTGTTAGATGAGTGTTCAAGGAAACAAAGCATCCATATGTAAAAATAAGGCACATACTATTTTGAATGTCTTTTTAAATTGATAAAAGAGATTTAAGATTTTAAAAATATTGTTATAAAATCTGGATAAATTTAAAAAAGGATTGAAGCTTAATTAAAAAATTAATTAATTTATAAAATTAATCGACTAATTAATAAATTATAATAAAAAATTAAAAACTTAACCTGTATGTCCAGTTGCGTGTTCGAATACATTACTGAATACGTAGGCGGCAAGGTTTGGACAGAGTAGCAGGCCCAGGCTTGCCACCGGCGCGCTTTTCGTCTGAAAGAATTACGAATACGTACGTCAGGTGCCTGATTTGGGTCGACTTGGGACATTCTTAGTTTCGGGTTGGGCATTTTGACAAATGGACATTATCCGAGTTGCGTAATTCTCTCTCTTTCCTTACAACTATTAGATGAAATCCGGGGAAAAAACAAAAAAGTAAATTTGTCTACAACGTAGAAGAAGTCAAAAGTTGTGTGATTCTATCCACAGATTTTAATAGTGTCACTTTCTAGATGGTCTCCATTTAAAAGTCTCTTCCTTTGGGTTGTTTTTTTTTTTCCCGATAATACAAATAATATTGATCAGAATATTTGATTGCCGAGGTTGAAAATTAGAATTGTGCCCTTAAGAGTCGAAGCCTGACCCCATGCCGTGCCGGGTAGCAGCTGTATTATTTCGCTATGCATGCATGGCATTAGTAACTAACGATAACAACAATATAAATTTTATTGATACGTGATATCTGAACAAATTAAATAATATGCAATTTTATTAAAAAGGTTAATTTGTAGAAGAAGAAGATTTACAGTTAGAAAAAAAATAACTCTTTCAACAATTCTAGGGATTTCGAGTTTGGGTAAAAGTGATACTCTTAATCACTTTTTTTTTTGAAATAAAACGGAATAGTATTAAAACAATAGAGGAAGAACAAAGTCAGGAGGGATAGAAGTCCACTCCAAAGCATTCGGATATAAACGAGTAGCTTGAGCTAGACCGTGAGCTACCCCGTTCGCCGAACGATAAACATGGGAGAACCCCAACGAGCCACTAATCTCATGAATCACTATTACTTCTGATTATTATGTTGTTACAGAAAAACGATAGTATTTATACCATTAGTGTTTAATAAGGAAAACAACAAGCTTCTTATACAAAACGCACGCACACACTTATTTATATCTACAAGCTACAGTACAATACAAGTTACAGTACACAAACAATGCCACAAAGACAACATAAATACAAAGTATTCTATACCCCCCATCAAGGTGGAGCTTGATGCCAATCACACAAGCCCAACTTGGACAACAAAAAATGAAAAATAGGGCCATATAAAGCCTTAGTGAACATATCGGCTAGCTGAAACTTGGAAGGAATATGTTGAGGAAGAACGAAGCCATCTTTATATTTATCACGAACCAAATGACAATCAATCTCCAAATGCTTTGTCCGCTCATGAAAAATCAGATTCGCAGTAATATAAACAACAGCCAAATTATCACACCATAATGAAATAGGAAACGAAATGGACATTCGAAAATCAGTCAGTAAATAAGAAATCCATTGCAGCTCACAAACCGTCGTAGAAAGACTACGGTATTCAGCCTCCGCGGAAGACCGAAAAACAGTAGTTTGTTTCTTAGTCTTCCAAGAAATCAGTGCATTACCCAAGAACATACAAAAACCTGTTAAAGAACGTCGACTAAAAGGACATGCAGCCCAATCCGCATCACAATAAGCTTACAAAGAACAAGAATTGTCATAAGGGAAGAATAAACCTGTAGATGGAGATTGCTTCAAATACTTGAGCACATGAATGGCAGCCATCCAATGCTGCTCAGTAGGAGCATGAACAAATTGACTCAGCTGCTGAGTCGCATGAGTGATGTCAGGACGGGTAAAACCAAGATAAAGGAGACACCCAACTAACCTTTGATATCTATCTAGATTCTCCAATAAAAGAGAGCTAACATCATCAAACCGACAATGAGGGGAGAGAGGAGTGGCTGCTTCTTTCAAACAAGTTAAACCTGCATCCTTGAGAATATCCAACACATACTTGCGCTGATTCACATACAATTCAGTAGACGACCTAGCAAGTTCTAACCCAAGGAAATACTTTGCAGGGCCCATATCTTTAATAGTGAATTTGTCATGTAAAAATCGTTTGACCTGATTAATGCATGCCTCCGTCGGGCCCATGATCAACACATCATCAACATACACAACAAGAGCAATATAATCAGTCCATTTAAATTTAATTAAGAGACACAGATCATGAGTAGATTGTACAAAATGCTGTTGACAAAGGGAAACAGTAAGTTCACGATTCCATTGTCGTGAGGCTTGCTTAAGGCCATACAAAGACCTTCTCAAACGACAAACCTGATTAGGAGCAGCCTTGGTATACCCTTGAGGAGGTAACATGTACAATTCCTTATCAATATACCCATGCAAAAAAGTATTATTTATATCCAATTGATGCAAAGGCCAGCCTTTCACAGCAGCAATAGCAATAAAAAGTCTCACAGTAACCATTTTAGAAACTGGAGAAAAACACTCATTATAATCCACCCTCTCAATTTGGTTATAGCCCTTGGCTACTAACCTAGCCTTATACCTATCAACAGTTCCATCTGGTTTGAGTTTTATAAACCCATTTAGAACCTATAGCCTTCTTCCCCTTCGGCAAAACAGTCAAATCCCAAGTATGATTATGATCAAGGGCGGCCAACTCAGCTTCCATAGTATGCAACCAATTCAAATTAGTTCGAGCTTGTTCAAAAGAACTAGATTCTTCAATAATAGACACATTTGCTAAAAATGAATGATAATCAGATGTAAGACAAGATGAGAATACAAAAGGATAAGTAGGTGGAGTATGAGAAGAATTAGGCACCGATGGAACAACAACAGGAGCAATACTAGTAACAGATGCATGTGAAACAAAATCATCTAGCCAATTAGGCCGTCGGGTCACACGAGTACTCCTATGAATAGGAGCTGAACTCTGTGCTAAATCAGTGGAGCATGGAATAGTAGAGGAAGAGGAATCTAAAGAATCTAAAGAAGGCACATCAATATTTTCAACAAAAGAAGATTCTTGAGACATAGCAGATGGTAAAACAGTAGGATTGGGCAAAGGAACTGTATTTCGAAACGAGGAAACAGATTGAAAAGGAAAAATATTTTCATAGAAAACAACATCCCTAGAAATGAAAATATGATGGCTTTGCAAATCATATAGTTTGTAGGCCTTTTGACCTGAAGAATAACCAATAAAAACAGATTTGAAAACCCTAGGAGCAAATTTGTCTTTATGAGGTAAAGTGTTAGAAGCATGGCATAAACAACCAAAAGTTCGCAAGAAAGTATAATCAGGCTCCTTATGGAAAAGAACAGTATATGATGATTTCCAACTTAGGACAGGAGTGGGAAGCCTATTGATGAGGTAGGTAGCAGTCAAAATTGAATCTCCCCAAAAATGCTTGGGTAAATGGGATTGAAACATAAGTGCCATAGCAGTTTGCAACAAATGTCTATGTTTCCTTTCAACAACTCCATTTTGTTGTGGAGTATAAGGGGAAGTTTTTTTATGGACAATACCACAGTTGTTTAAGATTTCTTGACAAGTATGATTCAAGAATTCTGTCCCATTATCAGTTTGAACAACCTTAATAGTAGCATCAAATTGGGTTTGGATATGTTGAATAAACTGGGCCAAGAAGGTTGAAGTCTAATTTTTATGTTTAAGGAGGTCAGCAATCACCTTCCCAACTGCTAAGACCTCATCAGTCACAAGGTCCTGCAGAACACAAATGTGTCATAGAAAGTGAATTTTGTAGAAGATTGACAAACTAATTTGTTCACCGAAAGCAAATTGTATTTGAAAGAAGGTATGAGCAAAACGGATGACAAACTAAGACGATCACAAAGAACAACATTCCCTATGAAATCTACTATTTTAATTGTGTCATCCGGTAGGTGAACAGGGGTGTATTTAACTACAGGTCTAGGGTTATCAAACAAATCCACATTATGGAATATATGATTGGATGCACCTGTGTCTACTATCCAAGAACCACATTCAATTGAATTAACTAAACTAAAAGAATGGTTGAGAGTGCTACCTGCAAAGTCATTGTAGTGAGCAAAGTTGCTGACATCTCCTCCCTTGTCCTTTAATTACATCTGCTTTCCTTGGCTTTGCATAAAATTCAGAATTCCTTGTTGAACCACATTATGGCACATATGATTGGATGCACCTGTGTCTACTATTCAAGAACCACATTCAATTGAATTAACTAAACTAAAAGAATGGTTGAGAGTGCTACCTGCAAAGTCATTGTAGTGAGCAAAGTTGCTGACATCTCCTCCCTTGTCCTTTAATTGCATCTGCTTTCCTTGGCTTTGCATAAAATTCAGAATTCCTGGTTGAATCATTGCTGCCATATCTTGTCTCCAGGCTAGTTCCTTAGTATCTTGCTCCATTGAATGATCCAAAGGTGAATCACTCATACTCATATTCACTAACTCCTTAGCCATATTTCCTCCTTTTTTTCCTTGGAACTTTTATACCAATCTGGATACCCATGTATTTGAAACAAGTGTCTCGTGTGTGTCTCCTCATTTTACAAAAGTCACAATACATATCATCTTTATTAACTTGCTTCTTAGCACCACCTCTACCAGCTCCTCTCCCACTGCTCCCGCTAGAACCACGCACCAACATTGCACTACTTATATTATCAGAAAAAGAGACATTCACCTCCCTCTGTTTTTCAACCCGAACTACCATCGAGTATGCCCTATCCACATGAGGCAAAGGATCCATCACCAAAATCTGACTTCTAATAGCATCATACTCCTCATTTAAGCCCATCAGAAATTGAACTTATCTATTATTATCCCCAAATTCAATCAACTGCCTAAGTGGCCCACACGAACACTGTTGTAGGGCTCCACACGAACACTGTAGAATAGGAGCCAAGCAATTAAATTCATCCCACAGTCGTTTCAATTTAGTAAAATACTTGGAGATAGACAAATCCCCTTGCGAAATTGAATAGATCTCCCGCTTGAGTTGATAGAGCAGTGGCCCATTACACTCTCCATATCGCCTCTCAGGATCCTTCCACAAATCCGTAGCTGAACTGGCATACAAGAAGGATTTGTTAGATATATGTTAAATATATCTATTTTATTTATTTTGGCATATTTATTTGAATTGGCATATTCTGTGTTATCTTGGATTTAAAGATCTAGTTGGATAATATTTTAGATAGAATAGAATTCTATCTTGAATAGAGGTGTATTTGATAATGATAATTGAAGAGTGCAGTGGGTGTTGGTCATGTGTAGGTGTTGTGGGGTTGCACAGCTTTCCTTTGGTGTTGAATCTTTGTACTCGAAAAATTCTGAATATACAGGGCACTAGATATTTTTTGTATGAGCTGAATATTTGTGTCCTTGAAAAAGTAGTCTGCGTGATTTGTGTGGAAGAGGTGAAGATCACGTGGGTCTTTAATACAGGTTAACTGGGTATGTATATGGTGATTTTGATGTTGCGTATGGTAATGATTGGTGCACCTTGACTCATGCACATATTAAGATTATAGCTGAAGTGTGTTGTTAATCATCGATTGGAAAAATACACTGCATTAATTGAGATGTCTATATAGCTTTTGGTGTATCACTGTTGGTGGCTTGGAATTAAAATATGCAGTGGAATTATTGATTGGTTGTTCAAGGAGTGTGTG
Source organism: Erythroxylum areolatum (assembly GCA_024520975.1). NCBI lineage: Eukaryota > Viridiplantae > Streptophyta > Magnoliopsida > Malpighiales > Erythroxylaceae > Erythroxylum > Erythroxylum areolatum. Next base: position 19,269,481 of record JANIJH010000224.1, read on the forward strand.
TCACGAGTGTGTGATGGTGTGGGGCTGCGCAACTTTCTTTTGTGCTGAATTTTTGTCCTTGAATTTTCTGGTGATATTGCACTTGATACATCTTGCGTGAGTTGATTTATGTGTTTTTGGGAAAAATCATCTTTGAGAGATCCTACACTTTGTTCTTGTTATGGGCAGCAGCGTGATTTGTGCTACAGAAGAATTAACAATGGCGAGAGCCTTCAGCTGGATTATTTGAGAAGATAAATTCATAGGGAAGTCTTCTTTGTCTCAAGTATTTTTGTTATTTAATTTTCTGTTGATTAAATACTTGAGCAATTTTATTTATTATTGTCTTTGAGTGAAAGTAGTTAGACAAATCCTCTGTTGAGGTTAGTACGAGGTGGTCGTACTATTGAGTTGATTGAGAAAATCCTCTGTTGAGGTTAACACGAGTTGGTCTTGTTATTAGGTATGAAATTCTTTCACGGGAAGTGAGGTTGAGGGATAGTGTCAAGGGTTGAGTGGTGTCGGCTCAGTAAAGCCTTGGGTAAAACTATTGTACTTCGGTGAAAGTGATTAAGCTGGGCGAGGGCCCCGTAGACGTATGCAAAGTGTGCCGAACTGCGTTATCAAATTTCTAGTGTTGATTTATTTTTGATTCTTTTAATTTTCTTGATTTTATTTGTTTGCTATGAACAAATCAGAAAGTTTGCGAAACTATTAACTCCCTTCGGTTTTTCAGGATTCAACAATATCCTCTTGGAGATGCATTCAACAGCCACGACGCCACCATAAAATACAACCGACACCATCGATCATATTCCGATGAATCTTCCCTCGGCTTCGCACATTTTCCAGTGACAAAATCAAGCTTCAACTTCGCCCCCAATGCAATCCGCATCGCACGCATGACTCCAGGATAGGTAATTATTCTCATTCAATGGAGTCGTGACGAGCACCATCCCTGGATGATCTGAAGGCTGTAGGAACAACGGATTCTCCTCTCCAGCTACACTTCCGAAGGAGGAACGTGCACTCACACCGTTGACCATGACGAGCTCCGATGATCTACCCAGACTTCTCTGATACCATGAACAAATCTAGGGATTTCGAGTTTGGGTAAAAGTGATACTCTTAATCACTATTACTTCTGATTATTATGTTGTTACAGAAAAACGATGGTATTTATACCATTAGTGTTTAATAAGGAAAATCGACAAGCTTCCTATACAAAACGCGCGCACACACTTATTTACATCTACAAGCTACAGTATAATACAGCTACAATACACAAACAATACTGCAAAGACAACATAAATACAAAGTATTCTACACTCTTATATTCTTAAATTTGTTTTCTCATCTCGCAAAATGGTCCCAGTTCCTGAAATTTCTGACAATTATGGAAGATTTTCCTGGAAATGTCTATCAAATACAAGGTGTCGTTCATTTCTGAGCGACTAGCTCACACTGGACCATTTAATGCGACGTTGTTCTTTCAACCAACAGGACTGCTAAAGTTATAGCAGTACATGTGCCTTGTCTAATTCTTTGGGTACATCGGAAAAAACCACACTTGCCTTGGGATTTAATGTTAGGTGATCAGTGTAAGAGCTCAATAGCTGATAGCCAGTGTCGTTTGTTAAAAAGTCGGAATTGTTGTTGAATTATCTGCCAATATAATGCGATACAACAAGAGGAAGTGTGCTTGACTTTGTCGAAGATAAAGTTGATAGAGAGGGTCCAGCACTTATGCTATACTTCGGTGCATGGAATTACAAATAGAAATATTCAGAGTTTGGTCTTTGATTAGATGTGGCAGCTAATTATCACATTCGATGACCTTATCTCCCACAAGAAAAAGATAAAAGCTCGAAATTCTTCTGCTCCAAACGTTAACTAGCATCCAAATTTCAGAATTTAACCAACATTTTCATACCGTCTTCTCTAAAGTTCTAATCTTTAACTAATTACTTGGATTTAACGCCTATAGTATGCCAAGATGATTATCTATGCCACTCAATTCAGATGAGTTAATGATAGATAATGCACAATTCATTAAAAATTAAGAAAAGCGTGTAATTCCCTTTCCAACAAATTAAACTTGAACCTTCACCTCAAATAATATATCTATATATATATATAATTATTAGATTTTCAACTTTATATTTTTTTAATCAAAGTTATTCTTATAAAATTGTTTGAGACATTTAAAGATAAACGTTTTCTTGGGTATAATATTGTTAGTGAAAAAATAATTTTTAATTCATAATCTTGAACTAGTAAATTTTGCTAAGTTGTTTTTCACTATTTATTGCCGGAAATTAAGTTTAGGCCGTAATTGGTAGAAACGTAAAGTAAGAAAAGCCTTATACAAAATTCCCCAGTTCTTTAGATTACGAGTGTCCTGCGGTTCAATGTGTCGGAAAATAAGTTGGGCCACGGCAATTGAATATGACAGCGAAATGGAAGGGCAGAGAGACATTTTCGTCAATGACAAGTGAGTGTAGGAAGGAAAAGAGGTGGATGTACAGTTATTTGCCGGCACATTGAAATTGCCGTCAACTTAAGTTATTGAATAAAGCGATATTCCTACTTCATTAGGTCGCCGCTGTGCATCCATATCTGACATCGACCTTTAATGTTGCATATGGTTGCTATTTTCTGTTTGCAGAGATGAAATTAAATAAAAATTTGGAAATAAAATAAAATAAAAGTTAGAAATAGTAAAGTGTTTGATTATGATTGACAAAGTAGATAAAAATAAATAATAATGATAATAAGTATAAAATTTATAAATAATAATAATAATAATAATAATAATAATAATAATAATAAATACAAAATTTATAATAATAATAATAAAATTAGTAATAATAATCAATACAAAATTTATAATAAATAATAATAATAATAATCAATACACAATTTATAATAAAAAAATAATAAATTAATAATAATATTAATCAATACAAAATTTATAATAATAATAATAATAATAAAATAATAATAATAAAAATCAATAAAAAATTTATAATAATAATAATAATCAAAACAAAATTTAAAATAATAATAATAATCAAAACAAAATTTATAATAATAATAATAATAATAATAACAATAATAACAACAACAACAACAACAACAACAACAACAACAATAATAATAATAATAATAATAATCAACACAAAATTTATAATAATAATAATAATAATAAAATAATCAAAACAAAATTTATAATAAATAATAATAATAAATTAATAATAATAATAATAATCAATAATCAATACAAAATTTATAATAATGATAAATAATAATAATAATAAATGCAAAATTTATAATAATAATAACAGTAATAATAATAATAATAATAGTAATAATAATAATAATAATCAATAAAAAATTTATAATAATAATATTAATATTAATAACAAAAGTTGTGTACATAAAATGAGAAGGATAATAACTTTTGTTCAGTGCAATGTGCTCGTAACACTGGAGACAAGGGACAAAAGTTTTTGTCCTTTCTTTTCTAGAGGAACAAGAACTTTTGTTCCTGTCATCCAGAGACGGAGGACAAAAGTTCGGAGATAGCAATCAAACATAGGAGAGAGACATGATTTTTTTGTTTTCTCTTTTGTCTCCTCTAACGGGGACAACAACTATACACTACCTAAGTCTCATGGTTTTAAACCACATAATCATAATACAGAAATGCTCGATTGGGTCGAACTCAACTTCGACGAAGCGTTAGAGGTACCCCTAGCCAAGTAGCGATCGACGCCCTGCTTTGAGATAGCCAAGGTAATTGGCCAGCGGGCTTTTTTTGTAAGCTTGGGATTACCACCATCATGGTTGCAGAACTCTTGATCCTATAGTATGGGCTCGCCTTTGCTACAGAGTATCCTTAGGATGGACTTATGATTGAGTCCGATTCTATGGAAGCGTTGCATTGTCTAGCCTTTCCTGCGGATGATTTACTCTTCCATCTCCTAGCTAGCCTGATTTATGATATCCTCTTATCTTGAAGGGGCTCCATAGTACAATATCTCTCATGTTTTTCGAGAAGGTAATTAGTGTGCCGATTTTTTAGCCCGTTTGGGTTTGGGTAGCGTCCGTACAAAGAGCGTCTGGCATACGCCTCCTCTTGGCATAAGTCACCATCTACGCATTGATGCGTAAGGAGTAGCGTTTACTCGTTAACGCTTGTTTCGCGATTTTGATGTAACAAAAAAAATACAGAAATATAATTTAATGACCACTTGATTTTAAGGATCTAGCCGTCTTAAATTTGGAGTAGAGCATGACATTCAAAAATAAAAAATTGGAGAGGCTTATCTAAGTTTTGGATAAGAGATAATTTTGACTTGAAACAAGGGCCGAAGCCCTAGAAAAATATGGAGCTCGTGGGTACATAAAGATGTTGTCTAGGTGGATGCCTAATATGGGCCTAATATCATCCATAACCAAGTCGTTTTCATACAATGGTCCCGTGGATAATCAATAATGTCTTCTTGCTTCTGCTTCAACGTACGGCAAAAAGATTATCAATTATCTCCTCATATTTTTATAAAAAATTTAAAATTAATCCTTATTGTTATATATAATATCACCTTATATTTTAGATTTTCAAAATAATATTAACAACATCCTCTTTTAAAAACTAATTAATTAAATTAATTTTTAAAAAGAGGATAATTACATATAACATTCTCTTTTATTTACCAAACCTCTGTATAACCATACGAAGCCTTAGTTGGCTTAATCAACCATTTTGTAACTGATTATTAGGTCCCGAAAACAAAAGTGCTGGTATTATACAAAAAGGATTGAATGATTAGTGCTTTATATATGTTTTAACACTTGGTCTGAAATTCAATATGTGCATTTATTGTTCATGAATAGTCTGATCGAGCATCAGGAAATTAAAGTACAATTTGATAGGGTTGGTGGTAAAGCTTTAAACTTTGTGGGAAAATAAAATTATTATATGGGAGAAGTGTTGGAAAAAATATTTTCACTTGTATGGAGACCTTATTACGCACCCCAAGATCACGTGAAAAGATAAAAAATAAAGGTAATGCGGAATACCTGGATTCGGTTCCATTTCAGATTTCGATGCCGATTTCGAGCTCCAAACGTCTCCGAATCTCCCGGGTGCTTTAGTAGAAAGCGCTCACCGACTCACAGGCTACCCCTTTCTACAGTTTCCTCAGCGTTCCGAGCTTCCTTAACGGGTCAGGAACTTTATGCTCGTGAACGTTCTTTTGAGCAACTGCAGGAGACCTAACCTTTATATAGCTTCCATATCGGGCTTCCCTATCACAAGGCTGATATGAACCCGGTCTACATTGATCGGGACCCATTTTTCACCCAGACTTCGACCCATTAATTTAGATCATTTATTGGGTTACTTTATTATCTTTATCTGGATCAAATGGCGTAACTTAACCGGTAATTTATTTAAAAACCAAAATTGCAATTAATGT
>JANIJH010000224.1:19341523-19363525 GCA_024520975.1 Erythroxylum areolatum
TCAACATGCTCAATTGATTGCTAAGGTGTTTATGTCGAAGAATAGAATGTTTATGTTGAATATCAAGACAATCGAAGCAACATGTTTAAAGGTGGATGTGAAAGATAAAGCATAGCGTTGGCATATGAGATTTGGACACTTGAATTTTGGCGCACTCAATGCGTTAGGAGATAAATACATGGTGAAAGGAATGCCCTCCGTCAACCACCCACATCATTTATGTGAAGCATGTTTACTTGGCACACATTCAAGAAGGAGTTTTCCAAAAGAAGCGGTGACAAGAGCAATTTCACCACTTCAACTTATTCTTACTGACATGTGTGGACCAATCAAGCCAATATCAATGGGTAAAAGTAGATACTTCTTACTTTTCATTGATGAATATAGTAGAAAAACATGGGCTTATTTCTTATAGAAAAAATCAGAAGCATTTGAAGCATTTAAGAAGTTCAAGGCACTTGTGGAGAATGAAAGTGGCTATACAACTAAAGCCATAAGGTTCGATAGAGGACGCGAGTTCACATCTAAGGAGTTTCTTGATTTTTGTGAAATACATGGAATCCGCCGTCCATTAACAGTCCCAAGATCGCCCCACCAAAATGGAGTTACCAAAAAGAAGAATAGAACAATTCCTAACATGGCCGGATGTATGTTGAAGGCAAAAAACATGCCTAAAGAATTTTGGGCCGAAGATGTTTCTTGTGCAGTTTATTTGTCAAATCGGTCTCCAACAAGAAATGTCAAAGATCAAACTCCACAACAAGCATGGAATGGAATGAAGCCTAGTATTGCTCATCTAAGAGTTTTTTGAAGCATAGCATATGCTCATGTGCCGCAACAAGAAAGATCTAAGCTTGATGATCGAAGTGTTAAGTATGTATTCATTGGTTATGACCAAAATTCAAAAGGCTACCGATTGTACAATCCACGCAGTGGAAGGATTGTTGTGAGCAAAGATGTTGAATTTGATGAAGAAGCAACATAGGATTGGGAGACACAAGAAGAATGCACTTATGATTTTTTCCTATACTTTGAAGATGAAGAGCACATCAAATATTCAAGAGACGACTCCACCTGCTTCTCCAAATACGCCTCATTCTTCTTCGTCCACTAATAGAGAAAGTTCAAGTGATGGAGCACGAAAAATAAGGAGTATTTATGATATTTATGAACAAACAGAAGAAATCAATGATGTTGATGTAAGTAATTTATTTTGTCTTCTTGTAAACAGTAAACCTTTAAATTTTAGGGAGGCCATGAAGGACAAAAGATGGAGACAAGCCATAGAGGAGGAGATCAAGGCAATAGAGAAAAAATAATACTTGGGAATTATCAACTCTTCCTAACAGTCACGAAGCTATTGGAGTCAAATAGGTCTACAAGATAAAAAAGAATGACAATGTAGATGTAGAGAAATATAAAGCAAGGCTCGTTGCTAAAGGCTACAAGCAAAAGAATGAAGTGGAGCTCAAGCATGTGAGGACTAATGATCAAGTTGCGGATATTTTAATGAAATCACTCAAATTTGAAATTTTTCAACATTTCAGGACAAGACTTAGAGTTCGAAAGAAAATTTCAAATTAAGGGGGAGTGTTGAAGAGTAATTTAAAAGTTATTCTAGGTACATGCATGTTTAAAGTCTAGATACATGGATGTTTAAGTTCATTGTTAAGAGTTTAATTATGTTCATATATTAGTTACATAATTAAATATTGGTTCATGTATAGTTTTGAGTTCATGTATGATTTATTTATTTGGGCTCATTTACTTAAATGTGAAGAGTCATTTTTGTACCGATAAATACCTCTTTGTACTTGAACTAAAATCATTCAAGTGAAATACAATCTCTTCTTCTAAATAATTCTCTCCTCTCTAAATCTCCTCATTTTTTAACACACACTTGTGCTTTCTATGAGTTTTTACCAAAAGATACATAACAATTGGGAGAAACTTCGAAGATATGGACAATAGCCCAACAACAGCCGGCAAAGCAATAATAGGCCGATGGTGGCTAGGGTTAGAAGTTCTAATATTTTTAAATATTTAATATCACATAATTTGTTATATTAATACCTTAAATTAAATAGAAAGGATAATCGTAGACTATTTTTAAAATAAATTTAAATTTAAAAGTCTGAATGATGCACAGTCATAAAAATATATAAAAAATGTAATTTCCAAATTGTTAAAATTATTGCGCATTGAAAAGCATATGAATTGTTTTGTACTCCAAGTTGTTTTGTACTCCAAGTTTTGCTAAGGGAAGGATCACTCCGAATCCAAGCGGAAACCTTCCGTGGACTTCTTTGTGGCCTTGTGGGTTACTTGGGTCGCCCCTGTCTATGATTAATGACACTGAACAGTGAGCATAGATCCTATCTTTACCATCAAGGCACCAACCCCACAACGGAAGATTCTTACACAAATTCATGGGTTTTTCCAAATGGGTGTCTCTCGTTATAGCTCTTCACTTGTTCATCCCAGAGTTCAGCAACTCTGAAGGTGTTCTGAGCCAAATAGGTGGTGGTCAAATCCCTGTCTATTTCCTTGACTATGCCAAGAAACCAGAGCTTGTAGATTATATGGTCAGTATCAGGAGAAAAATCCATGAAAATCCAGAGCTTGGTTTTGAGGAGTTCGAGACCAGCAAGCTTATAAGAGCTGAACTGGATCACCTGGGCATTCATTATAAGTACCCAGTTGCTGTTACTGGTGTTGTTGGCTACATTGGCAATGGCGGTCCTCCTTTCGTTGCCATCAGAGCAGATATGGATGCTCTGGCTATTGAGGTCTTGCTTCAGTATTCTTTTGAAATTTTTTTTTCTAACTTTCTGTGCTTGCTTGTTGATAATAGGCCTCAGAACTTGGACTCCAAAAGAAAGATAATGGAAACAGAATACAAACGTCGGTTGTTTAGATCCTATAGCTTTAAATAGTATGCACAGGCACATGAAGAAGGAAAAAGCTCTAGATAGTGAAATAGAAGCTTATAAGACTGCGAAAGCGATTTATCGGGATGGCAATGAATAACAGTACAGTTTTGGTTGTTGTTGTTACAGGAAGCGTTAGAGTGGGAGCACAAAAGCAAAGTTCATGGAAAAATGCATGCTTGTGGGCACGACGCACATGTTGCTATGCTTCTTGGTGCTGCTAAATTGCTTCAAGAACATCGCCATGATTTGAAGGTTCTGCATCTAATCCATCTCTTTCTCCTGTATTTTGTCTTTAGATATCTTTAGGAGGGGTTGGCATATTCATTTGGCTAGAATAGAGCTCAACCATCATCAGTTTCCGTAACTGTCTGTATAATAAGTGATATGATTCAACGATTTACAAGATGTTGGACATCCATCTTCACAGATGATAACATTCTTCTGCAGCACTGTGATCGTGTTTCCAGTAGTTTCATGGCTTTTTTGGGTCATAATCTTATTAAAATAACCTTGAAACTTTGATTTCCAAAAACATGGCCTGAAGCACAATGCAACTTTTGTTTTTGTTTTTAGCTCAATTTTACCTGTCATTTGTGCCAATCTTTGACTTCCTTATAACAGGTTCTTGCATGTCGAAGAAATCCTAGTCTTTAACCATTAATCAGTCTTTTGCAGTCATATATAATGTAATTAGCTAGTTATTGCAGAATGCTGATTCTGCATGAAAATGGAAGTGAACTATTTTCTCATTGTTTTGATAGGGAACAGTTGTGCTTATATTTCAACCGGCTGAGGAAGGAGCTGGAGGAGCCAGGAAAATGGTTGAAGCTGGAGTCCTTGATAAAGTTGATGCTATATTTGGAATCCATGTTTCTGCGCGCTATCATATTGGTACAGTTGCCAGCAGATATGGATCACTTTTAGCTGGCAATGGTTTCTTTGAGGCAGTGATAAATGGAAAGGGGGGTCATGCCGCCATTCCTCAGCACACAATAGACCCTATCTTGGCAGCTTCTAACGTGATCATTAGTTTGCAACATCTTGTTTCTCGTGAAGCTGATCCTTTGGATTCGCAGGTGCTTTTTAAGTTATAAGAAGTTTTCTCATGCTCTCTGTGGTTAAAATACATAAGCAAGTTTAACTGAAAGAACCAAATGGATTCACCTAAAGAAAGGGACCAAAACCAGTTCGATGCAATTTAATTTGTCAGCTGTCGTTGGGCCTTTTATGTGTCAAGTATTGTTTGTAGAAATGTGTTTAATATATCTCTAGAATAGTATCATCCCTCTCATTTTTGCCTTTTGATGGTATTTTTATTTGCTAGTTTTCTTATGCAAATTGGAATGCTTTTAAAACAAACCACGAACAAACAGCTGGGGTTTCAGATGGCCTACAAATTGCCTGTTTTTCATAAAATGAAAGAGATCTTTTTGCTCTTCTTTCTTAAAGCAAGGAAATTATCCTCCTCAAGTATGCATAATTCCTCACGAGAACCCAGAGGAGAAGTGTTTCTCCTTTGGTATGTGATGTGAATCATCTTTGCCAATGATAAATCACAACATGAATTTTGGCTTTTGTTTCCTGTGTTTGTAAGCTAAGCCTATTTTCTACGACAGAGCATTCTTTTCTTTCAACTTCTGGACAAAAATTCTAACATAACATATGTACGGGCAGGTGGTAACCGTTGCAAAATTTGAAGGAGGTGGCACATTCAATGTTATTCCAGATTCTGTTGCTATCGGAGGAACATTTAGGGCATTTTCTAAAGAGGGCTTTGTCCTACTTAAGCAAAGAATCGAAGAGGTACCCTTCCACTTTTTTAATGCTTATACCTCTGATCTTTGACAAAAAGTTCTCTTGGTATTGTCTTCACCCCTTAACTCTGAATATATTGTTACGTCATGCAGTCAAGAAAATTGCTCCTGATGCTAACTTCATACTGTGAGAATAACAGGTCATTGTAAAGCAAGCTGGTGTACAAAGGTGCAATGCAACTGTCACTTTTCATCCAAACGGTAGTCCATTTTACCCACCAACTGTAAATGACAGAGCGCTGCACGAGCATTTCCTAGATGTTGCAGCAGACATGCTTGGCACCCAGAACGTTAAAGAAGCTCAACCGGTGATGGGCGCAGAAGATTTCTCATTTTTAGCCGAAGCTATCCCTGGATACTTCTGCTTTCTGGGGATGAAAAATGAAACCCAAGGACCACTTGCATCAAGTCATTCACCATTTTACAAACTCAACGAAGAAGTGCTTCCATACGGTGCGGCACTGCATGCGTCATTAGCTACAAGGTACCTCCTGAAATCCAAATTGGAATCCAAATCAACCAATCAGACCTTCCATGAGGAGCTGTGAAACCAGCAAGCATTGTACTAGCTTGTAGCATCTTCAAATTATAAACTCGAGAATTGGTATTATAAACTGCACAACCTGCAAATTATGTTGGAGAATAGGCTGCTGGAAAATATAATAGCTGTAAGCGAACTTTTAACAAACAAGTGGCAGGCAAGAACAAAATGAGCATTACTAACGCAATTTTCGTTCATCTGATCAAAGCATTTTATATACAAAAGAAATAACAACTTTAACAAAAAACGAGGAAACACTACTTCGCTACCACGCTACTCTAAGATTAGAAACATGTCTAAAAAATAAAAACTTGAGCGTAAAGAATAGGAACAAACTAATAGCTTAATTCAAAGACTAGTCATAGTTTCTAACATACTCTCCTTTAATGCAGAAATCAGTAACACCCAATAACTCTCTCAAACTCTTGAACTTTTCTAAAGGAAGTGACTTTAGTGAAAAGATCAGCCATTTGAATACTTGTAATGTAATGGATAACTTTAATGCTCCCTTTTTCCACAAGCTCCTTGATAAAGTGATGATGCCTAGTTTCAATGTCTTGTGCATTTATGAAATATTAGATGACATGAAATAACCACAAGTGAAAGCCGCAACCATTTTCTCGGATAATATCAAAACTCGAAATCGGAGCGAAAGTCTCATCAAATTCTACTCCCTCATGTTGTATGTAGCCCCGAGGAACCAACCTTGCCTTGTACTTCTAAATCGAACCATATGACTTGCACTTAACCTTCTAGATCCATTTCAAGCCCACTGCCTCTTTGTTGCAAGTTAGTTCAACTAGTTCCTATGAAGCACAGACACGGACACGGATACGGGACACGACACGGACACGGACACAGGGACACATCAACTTTTAAAATTTGGTGGACACGGACACAGCATATATATATATATATATATATATATATTATAAAATTTAAAATTAAGAAAAAAATTCAGAATTGAAGCCATTAAAAGGTGAATCATATCCATTGAAATAGTGTGTTACACCGGGTGGAACTGACAATGAATCAAAGAAGAAATTCCTCAGACATACTGAAGTTAAGAGAACCCAACACACGACTTTAGTCTTGCGTTTCCCATTACACACGACTCTGAAAATTGTGTGTAATGGAAACGACTTTGGATGGGAAAGCCATCCAAAGTCATTGCCGCACCAGTCGCCACAAAGAAGGGATAACGTTAACGAACCTGAATGACTTTATGAAGACAGCGTTGTATGAAGAACCAGCGCAGACGTGAAGGAGGCAGGAGTAGATGGAAGCTAGCGTCGTATGAAGAAAAGATGGAACCATTGTAGAAAAGTTTGAGAAAACAAGGAGGAGAGACGTCGGCTGGAAAATCACAAGGAATTTGAGAAGTTCTAAATAAGGAAGACTCCCGTGTAACTAAATAAATTTTTTAATAATTCATAAAATGTTACGAGCCATATTAAGATGTGTCCGAGTCATTTTTTACTGTATCCGAGCTGTGTTCGCGCGCGTGTCCAAGCCGATGAAAATAATTTTTTATTATGACACGTACGAATAAGTGTCCGACACATGTCTACCGCGTGTCCGTGTCCGACACGTGTCGGACACACGGACACGGCTCTATTTTGCCATGTCCGTTCTTCTTAGACTAGTTCCCATGTCTTGTTTCTCTCCAAAGCCTTCATTTCTTCATCCATAGCATCAAACTATTTTGTCACTTGCATTGCTTCTTCAAATGAACTTGGTTCCTTAACTTTTTCCCATCTGACATCTCTCTGTTACTGCACAAATTTCATTCAAAGATCATTTTGTTGATTATATCTCTGAGGAAGATGAATTAGGTGTAGATAAACTTCAAGACATATAAGAACTGCATAAATTTCATTCAAAGATCATTTTGTTGGTTATATCTATGAGGAAGATGAATTAGGTGTAGATGAACTTCAAGACATAGATAAACTAGCTACTGGTTCCGATGGACTGGAGCTGTCATTTCTTTCTTCACCAAAAGCATATGGAGTTTTATCATTACTTTCCATGAACTTTGTATGGTGTTGTGCATCATACCAAATCCAAGAGCTCTTTTCGTCAAATACTACATCACGATTGATTAGTAACTTCTTGGTGTAAGAATTGTAAAATCTATAGCCATTCGCTTTCGCTCTATACCCCACAAAATTACATCTTACACCATTTTCATCAAGCTTTGTTCTCTTTTGGGTAGGATTATGAACAAAAGCAACACTTCCAAAAATCTTAAAGTGATTATCTTAGGCTTCCACCCATGTCAAGTTTCAAAATGAGTTTCGTGTTGTAAAGCTATTGTAGGACTCTGGTTGAGAATATAGGTTGTCGTAAGCACTGCTTCTGCCCAAAAGCTTTTTGAACGAGCTTTAGCCTTTTATTATACTTTTGGCCATCTCCACAAGACTCCTATTCTTTCTTTCAGTCACACCATTTATTGAGGTGTGAAATTAGCTGTAAATTGTCATTGAATGTCATACTCTTCACAAAAAATGTCAAACTCTTCCAAAACAAATTCTCCACCATGATTTGTCCTTAAGATCTTCATGGGCCGTCTATCTTTTTTTTTCCACAAATGCTTTAAACTTCTTAAAATTTGGTAGTGTATCTGATTTCTCTTTAACAAAATACACCCCCGTCATTTTGCTAAAGTCATAAACAAATATAATAAAGTATATGTTGTTGTTGAGTGAAGGAGTTCGCATTGGTACACAAACATCAACATGTATCAAAGCAGCAAGATTTTCAACTTTCCTTGCCTTGCCTTTGAGAAAAGCATCCCAGTTTTGTTTACCAGCTTTCCTTGAGCCTCACGAACAATTTCATCTCTTATAGTTACCTGGCTAGTCACGGACTTGTCTAGTTTGGTGAACAAGTCAAGTTTTCCAGTCATGTGGTTGCAACCACTATCTACATACCACATATTTGAAACACTTTCTTGGGATGAATAATAAGCTAGGAATAGGCTCTTTATATCATCCTCGTCCTTTTCTTGAGCGAGATTTTCCCATCTTTCTTTAAGTTGACAAAACCTTTCTATATGGCCATACTTCTTACAATAAAAACACTACTTTAGGTTTGAATTTTCACCTCTGTCATCAGTCCTTGGATGGTGGTTATTGTTTTGATTGCAGTGTCTATATTTACCTCCTTTGTTACCATGTGAAAATCGACCTCCACGTCCTCGATTAGAGCTACCTCTACCACTTAACTCTCCTTCTTTGTTTTTGGAAAACTGTGTCTTTCTCTGAAAAGTATTTTCCACTATATTGCTATCATACCACTTAATCCTATCTTCATGAGAATAAAGAGAGCCAAGAACCGTTTCTGCTGTTACTATACTTATGTCTTTCGACTTTTCTATAGCAACTACAACATAATCATATTTATTAGGCAAACTTCTAAGAATTTCCACAACAACTTTTTGATAAGGTAAAATCTCACCAAATTTTCTGATTTGATTCACAACCTCCATCATCTTGCAAATATAGTTTTCTAGTGAATCAGAATCTTTCATAAGCATACCTTCAATATTTCGACGAATAGTTTGAAGTTTCACAATCATCAACTTAGCATTACCTTAGTAGGATTTTTGTAGAGCATCTCAAGCTTCTTTTGATTTTGTGGTTGTTGAAATTAGTGGGAATATTGCCTCGTCCACTACTTGTTGGATAAAAAATAAAGCTTTTGCATCTTTCTTCCATACTTCTCGTAAAGCTTCGATGATAAATCCAGCTTTTATGTAATAATTTTCCACTAAGTCCCACACATCTTGGGACATGAATAATGTCTTCATTTTTGTGCTCTAAATGTCATAGCTACTGCCTTGGAAGATTGGAATTATGGTCAATGATGGATTCACGTTGGTGCTATTGGCTATGCTTGGTCGAACTTGCTCTGATAGCCAAATGTTGGAGAATAGGTTGTTGGAAAGTGAACTTTTAATAAACAAGTGGTAGAATAGAACAAAATGGGCAGAACTGACGCAATTCTCATTCATCTGATCAAAGCATTTTATACACAAAAGAAATAACAACTTAATAAAAAAAAACAAGGTCACACTACTTCACTACCACACTACTCATGACAAGAAACAAGTCTCTAAAAAATAGCAACTTGAGCCTAAAGAATGGGAACAAACTAATAACTTAATTTACAGACCAGTAAAACATGTTTCTGCATTAGTTTCCAACAAATTATAGTGTCATAATGTCTTTTCAACTGCTCAAGCTTGGACCAAAAATGCACTTGTGGTTTTATAATGTAGTCCAATTATTGGTCATATTTTAAATATAATATAATGATATTAATATAATTAAATAATTTAAATCGTTCGTATTTCCTAGTTAATAGTGAAATAAATCTCAACCATTTACTTTGGTCATTTGTGGGCATATTAGATTAAAGATCATATATTTATAAATTGGTCATCTCTTTACTAATTAGTGTTACAGATTATTTTTCATCAAGTTTCTGTAATAATAAGATAATTAAAAGAGAGAAACCAATTTTGACTAAGAATATCGTAAATTTTTTTATCTCTTTAAGATAATAGCATTTTCTGCATTAGGTACGTGATATTACACTTTTATGATTTGCGACATTTATTTATTCAAGATCTTAAGGTTATGAATATTAATTTTGATTTTATTTCATAAAGATCATGTCTTTATATGTAATATTTAAGTTTGTATTTTGAATAAACAATTTGTTAGTGTATTTTACTATAATTATTTTATTATGATTACTAAATATTTTGACATTTGAAGAGTTTTGTGATTATTTATTATTGATGATTTGTATAAAAAATAAAAATAAAAAATTAATTTTTATTATTACGAGAAATTATTATAATGGGATTTTTAAGATCTAAACTTTATTGTTAATTATTTGCATAAAAACAATATCTTCAGGAGAATTGAACTTTGGATTGTTAGGTGAAGCTAAACACCCTTGCCTTAGAACTCTAATTGAAGTAAAATTTTTAAAGAAGAAAAATAAGGATAACGTCCTTGCTGGGAATCAAACTTTGGTCTCTTAGGCGAAACCCTAACATCATAACCGCTGAATAACAATCAATTACTAATTTAAATTTCACTATAATTATTATCAGCATTCAAAGTTTATGGTTGCATACTTAATTAAGTTAATTCCTTTTATTTTCTATTTTCATAATTTAATAAAATTTTTATTTTATTATGATGCTATGTATTCTATTAATTGTATTAATGATTTCTTGTTAGCTTTATGCAAATTATTATTGAAATTTAAAATTATATGTTTTGTGTTAAATTTATACATAACTACATAATATTATAAAAGGTAATTTGTTAGTCTCTAAAGTGATCAAATTAATTAAATTAATTTTTGTCATGTATATATAATCATTCATTCATAAAATATTAATGTCTATTATTGAATTAATTATATGAATAAATGATGTGTATGAGTTGATAGAATTTAGAATTTGCCCAAAGATAAATTAATACTCTATGACTAATAAAAATAATAGAGGAAAATTAATATTCACTTGTCAAATATGT
Source organism: Erythroxylum areolatum (assembly GCA_024520975.1). Lineage (NCBI taxonomy): Eukaryota > Viridiplantae > Streptophyta > Magnoliopsida > Malpighiales > Erythroxylaceae > Erythroxylum > Erythroxylum areolatum. The sequence continues at coordinate 19,352,373 of JANIJH010000224.1, forward strand.
TATATATCTAAATATATTGATTGTATTTGATGAGTTTTAGTTTGATTACCTAAAAAAATGCGTACAACATTAAACTTATGATAATATATTGTTGAGTTTGCCCAAAGAAAACCTGTCGTATGTTCTAAAATGTTTAATTATTTGAATTTGATAATTTATTGAGCATTTATATATTTGTTGTTATTTTTCTTCATTTGTATGCTTCTTTTATTGCTGTGTTTAATGGTGTAAACTTCTCTTAATAGTATGAATAAGTCAATTTCTATTTAGGTGTTTTGTATCTTGATTTAACATTATTATAAGAAAAACCTATTGCCATTACTGTTACGAGCAATAAGGTTGAGAAGACAAACTATAAAATATGAGAAAGTTCTAACATAGTGTGCCTTAGTTTCATGTGAATGACTATTGCCAATAACATTAAAATCACTATTTTACAAACTTAAAGTGCTAAAGAATACCTTAAATTTATGGAAGGACATTTCCATTATATGGATAAGTCTCTTAGTAGTACATTAATGGTTGAAGTTTGATAAGTTGCAAAGCATGCGACAACATGTCCTAGAGATAACAAATATTGTAGCAAAATTAAAGAGCTTAGGTATGGCAGTTGATGACTCCTTTTTAGTGCAATTCATTTTGAACTTGTTACCTCCTCAGTATGGACCTTTTCAAAATAACTACAAAACTATAACAGAACAAGTGGAATGTTAATAAATTGTCTAATATGCTCATTCAAGAGAAAACAAGATTAAAGAATCAGGGAGTTTATTCAATTAACCTTGTGGGTCAAGGAGCTAGGAAGATTCACAAGGTAAAGGCTAAGAAATTCAAGAAGAAAGAACCTACTAAAGTGACTTATGTTACTAATAATGTTGATAAGAATGAACAAAAGACGTATAAGTGTCATTTATATAAGGAGGAGGGACATTATTAGAAAGATTGTCTAAAATGTAAGGCTTTGTTTGAAAAGAAAGATACATCTAATCATTTTGTAAGTTCCGAACTAAACTTAACTGAAATTTCTTTTAATACTTAGTGGCTTGATTCTAGTGCTACTGCTTATGTTTCTAATGTTATGCAGAGATTCTTTACAATCCAAACCATAAACTCAACTAAGAACTTTCTGTTCTTGGAAAACTATAAGAAGGTCCTAATTGAAGACGTACGGACTTATCATCTAATGTTAGATATTAGTTATTACTGAATCTAGTAAAAACTCTCTATACACCTTTATTTTCTAGAAACTTAATTTTTGTTTCTAAACTTGATGGAAGTGAGTTTACTTTTAAGTTTGATGGTGGTTGTTTTAGTTTATTTAAACATAATTTCATTATTATTTGTAGAATTGTTATGGCTGGTTTATGTAAATTAAAACTTTATGTTAATTTTTCTAAATCTCTATTTTCTGTTTATCATACCATTAGAACTAAACGTAGCATAATAAATGATCATTCAACTTAATTGTGGTATAAATCCTTAGGTCATATATCTAAAGAAATATTAGAAAGATTGAAATTCTTTTAAATTTAAATTTTATTGATCTCGATTTATGTATGGGTTGCATTAAGGAAAAGAAAACCAAATATTATAAGAAATGAGCCACAAGAAGTACTCAACTCCTTGAAATTATACACACTAATATATATAAACCTTTTAACACTCCATCTGTTAGTGGATAAAATTATCTTATCACCTTTATAGATGATTTTTCATTTTACACATATGTCTATTTGCTTAATGAAAAATCTTAAGTTGTAGACACCTTTAAGGTGTTTGTAAATGAGATTGAAAGGTAATTATATTAAAAAAAAAGTGAGAATTACAAGATTTGATAGAGGTAGTAAATATTATGAAAAATATGATGAACTAGGACAATGTTGACATTCATTTATAAGGTTTCTCCAGAAACATAGCATATATGCACAATATACCATGTCAGGTACACCTCAAGAATTAGTGTTAGGACATTAGTAGATATGGTTAGGACTGCGATAAGTAATTCTTCATTACTTAAAAGTTTGTGAAGGCATGCACTTAAAACCAGTATGTATTTGCTAAATAAAATTCCTAGTATGGCAATATCAAAATTGCTTTCGAGTTAAGGACTGGAAGGAAATCTAGGATAAGGCACCTGCATGTTTAAGGTTGTTTAGTAGAAGAACGAGTTTATAATTCACAAGAAAAAATTAGATTCTTGAATAGTTAGTGATTACTTTATTGGTTATCTAGAGAAATCTAAAGGGTATAAAAAAAATAGATTCTCGAATAGTTAATGATTACTTTATTGGTTATCCAGATAAATCTAAAAGGTATAGGTTTTACTATCTAAACCACCGTCCCAGAATCCTTGAAGCAGCTAATACCAAGTTTATTGAAAATCTTGGAAGTTAGTGGGAGTATTGTAAAACATGTTTTGGATATTACTTAAATAGTTGATGTTCCATTACTCATGAATGTTTTAGTATCCACATCTATACCAAATGTTGACTCAACATTGAAATAACAAAATAATTGACAAGAATTGGATGAAACTATACTTCATGAAAAAACTAACTTACATCCAATCAATTTAAATGAACCACATGAAATAGCTCGAATAAACATGTAAAAATAAAGAGATCAATTATTCCTAATGAATATATAGTTTAATTGCTAGCATTAAAACTTGATTTTAGTATTAATAATGTTCTTGTTTCATTTTCATAAGATAAGTCGATTGATGCTATGAAAGATGAGTTAAATTCAATGGCATAAAATATTGTTTAATAAGGATTGTCTTAATAAAAAAGCGATAAATTTAATTTTATGCAATGTGTAAAGAAAGATGTGAAACGTAGAATGGAATCTATTCCATATGCTTTTGTTGTTGACAGTCTGATGTATTTGCAAACATGCACACGATCTGATATTAACTTTGCAGTTGGAATGCTAGGTAGAAGTCAAAGTAGTCCTAATATAAACAGCTGGAAAGTTGCAAAGAAAGTCTTTAGATATCATCAAGAAACAATTGACTATATTCTCATATATAAAAGTTCTAATTTATTAGAAGTGATTGGATATTTAGATTTTGATTTTGTTGGATGGATTGACAGTAGAAAATCAATGTTTGGCTACTTATTTTTACTAGTAGCAATAATTTTATAGAAAAATGCTAAACAATCTAGTAAAATTTGTAACTTATTTTGAGGCCGCAATTCTTGCTTTATGGTTGGAGAACTTTATCCCATGGTTTGAGATTATCAACATCATTATTAAGCTACTGAAAATTTATTGTAACAATTCCACAGTTATTTTCTTCTCAAAGAATGACAACTTTAGGGTGCTAAATATTTGGAGTTGAAATATTTTTGCCATAAAGGAGGCATAAATAAAGAGTATGTATTAAACATAGTAAGATGGATTTTATGATTGTAGATCCCTTAACTAAAGGCCTTCCACCAAAGATATTTAAAGAATATGTTTAAAGAATGAGCCTTAGTTATATTGATGATGTTTTTGATGACTTTTTAACACTTTTGAGTTTAATAAAGTTTCTGATTAGCAATTTTCTTATTTATTATGAATGAGCATATGTAATTATTATTAAATAAGGAATAAAATTGTCTATGAGATATTAGTGTGAACCTTTATGATATTTGTATACCACTTATATTATCTGACTTGATAAATTGTTAGTATTGTGTTATATAGAAGGAAGTAGACGAAGACCATCATAACTTGCATTATATGGTTTATTATAATGAGGTAAATTAAGAAGATATTAAGAGATTTATTTATGCATGCTTAATGTTTATACTGTTAATGCCCGTAAACATGAGGCACTTATCGTACTTGCTTTTCTATAAGAAAGCGGATTCCTTTTAACTGTACTAAACAAAAATGAGACATTGAAAATGCGCTGGGCATATCCTTCTAGTTAGTCCTTACGCGAATTCGAATCTAAACAAAAATGAGACATTGAAAATGCGCCAGGCATATCCTTCTAGTTAGTCCTTAAGCGAATTCGAATCTTTTGCGCGCTACAAGAAAGTGACACCGGTTACTTAGCAAATCATGTCAAGGATAGAGATCCTATTAATTACTCCCAAAGTTCCTGCTTGTTTTACCAAGCTAATTGTAGGCGTTGTACACCTAATCTATTCGGTCGATGAGTGCGGCCCTCACTCTTCAGACTTGCGATGATTATGATTCCTTTCGTTTGTAATTTCAAATATGGGAAATTTTAATAATAGAAAGGACTTTAATGATTATTTCAATTCAATCTAACGACCCTGCAGCTTGTATGTTTCTCGTTTGTATTTCCAGAAGTATGTGCTCGATATTTCCTATACTTTAAAGCACGAAATCAATATAAACGCCTCCATCTTTTCCCCATATGAAAGGGATATTGTCGTCCTCAACAAGGTATGAATATGCACTACTGTAGCAGCAAGCTAAGACTGTTTTCGGATTCTTGACATTTCTGGCTATTGAGCTCATAATTTATGAGCTACACGACAATGCCATTCCGACTAATCTATTCATATACTTACAGAATGCCCCCTAACTGGGCCGACTCTGCGGGTACAGTATATTTTCATCTTCATACCAGGAGCAAGAAATTGTACTCACAGAGCAATTCAATTGGTTCATATTCAGGCATGTTCCTGATAATAATAAACTGCACAAATGGCTAAATTCATCAAATTTTACATGAATCCACAGAATCTCTTGTTAATAAAAAGGGGTCCAGGCTTTTAACGGAGTCTTAAGACAGGATATAAAACAATATAACAATCGACACAAAAAATCCAAATAAGAAACACCCAACAAAATCTTTCTCCTACATGACTAGTAGTAATTACTCGTCCAATCAAGCTTTACTTATCAGATGAGTTTGGTCCTCTCTTCTTGCCGAATCCAACAACTGCAATTAGAACCAAAATGACGTACTGTTACTCCATCATAATTCACAGAATGACCAACTACTATGCGAAAAAGCGTGCAAGGATTCATCAAATTGCAGCAAACCAAATCGACAACCATCATACAAGAAAATAAAAAACGGTACCGAAGCATCAGCTTATAATAAAGGATATCCCCGCTATCATGTGCAATATGCTAGAAGTTCATATAATTTATACCCGGCATCAAATCTAGTTATACAGCTCTTGAAGATGAAACATTTCAGTAGCAATTTAAAGAACCTGTAAGTATTTTTATAATTGGTAGACACAAAGATAAAATTGCGAGAGCCACTCCCAAACTACTTGGGCCATCAACAATGAACAAGAATAAGGAATTAATCACCACATTCAACAAAGCCAAGACTTCACTCTAAACAAGTACGTGCACACAAAAAGAAAATTCCCATTCTTGAAATCTTTAAATAACTTCAGGGGCTAAAGCAGGCCTACCGGCGGTGACAAAACGGCGGTTGTATTGCATCCTCTTGTGAGCACGGCCGCGAGGCTTCTTCTTCTTGTCTTGCTTGGCAACTTTAGGGGTTTGGCCTCTCACCTTACCAGCACGAGCCAACGATCCGTGTACCTTACCTGCACCAATTCAACATTCAACATTAACCCAAACACCTCTAACAATAGCCCATTGGGATGGGGATGCAACAACGCCGTCTTACCCATGTCTCGCAATGTTCTTCCGCTAATATGAGAAACAAACAGATACTAGGGCAAGCTTTAGGGTTTTCTACACACACATATATAAATATACATACAGACATCACCGTGACCATGACCCAATTGTTTATGGGCCTCATTTTTCAAAAATCCTTTGCTCCAGTCCGGTCCGATTTGCATAAATTCTAATAATCAAAGAAGCTATTTCTTGCTCAATATTTGCCAGCAGTTTTTTAGGAGGCTTTTATTGAGTATAATTTCTTATCCTGTATTTTTTATTAAGAACTATTCTGTGTCATTTAAAGGTAGAGTTTTGTTCTTTTGTTGTTTTATTTTTTAGATTACTTTACTTATCGCTCTCTTGTGCTTAATTTGATTAGATTCTAAAGATTATTAATTAAAATATTATTAATAATTAATTAACTACAATATAATTAATTAAAATATTATAATTAATTAGTTAATTACAATATAATTAATTAAAATTAATTTCAATATTTTAATTAATCAATATATAATATAAGTAATTAAAATATGGTTAATTAATTAATTAAAATATAATAAATTTTTATTTCTTAATATTTTTTACAAATCAACCACTGTTAATAATAATAATAATCATTTTTTTCTCTTAACCAACCATAATAATTATAATAATAATTATTATTCTTATTCTTGATTATATTTATTTTCATTTTAAACAGTATAATTGAATTTATTTATAATATTACTGCATTTATTTTAAATAATATAAATTAAATTTAATTCAATATTATTAATATAATTGAATATAATTCGTTAATTAGCCAAATTTAAAATTTTCCAAAGAAACTGTTACAGTAGAAAGTGGGAACCACCTCTAGCGTCAGAATCTAACCACTGAAATCTTTTACAAGGCCCGCACCATAAAGAACATATGCTCTAGCGACCACACCACACACCCTATAAAAAGCTGACACGCATTTTCACGTCCATTTCTTGTACACCTTAGGTCCATACGATCGTCGTATTAAAACATCGCTCTAGGGTTTATCAAAAGCCTCCTTTTGGCTTCGACACACACCACATTGACAATGGGAGATACCACCACCACTCCGCCGGCGGCCGAACTCGCCTCTACAACCCTTGATGACGCTGCTGCTACGTCATCTCTGAAACATCCATTCTCCGATCGTGTCCCCATCCGATCCATCTTGTCTCGACCAGACGGCGGAGCTGCACTGGCGGGCCAGCGAGTTCGGGTCGGTGGCTGGGTGAAAACAGGTAGAGAGCAGGGAAAGGGCGCGTTTGCTTTCTTGGAATTGAACGATGGGTCATGTCCGGCGAACTTACAGGTTATTGTGGACGCGGCCGTGGCTGATCTGGGACCACTTGTGCATACCGGTGCTTGCATGTCAGCTGATGGCCTGCTGAAATTGCCACCTGAGGGCACGAAACAAAAGATTGAGCTCCGGGTCGAGAAGGTGCTCCATGTTGGACCCATCGACCCGACGAAGTACCCGATTGCCAAAACCAAGCTGAGTCTCGAGTTTCTTAGGGAACATATTCATCTTCGACCTAGAACTAATACGGTAAGATGAGGTCTCGACTTTTAACTTCTATTGGTTTGCTGATTCTTTTTATGTTTATTAATTTGTTTAATTTTCCCGTATGAAGGTATAAACTAGTTATTTACATGGAAATTGTGTAAAACCAAAAATCAAATTCTTCCTTTCCCGGATTTGTTATTGAAGTTATTTATAATCTGATATGCTTTGTGAAGTGAAAAAAAAAAATCCATAAATTACCTCTAAATTTTGTTATTTGCCTGGAAGATTTGAAATCCTAAAATTTGGGGGATGGAAGCATAATTAAGTTGTCTTTAATAAGTATTGTGGAAAAGTTTCAACTTTTATTTTATTTTTCTTACTTTATACCACAATGCATTCTGTTATGGATTTGTAACTTATTGGTAATTGTGGACGTTCCCAGATTGCCGCAATTGCTAGAATCCGCAATGCACTAGCTTTTGCCACTCATTCCTTCTTTCAGGAGCATGGTTTTCTATATATTCACACGCCTATTATCACAACTAGTGATTGTGAAGGCGCTGGTGAAATGTTTCAAGTTACTACTTTGATCAATGAAGCTGAAAAGATAAAGAAGGATTTGGTAAAGAATCCTCCCCCATCAGAGGCTGACATAGAAACTGCTAAGCTTCTAGTGAAGGAGAAAGGTGATGCTGTTGCTAAACTCAAATCTGCCAAAGCAAGTAAGGAAGAAATAAGCGTTTCAGTTGCTGAATTAACGAGAGCAAAAGAGCATGTATCAAAGCTGGAGGAGAGATCTAAACTTAAACCGGGTATCCCGCAAAAAGATGGTGAAATAGATTATGCTCTGGATTTCTTTTCCCGCCAAGCATTTTTGACTGTCTCTGGCCAATTACAAGTTGAAACCTATGCCTCCGCTGTTAGCAGTGTTTATACTTTTGGACCAACTTTTCGAGCAGAAAACTCCCACACTTCAAGACATTTGGCTGAATTTTGGATGGTGGAACCTGAAATTGCATTTGCTGATCTGAAGGTATCTAACTCTATTGATTGTTCATAAACTGGTTGGATGCTGGTGCTGTCAAAAGGCCTTGGATACCTGCCTAGAAATTTTTGTCTTAATGCTCTTCTATCGTTCTTGAAGTGTCAAGTGTTATACCTATGTCTAGTCATGATGCTGAATATTACGTAATTCACCTGATCAATTTTCTGTTTGTCATATCAGTGGAAAGAGAAGCTGGTTGGGTCAGCTAGAGAGATCAAATCACAGCTTCTCTCTTAAAAGAAAATTCCTGTTCGGTGTTAATGCAACTGAATGTTGTACTATTGATATCTTATTTTCTACTATCATGAGTGGAAAATCTTCTTTTAGGTTTTGGTGTTCGTTAGTTGGATGAGAATCTGAGTCTTTACCAGTGCTTCTCTTCAATGAATGAAATGGACAGCTGTATATGATGTTTGATAATTCTGCAGGATGACATGAACTGCGCTGAGGCATATGTGAAGTATATGTGTAGATGGCTACTTGACAAGTGTTTTGATGATCTGGAAATTATGGCTAAGCTTTATGATAAAACCTGCATCGATCGGCTAAGAATGGTTGCTTCAGCTCCATTTGAGCGTGTTTCGTACACAGAGGCAGTGCAACTATTGGAGGAAGCTGTAAAGGCTGGTAAGAAGTTTGAGAATAAAGTTGAGTGGGGAATTGATTTGGCGTCTGAGCATGAGAGGTATGCAAGTCTTTTTCCTTGGCATTAAGGCACTGGATTTGTGACAATATGGGTATGTGTTCATACAGTCTTAATTTGATGAATAATGCAGATACTTAACAGAGGAAAAATTTAAGAAGCCTGTGATTGTATACAACTATCCCAAAGGTATCAAGGCTTTCTACATGAAGGTCAATGAAGATAACAAGACAGTGGCTGCTATGGATGTTCTTGTACCTAAGGTATGCTACGATGTATACATGTTACAGATTTCTGTATGATTTGTTTCTCTCTTTCTACCTCCTTGTATCTCTAGAAAATATAAACTAGCTTATGTTTTTAAATTTTAGGTAGGGGAGTTGATTGGTGGAAGCCAAAGGGAGGAGCGCTTGGAGGTTATTAAGGAAAGGTATGAGAATTGGGCTCCGGTAGATCTTATCTTATGAGAAATTCCATGTACTTAAGTGTCTCTTAAATTTAACAATTAAGCCATAAAATCTGTATCAAGCTGAGTACAATTTTTGTTGGGTGTGCGTGTTTGTTGCAGAATTCTTGAGATGGGGCTGCCTCTTGCGCCATATGAGTGGTACCTTGACCTTCGACGCTTTGGGACGGTGAAGCATAGTGGATTCGGCTTAGGCTTTGAGCGAATGATACTTTTCGCCACTGGCATTGAAAACATTAGAGACGTTATTCCATTCCCCAGATACCCAGGAAAGGCAGACCTGTGATTGAACAGGGTTTTACGACATGAGGATGTATTATTTGGCCTTTAATTTTAAGATATAATTGAACTACGCATAGACCTATTCTTGAGATTTCTGATACAAGTTTAAGATGTGAAGTAAAAGTTATTTAAGGTTCTGTTTTGTCGCCAAAGCCATTTCGTTTTTACTGTGTTTGTTGTGATTCATCGTAGGATTTTTGGAAAGCTGCATACACAATATGGCCCTCTCACCCTTTGCCAGAGGTAGTGCAACTGGTTTCAAGCACTAAAGCCTTAATGGTAAAATGCCTTGGTTCTCAGGAGCTTTTCAAATCCTTTTCTTAAGATCGAATAAAACTATTAAAGAGCTGATATAAATTCAGTGAATAAATAATTTGATGCGGAGATAATGAACTTTTCGTCGGGCAAGAAAAGTTTATTCGATCACTTGAGAAGGCATAACAAGGACGCCATCTGTCATATATGGAGAGCATTTTTCCGATTACAGAATACAGAACCGAAATCGTCACGTGGGTTTCTCCCAAGAGAATACAGAATGTTTGGTGGGGTTTTCCTTGGTCTCCATAGAACTGAGAAACTCACCTTATATCGCAGTTGAGCTGGCTTACGTCTTTATGAAAGATTATAAAAGTAAAGTCATCAAAGAATTGAGAACACAGAGTGGATACATGTGTGCAGTCTAAGCCACCTAAACCTATCCTCCAACTTATTATTAGATATAACACTAAAACTAGTAAATATTTATTTACCAATGAACAACTTGCAAATCAACTTTTAACAAATTGCCATACGATTTGAACAAGCTCTTTAATAAATGAATAAGTTACTGTAATTTTTTATCAACCTTACTAAAAGTTATATATCTTTATATCATTAACATCTTTCTACGTATTCTTAATACATGAACTTCTTACTGGATCAAATAAATTGAATATACACGAATTTACTTGAGAAATCAGTTGAATACCTTAGCAACTATTTATAACAAACTTATTAAGCCTCCTCATTATAGGTCTAATGGATAATCAACTCACACTGATAACGACATATTTTCTCATTAGTTTTAGCTGTTCAACCAGATTCTTTATTATGTTTCTTTATAATCTTTAATCCATATCAAAATTAACTTTCTTAGTCCTAATTTTTATACAAGTTGTAATTAATAATTATTCAAAAGGAAATTTTAATTTCAACATTCTCCCCTTTATTAATTATAGCAGTCATCGTAAAAAATAAAAAACATACTATAAGAAAACCGTGAAATAGCGACAGAAAGATACCAACGGAATGGATACCGTTTGAAAATAGCGACGGTATTGTCATTTCCGTCGTTATATTACTCTAATATGGCGACGGAATAGATGTCCGTTGCTAAATTTGGAGCGAAAAATTTTCGGCGACGGAAAAATAGCGATATAAAATTTTCCGTCTGTAATTTGCCACGGAATGACGTAATCGGTCGGTAAACTTGTCGGTGATAATTTCATATTTGGCGACGGAATGGTGGCGGTATTTTTGTCGTTAAGAGCGTCGTTTTCGTTAAACTAAAACGACGTCGTTTTGGTTTAAC
>JANIJH010000224.1:19363625-19383097 GCA_024520975.1 Erythroxylum areolatum
GAGCTTTTATGTGAATGGTTGAAAAGTCTAAAGTTTCCTGATGGTTATGTTTCAAACTTGGCTAGGTGTGTGGATCTTAGGAAATACAAATTATTTGGGATAAAAACTCATGATTGTCATGTATTTATGCAAAGACTAATCTCAATTGCATTTCGGGAGTTGCTACCTTCTAAGGTATGGGAAGCTATAACAAAGTTAAACTTGTTTTTCAAAAGCTTAACATCATTTGAAATTAAGTATGATGAAATTGAAAAACTAGAAAATGAAATTCCAGTTATTTTGTGCAAGTTAGAAGGGATTTTTCCTCCAAGCTTCTTTAACTGTAAGGAGCATCTACCTGTGTATTTAGCACACGAGGAAAAACTAGCCGGTCCAGTTCAATATCGATGAATGTATCCATTTGAGAGGTAACTCGACAAATGTTATTGCAATAACCATTTTTACATGCTTTTTCTACTCAATTATAATAACCATTTTCTGTAATATAGGTATTTGCATCACTTGAAAAAAAATGCAAAAAACAAAGCCAGAGTTGAAGGCTCTATATGTAATGCTTATTTAGTGGAGGAAGCTAGTACGTTTTGTGGACATTATTTTGAGCCGTATGTCCACACAAGAGCAAGAAAAGTTCCTCGTAATGATGATGGGGGAGGAACGAGTGGTGCTGATGGAAACTTGTCCATTTTTACATATTGTGGACGAACATATGGACTTGTGACAAGAAGAATGTTAACAGAGGAAGAAATTGAGGCCGCACATGGTTACATTTTATTGAATTGTGAAGAGGTTCTTCCTTTCGTTCAGTAAGTTCAACATGATTATTTCTTTATTGAAAATTGAGTGTTGTCCTTTACTAAAAACTTGTCATTATGTATTTAGAATATACGAGACATTGTTACGCGAGATAATGCTGGGCATCACGAAGGATGATATAAATAAAGAAGTTGGAAAATATTTTCCTCGATGGTTCGAGAGATTTGTAAGTTTTCACTTACAAATATTCTTAATTATAGTTCAAAACTATATTTAAGTGTTCTCATGACATTATACTCTTTGTTATGATAAATTAATTTATGTAGGCCTTAGAAAATTCAATAGAGAATTCATTTGTGATCTTGCGAAGGGACCTCTACGAACTGTTAAATCGTATCCGGTGTATTTCGTGAATGGATACAAATATCATACAAAATCCCATGGACATAGCATGTCAACAATAAATAGTGGTGTTTTGATATAGGGAGAAATGATGGATTACTATGGTAAAATTATTGAAATACTAGAAGTTGAGTACCCTGCTTTGCTAGTGAAGCGATGTGTGATATTTAAATGTGACTGGTATGACCCGACACCAAATTTTGGAACAAAAGTGCATAGCCAATACAATCTAGTTGAAATCAACTACCGAAGAAGATTGAGACAATTTGAACCTTTCGTCTTAGCTGTGCAAGCGAAATAGGTTTGTTATGTCCCTTTTCTAAGCTTACGACGAGATAAGATAGATTGGTTAGTAGTTTGCAAAGTAAAACCTAGAGGTGTTTATGAATCATATGGAAAAGGAGAGCATAGTCCTGAAAGTGAGGCATTTCAGGAAGATGCCACTTTTATCAATGCATCTGTCACGTATGACGATAATGAACCTTTAAACGATCCATATAACGAATATGTCAATATTTCTTCTGGAGAGGATGACAATGGTCAAAGATCTGAAGACGAACTGGAATTTGATTCTCATTTTTCCAAAGAAGAAGATGATTTTAATTTACAATTAAGTTTTGATAGCGATTAATTTGTGTTTGTAATTGAATATTTTAATAAAAAAACAACATTATTTGCATTTCAATATATTATGTAAAGTCTTTCATTGAAATTCTTATTCAAGGAATGTCGATATGGCGATTGTTTCTGGATGGTAGTAATTCTTTTCTTTGGGAGGAATGTGGCAAAATTGTCCTAACTTAAGGAAGCAAAACTACAGGAAATATCGCTGCATCATACACTAAGAATCGTTTGCCTTCCATGGCAGATCTATTACTTGAAAGTGTTTAGTATAATCTACACAACGTCTCTTTCCTTATTATGTACATCTCATTTCCTTTGTTGAAGTTATTATACATATTCTCATTTGATTGTCTATCCTACATGTTTACGTTTCCTTTAAACTTGAAGAGGACATGTATGCCGATAGAGGTGAGAGCGATGTCACAATGGCCTATAAAGGATTAGGAAGATCGGGTCTTGTCGAAAATTCGTCATTTCCTCAAACCTCGTCTGGACAATCACGTATGCATTAATATCTAGATTTTTTTGGTTTAACGGTTTTCTAATATCACAGTTTCAAAACTTCTTAACTGATTATGTTTTAGGTAAATATGTTTCCGTTAGTAGTTCATCTAGAGAATTAGTCTTCCATACTAAGAGCGGCAACTTATTCACTATTTCTTCTACAAGTATAGCTATAGCTTTAAAGCTATTGCAAGAAGGTGTTCAAAAGCCTACACTTGGTGGAAGAAGTATCACTGTTTCCATTGGTGCGTTTAAACATGTTAGGACCCTTCTCGGGAATCCAGACATTGCGGACTCATTTACTTTATTGACTCCCATGTCACATGGAATCAAACAAATTAATTATATCAATGTGATTTTTCGATGCAATACATTATTACACTAAGATTTCAAGTTGATTTATTGCTGTATCTGTAAGACTTTGTTAAACAATGGATAATTTTATTATTGTTAAAGTTGATTTATTATTGTTGACAATTTGTTAACCTTCAACTCCATTGACTTATTTTCTTCTCCATATATTGTGTAAAATATTGTTTTCAAAGTATTAATTATACTTGTAGATAATTGGAAAAAAATTGAATTTCAGGTAAGCAAATAGGACCAAAGCAACAGTGTGAGGTTATGCGGCCCAGGTTTAGAGCCATGTTCGGAGCAACTTATTGTGATGGTGGTTCGTCAAAATCTACAGCTCGCATTGACTCACCTCCTCTACCTCCAGGGCCAACAATTGCAGATGAGGTATCACCTACTGCTCCTCATGCTACACCATCCCCTTCCCCAACTCATATATCATCCAATACCTATTTATCGGATAGAGGAGACGTCCGCCAGCCTACAACTGAGGGGCCTGATGGAAGGAAGTTTTTAACAATTGTTAATGAACAGTAAGTGAAATCACATCACTCACAATTTGCTTGTTAGTAAGTCTTAGGTTTATCAGTTTTTACATAGTATAACATAATTTGTTATATTAGGTTGGTTCCGTCTGGACCGAGTTCCAAAAATATGACTTCCACATTTAAGCAAAGGATTGAACTTGAGGGTTATGTGTGGAAGAATATATCTGAGGCCACAAAGCAATTTTACTTTCAGGAGTTTTAGGTACAAAAAATAGTTATTTTCTTATTTGTTATATTGATTTATAAACACAAATTACATAAATATTATTACATTATATAAATTTTTCCTTCTTATTTCAGAAATAATTTTATTGGGATTCTTCTTTCGACGCCAGCATGTATAAAGTATAGGAAAAGAAAGCTCGTACACGTTATTGCGACTTAATTAATGTGATACGCAAGGCTAGTGCATGATCGCGTTATATTTCAGAGAAAATTTGGATTCGTTGGACATCACCTGCGACAATGTCCATCTCAGAGTGTAACTTCGCCAATAGACGTGGAGGCCCGAGGACTGAGAGTCTTCCAGTACATACGGAAGGATCAATTACCTACTACAAGCATGCATATAGACTTGTAAGTATCTAAACTTGACACCTATTTTGTATATATTTTACTTTGTTGTATTGTACATAAAGAATATGGTAGAAATGTCTAGTGCTGTATATGGCTATGTTAAGTTATTTTCTTTGTTAAACAAGGGGAAAATATCATAAAAATAAAGGAAACTCTGCCAAAATTTTTATAAATTGTAGTTCACATATGACAATTTAGGTTATATATGTAGGAAAAGTCATTGGACATCAAGCTTATACCTATCCAACTGTTTTTGCACACCCACACGAAGAAACATGATGGTGTGACATTCATCAACATCCGATGTAGAGAGCTGAATGTATGTGAAATTAATACATTTTTATAATTTTGTAACAATAATCCCTTCCTAATGTAAACATTGCTTCCTAATAGGACCGAATACAACAAATCATTCAGCGACAGTCTTAGGAGGAATAACCTGTAGATGAGACTCAAACATATCTTGATGTTGTGGGTGGTAGGGACCGCTGTGGAAGGATATTTGGGCTAGGTTCATATGTGAAAACTTATTATTCGCGCTCTTCCCTGTCCATTACAGCAGAATCTGCTAGGACTACGCACAACAATGAAGTAACCGAGCTTCAGGCCACAGTGGACACATTGAAGGAGCTGATAGGGTGTTTGAAAGAGGCTAATGTGAATCAACAGATGGAGCACATGGAGTAGATAGTTAAGGTGAGAGAGGAGATGGAGCAGGTGGCAAAGATCATAAAGGAGATGGACCAGGTGACAAAGATGAGAGAGGAGATGGAGCAGGTGGCAAAGATGAAAGAGCAGATAGAGTAGATGGCTAAAATAAGAGAGCAGATGGAGCAGACAGCTAAGATGAGAGAGGAGATGGAGTGGATGGCTAATATGAGAGCGGAGATGGAGCAAATGACTAAGATGAGAGAGTAGATGGAGCAGATGGCTCAGTTTAGACAGGAGATGGAACAGTTGAAGGGGAGGCTTAGCAGTTTAGAGCACCCACGATCACTACTATATTAGCTTGTCCTTGTAATTTGCTTTCAATTACAAACATAAGTTATGCATAATGTATTGTTTTTATTACCAATTAAAATTATTTTAACGTTATTTTATCAATTAATTTTCTAATTAATCAAAAAATTTATATATACAAATTAATTTATTATGAACAGATAATTGGTAACTATTAACATTATGTATTTATCACAACATCATGAAACTGGAATATATTAAAAAAATTTCTAACCTGCTTTTACTAACGAAATAAAAATACCATCGGTAATTTTGTATTTTATTACTGACGGTACAAAATTACTGACGGTAAAGCTATCACCGTCGATAAGTAAGATGAAGTTTCTTGTTCATTAGCTTCGGTATACCGATGGAATTTTGTTCATTGCTAAATGTTACCGACATAAAATAGACCATTGGTAATATATTTTGGGGCGTTGGTAAATTTATGATGGAATATTACCGTCGGTAAGTTTAACTACGGTCCTTTTAACGACGATTTTGTCCATCCTCGATTTCCGTTGGTAATTAATTCCACCGACGAAAATTGCTCCTTTAAATAACTTATTTCTTGTAGTGACAGTAAAAGAGGCTAAGACAATCAATGTAACGGTCAGACAGTATAAAATATTTTATTCAAAGATAATGAAAGTCCATTATTCAATCCTAAAAGGCTTTTAATACTAAAAAATACTAAATGCATGTCATATGTGACATAAATCTAATACAGTCACGCATATCTAATATCTTACTGACATGAATGTAGAAAATAAGTTGTGATAAACTACAATAATATATGTATGATTTGAAATGTATTATTGTTTCGTTTATAGGTCTCAATTTCTTTCAACTTTATGTTAAATTACAACAAAGAAATTTATTTTCTCTTACTGGATGTTAAACTGCATTAAAAGAAACTTCTATGAGACTCATAAATTTATGAATTTCTCATAACATCTATATGTGTCTTGGAGATTTAAGATCAAAGTCAATCTATTTATATGTCTAGTGATCATTAAAATACTTAAGATCAACATAAATATAAAGACTTTCATCTATATTATGACAATGTATAATAAACTGGATAATCGATATATATAATGCGCGTGTGCGCGTATGTGTGTGAAAATAGTATTATCATATAACTTGAAAATACAACTATATTAGGAGCAAAACATAATGATCTATAACTAATAGTATCCAAAGACCTTAACAACTCCATACTATATTTACGTCTTTAAAAAATAGTTGGGTGAAGTTCTTTAGCCAATGTATTAGCTAACATATATACAGTGCTCCATTAATATGACACATTTCTACACCAATTCTTTTATAGTCAAATATGTGACCTATAATGCTTAGATCTTGTGATATTCTTATTGTTGTTACTAAATAATATAGTCGAAAGATTATCACAATATAACTAAATGGGCCTAACAATTGAATCGACTACAACTAAAAGATCAAGTTTTTAAGGCAAACAACCTATGAAGCAATCTCGTAACAAGTCATACACTCTACATGCATATTGAGAAAGTCACCAGTATTAGTTTGACACTCTTTTGTAAGATAGCACCATCTGCTATCATAAAATGCATCATGATGTAAACTTTCGATTATTTGGATAACTAGCAAAGTTTAGAGCCCGACCTCTACCGCCATCACTCCAGGTATTGTCCTCTTTGATCAAGGGTGAGTCACGGCTCGAACCCAAGACCTCAAGGTTTTGTTGCACTTTAAGTGCACGCCTCTTACTATTGAGCCAATGGCTCAATGGTAAGAGGCGTCCACTTAAAGTGGAACAAAACCTTGAGGTCTTGTGTTCGAGTTGTGACTCACGCAAGTGCCAAAGAGGACAATACCTGGAGTGATGGCGGTAGAGGCCGGGCTCTACACAAAGTCTAAATCTATATAACTAATAAGATATAAATTGTCAACCATTTTGAATGTTAACATATAATTCTTAGTTCCTTTAAGGTATCTTAAAACTTATTTAAAGTAGTCTATATATGAGTTGACCAGATACTTATCAAGCCGTCTAACAACAAATGCAATGTCTAGTTTAATACATACTTGAGCATATATCACGATCCTACTGCACTAAAATAAGGGACATTCTTCATGGTCTCTCTTTCAATCTTGTTTTTTGGATACTATACTAGAGGTAACCTTTCACTATGAGAGATAGGTGCTATAATAAGTCTATATTCAACCATATTAAATCTTTGCAATACACGCTCAATGTATGCACTTTGTGAGAGTCCCAATAAGTTTGAGAACTATCATGGTGAATCTAAATATTTAGGATGAAAGATGTCTTACCAAGATCCTTCATATCAGAATTCTTAGCCAAAAGTTGCTTAATCTCATACAACATAGTCAAGTCATTCGATGCAAGTGGATATCCTATACATATAAAAGTAGAAAAATAACCTTACTCTCTTACTTTGTAATATAACCATCTTTTAACGTTATTTTCTACAAAGTCAAATAAGATAACAACCTCATCAAACTTCAACTAACACTATTGAGAAGCTTGTTTTAAGTCATACATAGACTTCCTCAATTTACAGACCCTATAAGTTTTATCCTAGTCCTGAAATCCTTCTTATTGCTCCATATAAACCTCATAAAGGTTTCTATTCAACAAAGTGATATCAGTATCCATTCAATGTAGCTTTATATTAAAATGAGTTAATATTACCATGATCACTCTAAAGGTATCTTTAGAAGACACAGGAAAAAGGTTCCATTAAAATCAATACCTTCTCTTTTTATGAATCCCCTATTAACTAACTAGATCTTAAATTACTTAAAATTACACTCTAAAGTTATCTTTAGAAGACATAGGAAAAAGGTTCCATTAAAATCAATACCTTCTCTTTTTATGAATCCCCTATTAACTAACTAGATCTTAAATTACTTAACATTACCCTAGGATACATTTTATTTCAAGTTTTCTTTCTACCTTTTCTAAGAAAAGAGACCAAACTTAGAGAAGAATTGGAACAATATGGATTAATTTTGGAAGAAGTGAAGAAGGACCATGCAACACAACACCTATATATCAACATGTTGAGGTTGTGTTCCAAAGTGGTTAGTTATGTTTCTCCATTATTAGTTACATAACCTTATGTTCTACCTTTAATCAAGCAATATGAATAATACACACTTTCATGTTAGTCATATGTTGGCAACATTATATTATGTAAAAGTTACATGTTTGGTACATGCTCTAGTGATTGAGGACGTGTTACCATTAAAAATTAGGAATTTGAATTATTAAGAAGGATGAAAGCGAGAGATAGAGTTTTTTTTCTTCCCCACAATAGAGTTTAAAGAAGAACATAGTTAATTAGAATCATTTTACATCAATTATTAATTAAATAAAATTCAATCTTGGAAGAAAAATAAGAATAAAAAAAGATTCAAAATTCAAAACTCATGACAATGATTTCTTATTCTTATTTTCTTTCTTATTTTTATATTGTTATCTTTTATTTTATTGTTTGATTATGAACTAATTGAATTGATGATAAATCTCCATAAAACTAATTAAATTGATGATTCTTTTTAGTTTTCTAGAGATTTATCTATGTTCATATAATTGATTGAATTAAAGGAACAAAAATGGAAGACTCAATTATTTGATTCATATATTGAGATTCGAGAGATAAAATGTATGATTAAATCACAATGTATATAAAGAGGGTGAAGTGTGAGTTACTTGAGAGAGAATTGTAAGATCTTCCTAGGTTAAGGTAAATTTATTGTGAGAATTTACAAAATAAATTATTGCATTTCTAGGTTATCTTGACTAAGAGATTTCAACTGTTTCGATCTAAAAGCATAAGTTATATATATCCAAAGAGAATATAGTTATAATTTATTCTTAGTGTTCTATGAAACTAGAATTGCTCATTAAATCAAGGTAGAATCAAGCAAAGTAAAGTTTTAGGGAATACCTTACGTAAATCTAACTCATTTATAGATTGTTATATCCTTAAGTACTATTTTGAATTGGCATTTAGATCTATTATTTATTGTTTTTTTCAATCAATTGTAACTATTGGCCAAGAAAATTAAGTTGGTAAATAGTTGGTAGTCAATTGATAGTCCTCATGGATTGTCTCTTATTCGCTAGTTCTAGTTATAAATACACCATGCACTTATAGTAAAACATACACATTAAGTTTTTTGGAGTTATTATTGAGGACTAGGCATTGGTATAGATTGATTTACAAACTAATTAGACTATGTTTTTTGTTTTGTTTTATTTTAGTTTTTTATTAATTTATTGAGTTTTTTTATTCTTTCTCTTTTGTTGTTTATTTCTTATATGCGATAGTCCAATAATCTTGGGGCTATCATGAAACTAGATCTTAAGATTAAGAGAACATTATATGTACGAAGAAGATTTCTGTTAAGTCATCAATTTGCACTTATTTTGTACTTAATTATTTTTAATGTGTTGAAATTATTATTCGAAATTAATGAAATTATCTTATAATTGTTTACAGATGATTTGGTATATATATATATATATGTCACTATCAACTTTCCATTTTAATCCCACTGAAAGCACGACTTGATCTCACTCTATGATTTTCTTAACTTTAAACCAATGATTGTTCATCCTCATATATATATATAATTACAAAGGAAACAGAGCATATATGTCCTTATCACTTTCAAAATTTCTGTACTCTTCTCCTGCATGGATTCAATGATCTTTCAACTAAAAAATCATCTCTAAAATATTATACCACATAAAAATCCTCAAATATGTAAAGACAACACATCTGACTTTTTATCTAGTTTGTACAGTATTCATGAAAATAGCTACTATTTTTCGTGATTATGCTATATTAGATAAACCATCAAATTTATCTCATATTCATACTTCTCATAAAGATTAACACAATACTTACTTGTTAAAACTCCAAAATCACGTGAACCCTAATTCCTTATACAACCATATAGGTCATTATAGAGGTTGGTAGGTTTCGGTTTTCTTTGGGGAAAATGAAAGAAATAACAAAGTAAGAGTGGTAGTGGATAGAAGAAAACAAGATTTTACTCTTGTGGAGATTTGATGGGAAACTCTGTGTTAAAGAAAAACTGGAGAAAGAAGTTTCGAGAAAGATGAAGACAAAAACAGTAACTTGTCTTTCAAGGTTAAGAAAACTTAACTTTAAAACTTGGACACTTGTCTACTTCTTAGCCTCTTATCCAATTCCCCATACTAAAACTCACCTAAGTATAATTTATGTTTAAGTTTATACCTCAATAAAATCATTAAAATCACAATTCATTTCTCATTGTATCGCTTTTAGATTTTTCCCAAAAAGTAACTTTCTGGTCTATTTTTCTTAATCATTTAGACAATGAAAATGAAGTAATTTGGCAATACTCTCTTCTAGAAAATTGTTCTCCCATTTCTTAAGTTTCTAATGACACCAAAATCATTCAATTTAGTTTAGAAATCTGAAAGTTATTCTCCTAATATTTTTGGATTGTTCTCCTTCTGAAATAGTACACTAGATTCAACTTCCATCCATAAATTGAATGTATTAGAGTCTGAACTTCTTCATATGATTTTACCTTATGTCTCTAGTTTACATCAAATCAAAGAGCATCTCATTTGGACGTCTAGAGAAGAAGTTATGGTCAAACGAAACAACACTGTTCAGTTTGCAATTTTCTCTCGGGTGTTTAGATCAAAATCAAGTCATGGTTACTATCGGAGAGCATAGTAACTTGATGTGACCAATAAATATCAGCCTATTAATTTAAACTCATAGGGGTGAGGGAAAAAACTCATGGGCGTGCGTGAGTCACAAGTGTGAGGGTGAGAAGTCACAGGCGTGAGAGATAAAGACAAAGATTGGGTGAGAGCATACTAGTCAGACCCGTTCACGTTTATCACTCAGTCTCTCTCAATTTAGTTCAGATGGCCGTGATTTTTGGTGTAAAGGTAGAGCAATGTATTATGAGTCCAATGGATTAAGTCTCATGTCATTTGGAGGTCGGACAAAGAAGATATAGTCAAAAAACCAAAGGATGTTCATCAGCCTCTTAGCATTCCAAACTCGTGATCGTGCATCTACACGATCGTGATTTTCACCATCAACCCTTCAAAGTCATGATCATGCTTGTGCACAATCACGACTTTCACCTTAAAACATTCAAAGTCGCTATCATGCATTTGCACAATAGATGATAGCGACTTTCATCTTCAAACCTTCAAAGTCGCTTTCGTGTATCTGCACGATAGTGACTTTCATGCGAAAGTCTGAATTTCCTTAGTCGCATATCCCTTCAAACCTCCATAACTTTTGGTCCAGAACTTCAAAAATTACAAACTTTATATCAATAGAAAGATAAACAAAAGATATACAACTTTCATGAAGACAATTTTGTCAAAATCTTCCTAAATCAATACAGTTCATTCAAGGAAGATTCAGATCAATGCTAACTTTTCTAACTTCTCTTCTTCATTCACTACTGCTTCTTCTTCCTCAATCTTCATTTTTACTTTTCCAAATTAAATTCTTCTAACTTATTAATAATGTATTTCTATACTCCATACACTTTTTAAACAAAATAGAATCAAACTTATACTCCAAAGCTTAAAAATCCAAAACTCATATTTACTACCTCTACTATAATTTTCCACTTCTTTATTCTCATTTCAATCTTCTTCAACAACTTAGCAATTTATCAACTCTATACCAGAACCTCACTAACTCTTCATTTCATATCATTAAACTCGCTTAAATTCATTTCCGCAACATATCAAAATGAAGACTACACTCTAACACCAAAAATAGAGCATATTCAGATAACACTAATTCTTGCACTTCCATTTACAACTTCTTTTATATTAATTTATTTTAGTTTTATATTAATTTATTGAGATTTTTTTATTCTTTCTCTTTTGTTTTTTATTTCTTATATGTGATAGTCCAATAATCTTGGAGCTATCATCAAATCAGATCTTAAGATTAAGAGAACATTACATGTAAGAAGAAGATTTCAGAAAAGAAGAGAGGCTGAAGAAGCAAATACGGCTACAAAAATGAGATTCTTAAAGGATTTTTTCATTCCAACTATTTAAGGCTTCAACTTAGGTACAATGAGGCCCAACATCGAAGCCACTAACTTCGAGCTAAAGCTGTCTCTTCTTCCCATAATGCAATAAAATTAGTTTGAAGGTCTCCCTTCAAAAATTCAAATATACATCTATTAATGTTTTTGGAAAACTTTGATGTACTAAAGCTCAATGGTATGTCTTTTGATGCCATTAAGCCAACTTTATTTCCCTTTGCACTAAGAGTTAAGGTGATAGTGTAGCTATAGACCATACTAGTAGGATCCATCATCATATGGGATCAATTGTCCAATCATTCTTAGCTAAATGTTTTCCCCTAAGTAAGGTTGCTCAAATCAGGAATCAAATCATTGCCTTTTCTCAAAAGGGAAAGCAAGCAATTATACGGGGCTTAGAAAAGGTATAAGGAGTTATTGAATTCATGCCCTCATCGTAGGATAAGGAAATGACTGATTGTCCAAAGTTTCTACAATAAGATGACTTACAACACCAAAATCTTTGAAGATGTTACTCTTGGTGCTCTTATAAACAAAAATATAGATAAATTACATAATTTGATCAAAGGCATGACTTAGAACCATTACCAATGGCCAAGTGAAAAAGTCATCCTAAAGAAGGTTCTAGGTAAGTACGACTTTGAAGCCTTAAATCTCTGGGTACAAAAGTTAATGCTTTATCTCATATGTTTAATCATTAGAACATTTAACTTTTTTGGTACATCTAACATGTCTTGTAATATTTGTGAATCTCTAGAACATTTAACTACATACTATTAATTAAGGAGCTCATTTTTCTATGAACTTTATGTTGAACAAGTTAACTTTGTCAATAATCTCAACCAGAAGAATGTTCCATTTTCTAATACGAATAACCATGGTTAGAGAAACCACCTAAACCTTTCCTATAGAAATAAGTTCAATTCTATCCCTCAAAACAATAGATAGTCCCCTAGTTTTCAACCAAGATCTTTAACCCCTTCTTTTAAGGTCAAATATATATCCTCTCTTAAAAACCTTTTTAACAATCTAAACTAAACATAATAAAAGATTTCAAGGAGGAAATTAGGAAAATTAGTTCTAAGGTTGATTTATTGTTAACCTATACTAAACTATTAGAAGCCCAAATTGGCCAATAAGCCAACACCTTTGTTAAAACACTTTATTAATTACTTAGAAAACCTAAGAAACCTATAGAACACTATAATGTTGTATTGTTAAGGAGTGACGAGAGGCTAAAAAATCTTAAATTGGAAAAAATGAGAGTGAGAAAATTAAGGGAGGTAAGATAACCATTAAAAAGAGTTAAGTAGAAAGAAAGAAAGGAGAAGAGAATAAGGGACTAAAATATGTTATCCCTGCACCATACAAGCCACCTATACCCTTTCCTTAAATATTGGTTAAAGCAAAATTAGATAAAGAATTTGGGGAAGTTTTAGCTATTCTTAGGAAAAATATATCTTAATAATCCTTTTATTGATGCTTTAAAATAAATGACTTTTATGCTAAGTTCTTGAAATAAATACTATCTAACAAGAGAAGGCTTAAGGAGTGCAAAGCTACAATTTTAACTAAAGAGTGCAAAGATATAGTCCATAATGAAATGTCTCCTAAATTCAAGGGCCCCAATAGCTCTTTATATCTTTCAACATTAGTGACGTGAGCCTTAATCATGTTCTATATAGTCTAGGGTTAAGTGTCAGTCTTATGCTCTTATCTATTTATAAAAAGCTCAAGGTGGGAAACCTAAAACCTACCAATATTTCATTAGTATTAGCATATCATTCTATTAAGCAATCGGTAAGTATACTGGAGGATGTGTTCATAAGATTAGTACGTTTATCATTCTTGGAGACTTTGTGCTCTTAGATATGACAAAAGAAAAAGTGTATCATTGATTTTAAGAAGACCTTTTTTGGCCACTTTTAATGCTTTAATAGATGTATATATAAGGAAAGTTATCCTTAAGAGTTAGGAATGAAGAATTGGAGTTTAAGAAGTTTAGACTTAAGAATCCTGTTGATGGTAAGTAATAGTGATTAAAGATAAAACTAGATCAACCGATTTAATCTTGAAAACCTTCAACCTGTCAACTTTTCAGTTGGATTTACTTTAATAAACCTTATTATTAAAAGTAATTAGTTTATTAATTAAATAATTGATTTTCATAAACTAATTATTTTTATAAACCAAAATAAATAAAATAAATTTTATTTAACAAAATTTTCAATTAAATTTCAAATTCGTTAATGAGTAAGGACAATCTCCTTCAATTATATTTCAAATCCTTTAATATCATTCGATTATTAATGTTTTTATGAAGGTCTAATACTAGTCAAACTTTTTAAACTTTAAACCTCTTATTTTCAGTTTAACTTTTGGTCTAATTTTTAAAATATTGGTAAGTACAATAATTCCCTTTATCTTTTTTTGGTTAACAATGAAATATAGGAAGCAAACACACCAGATGCAATGGAGATACATCCAATGCAAGAGAGAGCAAAAGAAACAGTTAATCCCATTATAAAGAGACATTTTCTATTCCTAAGAGTTAACCATACATTTAGGAAAAGGAAAAAGAAGATATAAAAAGCATATATCAAAGAGATGAAACAAACACTATAAGTAAGAGATCACTAGGTTGAAGTTAGAAGAGAAAAGGGTCGAACTTATGACAAAAAACAAATGTTTGTTAAGAGACAACCTAACATTTATTTATTTATTTTCATATTTTAGACCTTATTTTTTTAATTTTTTGTTATTAGTCATTCATTTTACTAAGTATTAATGTCAGTGTTTGGGTTTTAGCGTATTGAATCTTGTTTAATTAATGATGATAAGTGTTTAGAGTTGGTGTATTTTGGGTTTTACAAGTTTTTAGATCAACATGGTAGCAACATCCCCCTGTGCCTAGCCCTTTGTTGACCAAATTGTAGAAATGTGCCAATCTAGAGCAAGACCTATATATGGCCCCATCTACTCGTCATGTTTAGGGATACAAGACTATATTTCTCCTTATGCTAGACTCGTGTTCACCTACAAGAAAAGCTAAAAAGAATAAAATGTGTCACTTTTAAACACACCTTTACACGACAGGTTGTCCTTCTTGTGTTCCAAAGTATGCTTCTAAGTAAGCACAACATAGCACCATGTTGACCACTTGTTTTAAGTGCTAATAAGAAATATAATGGACTATATTGTAACATAGGATGTACAAGCCCGCATGTCCTAACCCTAGCTTTTCTATTTTCTTTACTATAATTAATTCAATCAATATGACCTTGTATTACCGTAATGTCAAACCCATATTCTATCAACACTCTATATAATTTCAGCATTGCCCCTATTCTTAAGTCACATCCCTATGTACAAAAATAGATCCTTGTGTTTGTCTAAGTAAACCAACTACATGGTACTATGTAAGTTCCATGTTTCACCCTATAAAAGGTGTGTCTAAGTCATGTTTCCTCATTTTCTGCATCCTTCCTTAGTTTTCTCTAAAATTTTAGCTTCCCATGAGGACTTTAGAGAGATTTCCAATCCCCTAAGCCGTCCCTAACTCCATTTTGTGTAGTTTAGTGATTTACTTCCTCACCATATTCACCATTTATTTTCTAGCATCAGCTAGGATATATTCTTATGATGAGGATAGGCTTAGCAAGACCACCTAGGAGGCCTACAGTACCACCCCTATGTAATAAGACTAGAGTCGATGCCTTTGCATCTTCATCACATGGGATTGTCTCTAGGACTTATATGTTGAAACGACGACCAATATAACAAGTACTACTACCACCAGCTCTAACTATGCCTCAAGTGCCATAAGAGTAGTCAGACCATCCATCTCTTTTTTTTAATTAAAGGGAAAAACAACTAAATTACAACACTAGTTTGGAGAAGCAGAGCCTCGATATATCCTCTAGGAGGATACAGTGGCACCCGATGGGTGTAAAATCAAGAAAAGTAGGTCCGACATCCGAAGGGACGGCATGTGTGGCGAGCCAGTTCACACATCTATTGCTTTCTTGATAAATGTGACAATGAACAATAGACCAATTCCACGTAAGCAGTTCATGGATACCCGTGACAATGGGGTGGGAAGCCTGAGAGCGATTCTCCGCTGAAGAAATGAGATGGTACGCTGCCAGAGAATCCAACTCTAGTTCTAGCCGACGAAATCCTTGGTCCCAAGCTAGCGACAACCCGGTATAAACACCCCACAGTTCAGCCATCAACGATTCACACCAACCGAGATTTTGTGAGAAACCTCCAAGCCAGTTGCCTTCCCAGTCACATAAAATGTCACCTACTCCGTCTGTGTTGAGCTTCACCCAACCCAGAGGTGGTTTACTCCACCCAATGAGTCTCTGGTGACGAGGAGGGGGGCCTATGCCTGCCTAGCTCTGCCTTTCGGAAGTCTGTTGGATTTGATCTGCAAAAGAGAAGATAAGAATGTTAAGAGACAAAGGCCAATTGAAATGAGCATCAAAAATAGATTTGTTCCTCCATGACCAGAGGATCCAGCACTTGGTGCCAAAAAATACCGGCCATCCATTTCTCCACTTTACCATCGAGGACTAAAGGAAGTGGCTTCAGTACTTCCCAACAATGCAAATCAAGGCGCCTATTTTTATTGACTAAGATGTATTAAGGGAGGTGGACTTAACAAGTTGTGTAGGGAGATTATTTCCATCAATGTATGGCTAAACTTTTTCGACTTCCAACAACCAGTTTACCAGAAACTAATCTTAAAGTTTATGTGCACCTTAAAGATTGATGATACCAAGATGTCATAAGAGGACAATTCCATTATTAAATTCAAATTGAGGGTCGTAAACCATAACCACAACTATAACCAGTTCCATGCTATCCTGTATATTAAGGAGCATATTCAGAGCCTACAGCAAAGCAGAATATCTCAAGATTAGGACTAGCCAAATACTAACTTTAGGAACTACTAAGATATAATGGCCATAATGAGACATTATCATCCGACAAAATCTAAGGCCTCAGGGTTGAGGTTCACAATGATGAGATACGTTCACAAACTCTTTATGCACTCATTGTATACTAGGAGGGAGAGCATGGGTGTGGTAAGAAGCAAAGACCTGTTCCTTATCAACTACATGTGCCAGAAGAAGAGGATACATATTAGGATCGGTTTTATCTAGTTGGTTTGAGGATATCTATATCGAACTCACTTTGAAATCATCAGAGGTGACTCAATTATCATCATACTAGCAAGATAGCTAAGAGTGATTGTAGACAAGCTTAATAGTAGTAAACATTACCACGCCTCTCACGATGGACATCTTGTGAGCCATCCACATGGTGGTGCTTTGGAGAAACGAGAGAGGATATTATTTTGTGCTTATTGGTGCAACATCATGAGTGATAGAGGAGATTCCCACCCATGAGAACCATATCACCAGCGTGGAGCATGTGTTAACTCCATCTCTACCTCAGAATACTACATAAATGGCCCAATCAACCACATCTTCATACATGGAGCAATATTTACACTAGATAGGTGATATCCTAGTGAAGATAATGCAAACTATTAAGGTGGAGATCTTACCTTTACCAGTCCAATTCATTGAGCCAATACATGATGAGCCAATTATGTAAGAGTCGGAGCACTAGCTCGACGAGCTTAAGGCTAATAAAACAATACCAAATGAGGTTAGTGATATAAAGGAGCTTGTTGTACCATAAGGATGTGATGATCAAGAGGCTACTTTCCCTGTTGTAAATAGAGAGATGGATAACTGGGAAGACATATAGACAATGACTATAGAGTCATCTGTTGGAGAATTAATGGATATGATCTCCTTTGATGATCCATAGGATCTGTAAGTGATAAATCCCTACATGCCACTATTGGGACCCCAACTTTCTCCATATGATTGATTTTCTTACTTACCTTTTCTACTTTTTTGTGATCATCTATTAATTTATTTTTTATTTTTGACTTACAACTTGTGAACTCTCTCTATAAATTCCAATCTATGTTTTAATGAAAAAGAAAATAATAAAATAGAATTTCATCAAGACTTAGGCCATTCATCACAAATTAGGGAAGTACAAGTACAAGTTCTCGACCATATTTTCCCCATTTTCTTTAACTTTGTTATCTTACATGTTTCATACATTAAGAACAATATCTAATTTAAGTGTAGGAGATAGATTCTATATATGCTGATCAAGCATAAAAATTTTGTTACAAGCTCTCAGTAGCAAGTTATTCTTGAAAATTTGTTACTAGGAAGTTATTTTAGGAAATTTTTGCTTTCTTTGAAAACACACTAATGGGGACGATTCATTGTAAATTTGATTGTTTCAGTGATTTTAAGTATCTAGTGTTAGTGAATAAGTGAATTTATTTTATTTTATGAATTTGGAGAATGAATACTTGATGAACATTATGATATTCGTTACATAAAATGTACATACATAAAACAACTGTAACTTCTTTTGTGCATTGTTATTCTCCTAAAAAATTATAAAATTATGAATAAATAGGCAAAATTAATATCACTATATTGACTTCATTTCTATAAAAGGTTAAAGTTAAAGAGTGTTGTTAGTACTCATTTAAGATAATGAACTATTTTAGTAATCGATATTTTTTATGACAAGGTGTTTACTTCACATAAAAAGGCTACATGACTTTTCAAATAAGCTCCTAATGCTCTTGTCTTACTGAATTTGAGGTTTTTTTAGTAAGTGGTATGAATATGTCTAGGACTTTAAACATTTTATCTTGTGCATGCTCATTTTGTACATGGAATTGAATTCTATAACTCGGTTTGAAGTTTGAAAGATCATGGAATGAATTGAATTAACCTATGAATTTGTACAATTAGTTACCTAGCATTTTTATGATCTTTGTGATTGGATGAGTGATGGAGACTCTTGATTGGTATGTTTGATTCGTTTGACATTTTTTAGAATTGTTTCTTATTTGAGATCGAATCATGGAATTACTTAACTTAAGGAAAAGAAAATGCTTAAGTATGGGGGAGTTTAAAATATGCTAAATATTACATTACTTTTACCATGATTTTATAGTACATTACTTGTGTTTTGGACAATTCTAGAGGATTTGGTTCTTAAAATAAGATATATTTTGTTTTAGGTCTCATCTTTACATCTTCAAGGAAAAGGGAGCAAATTTAAAGAAGAATTGGACCAATTTGGTTTAATTTTGGAAGAAGTTAAACAGGGCACCTACACGGCTACTGTGTTAGGGTTTTGTTCCAAGATCGTTGGTTTTGTTTCTCCTTTACAACTTTACACACCCTTGTGTTCTATTTTTTGATCAAGCAATGCAAACCATATAAGCTCTCATGTCGGTCTCATGCACTACAAGAAAAGTATGAATTACTGACGGAAAAATACCGACAAAAAAGAAATCGTAGCCAATTACCGACGGAGAAGTATCCAACAACGAAATGACATTGTTTGGTTTTAAACCATATACGATGTCATTTTAGTTAACTTAAAAAGTTAAAGCCTTTAACAAGAAATCAACGCTGTTTGGTTTTAAAGCAAACGACGTCGTTTTGATTTCCTTAAAATAACTTAAGCCCTCCCCATCCC
>JANIJH010000224.1:19383197-19396513 GCA_024520975.1 Erythroxylum areolatum
CATTATTGTAACATATAACTTTCATACTTGTGACGAAATCTGTTAGACAATATAGCCACTGATGCAAATTTCTTTTACAACTAATTTAATTCGGTTGATGAATTGATAGTTTTATTTGTGATAATAATAAACACATTAGTGATAATACTTTTTGTAAGAATCAATTTTTATTTTTGTGACAAAATGATGTTGATATTTTTTTGTTAAAAATATTAGTGACCAAGAAGTAATGGACACTGATAAAAAATTATTAATGACATATTTTCTCACTATTTATAATTATTTTAGTGGCAATAATGTTGTAACAATAAAATGAAGTACTGTTATGACTTCATTCGTCACTAATTTATATTATTTGTGTCAATAAATTTGTCATAAATATATAAAGTTGATGTGATCATATAGTGTTGTCACACATTCCACAGGTTTTAGTGTCGGCATTTTTATCACAATATAATGAAGTATTGTTACAACTTTATTCGTCACTACTTTATATTATTTGTGTCAACAAATTTGTCATAAATAATTACAGTTGTTGTAACCATATAGTGTTGTCATACATTTGATAGGTTTTAGTGTCAGCAATTTTGTCACAATAAAATGAAATACTATTACGACTTAATTCGTCACTATTTTATATTAATTGTGACCATAAAGTTTTGTCACATATTTCACAAATTTTAGTGCCAGTATTTGTGTCACAAAAGTGTTGCATAATTGTGACCATTTTTTAAATTCGTCACTATTTCAATAGTAACAGAGGTATTTGTGAAGGGAGGTGACGACTTCAAATATTGGACACTATTCGTAACAGTGACAAATATTACTGCTTTTAGTGACAACTTTTACTTTCACTATAAATACAATTTCTTGTAGTGACTACGTTTTTGTGAACTTGGTTTACTTTGGGTATTTGTTTGCGATTTGAACTTCCTGCATTTTTAATTGATATGGCCTGCACGATTTGAAACTTGTTTATGGTATGAATTTCGATTTATCATTGAATTAATATAGGATGAGATTGACTTATATTATAATTTTAATTACCTTAATATGACATCTAAGTTATTTCATACATGCTCTCTAAATTGATTAGCTTCTCTTTACTTTTCATGTGCAATTTTGTACATGTATCTTTTTAAAATTGTATATGTTAAAACAATATATTAAAATAAGTATTCATATTTTTATGAATACTTATTATATTTGGCACTAGTACATATTTAATATAGGAGTTTTAACATTATTATCTTCTAAAATCTATTATTATAAACATATATGTTTGATCTTAAGTTTACAAATAGTTTAGATCTCAACCCATAAACCTTAACCCATAACTCACGATGGAGCTCCTATGAGGCCTATCGGTGAAAAATACAAAGAGCTTAAGAATCACAATGAGAACTTACTGTCTTGATTCATAACTCTTATCTCATATATTTTGTAATATTTGATGAACATGAATGATACTAACTATTGAATCACTATTGTAAATTAACAATTTTGCAGAAATGAGTTATGTTGATAAATCTTGGATGTATAGACGATTAACACCTGATGGTTACATTAATCCTAAATTTGTTAAGGGAGTTGAATCTTTTATTCATTATGCATGTTCTCAACCTATATATGTGGATGGGCCAAAGATCAGATGTCTATGTAAAAAGTGCAAACATAAATGTTTCCTTATTATTGATGAAGTTAATGGGCATTTGGTGAGCAAAGGGTTTGTTCCTGATTATTTTGAGTGAAAACGACATGGGGAACCGTTGATTTGTAGTACCTTAAAGGGTAATCAAACACAATCGTCTGTTAACTTAAATGAGTTTGAAGGGATATTGAATTTAGTACAAATGTTGTCGATGGAACTGAAAATCCATACATATGAATGGTTTATGATGCAATCGGTAATAGCTTTGAGGAAGATATGGAAAATCTTGAAGAAGAACCTAACCCACATGCAAAACAATTTTTTTGACGTACTACAATCAGCTGACCAAGAATTATGGTCAAATTGTGAGACAATGACCCAATTGTCTTTAATTACTCAAATATTGAATATAAAGTCTAAAAGGCATATTTCGGACCATATATTTGATAAAATTCTTTAGTGGTATAATGAATCATTGCCTCCTGATCATACAATGTTTGATAGTTTTTACAATATGAAGAAACTTATTAGGGGTCTTGGTTTGTCTATTGAGAAGATTGATTGTTGCAAATTAGGATGCATGTTGTATTGGGGAGATGATGTAAATTTACAAAAGTGCAAATTTTGTGATTAACTAAGGTTTAAGCCTAGAATGCATTCAATGAAACAGAAATTAATACCCTGGAAGCAGATGTATTATTTCCCACTAACTCTGAGACTTCAAAGACTATATTCTTTTAATGTTACTACATCTCACATGAAGTGGCATAATGAACATGAACAGGAAGACAGAATTATGAGTCATCCTTCAAATGCAATGGCATGGAAACATTTCATGACACCCATCTTGAGTTTGCAGCTAAAAGTCGAAATGGTTGGGATTGTAGACGGATGGATTCCAACCTTTTGGTCAATTCGGGCAGTAATATTCATCATGGCCAATCATAATTACTCCTTATAATTTGGCTCCATGGTTGTGTATGAAGGATGCATATATGTTCTTAAAAGTGATGGTGCCAGGGCCTTTAAATCTGAAGCATAAAATTGATATTTTCTTACAACCAATGATATCTGAATTGCAACATCTTTGGGAATATAGTGTTCAGACATATGATGTGTCTGTAAAACAGAATTTTATGTTGAGAATAGGATTGATGTGGACAATTAGTAATTTTTCGGCATATGCCATATTGTCTGAATGGAGCACAGCAGGAAAATTGGCTTGTCCTTATTGTGGCAATGATTCTGATGTATTTTATCTTCCAAACTGCAGCAAAATGTGTTGTAATCATTTAGTTTGAATTAGCAAAGACTTATTATGTACAATTTAATGTTTTTATTATTAGTATTCTTAAATTTTAACTTTATATGATCAATCAACTTTCTATTTAAACGAATTAAATATATAAACAAATCAAAAAATTATAAACAGATAATTCATAACTGTTGAAATTATACATTAATCATAAGATTATGAAATAAAATTTAATGTTGAGATTTTTAAAAATAAAATTTAATACCTTTATGGTAGACTCACCGACAGTTTATAATAAATCATTGCAAAAATGCAATATACTTATGGTACTCACCAACAGAATTAAAGTTTATGTCTGTATAATTTACTGATGGTTAATGATAAATCGTCGGAGAAATGCAAAATATTCACGTTAGGCTCACCGATGGATTTTTAAAAATCCATCGGTATAGTGAGTCATATTTACCAACGGTTTATCATAAACCGTCAGAAAATTTAATATTTTTACTGTAACATCACTGACGGATTTATATAACTGTTGAACGCCATTTTTGGAGCCTAACAATCCAGAGTCATGCAAAGCCCGTCATCCCATAGGGTGGTGTGCCCACAACAGTCAAACATCAAACAAGCTTATTACTTCAACTCATCCATTTTAGTAAAGAAGTCAATTATGAACATACATAACCAAAACTACTTCAATCTATCATTTCATTACCAAAGCAAAAGAGTTTGAAAAACTTTATTTACATACCAAACGCCACACCGTTGGCTTAATACAAATTACAAAATACACATGATAAAATTGAATGCTTATGCTTAATATGATTCTAAATACCAAAAATTTCTGAACTAACTTAATTACAAAAGTCTCTATTCTTAATGTTTGCCAAACTTTGCAAGGGTCAATGTTGTTCTGCTTTTTCTTCACCTACGGAGAGGAAGGTAATGGAGTGAGCTACATAGCTCAGTGGATAACATATTTATAGCCATTGGAAATTGACCAAAGTCAAGCATATGTACACGTATATATATATATATAGATATGTATCCAGCAGTTTAAACATTAATCAAATTTAGCTCAAAACTCATAACACATAACACTCAAAATGCTTCATACTTACAATTTAAAATGCAATTCACAAACCAATGGCTCTAAGGTTCCATGGAACAAAACAGAGAAACTGAAGTTTACTCCGTGAACGAAACGAGTCCATTTTTCGGATCTCATGTGCCACAAGTAGGCAACTGGGAGAAGGCTTTATGTCGACGTGCACGTGACTACGAAACAGTTCCTGTCTCGCCCAAACAAAAGCACATAATCATACTCAAAATCATTTTATCATATGCTTATACTTTCATGCTTTTTCTTCTTTTCGTTTATACAAAATGTTATAAACTTTTTCATGGTATAACATAATCAAAATCATCATGCATTATTAAATCCCCATAACATCAATTAAAAATTTATGCATTCAACAGATACATATACACATAGGAAAGAATTTGCCCAATCACACAAAATTATAAATACATTACCCACGTAATTTGCTTGCAAAAATCTAAGTCAAGGTTGTCTTTTCCCTTGCTCTTGGGTAGGATTCTCTTGGTTCCCTAAAACAAATCAAGTCTCATTCAATAGGAATCCAATAGAAAATTCCACAATGTAAAATCACTAAAATTGATTTTAGAATACTTAAACCCAAGCATTTTATAAACTACATGAACTAAAATCCTTCCAAAAATTCAAAAGATCCAAAATGATCTTACCTTCATTCTTCACCAAATGAAGGGATCATTAGCTCAAAAGGAAGCTCTTCTCTTCCTCTACCTTTTTCGCTTCTTGAACAGCTTTAAAATCTCTCTTGAAGACTAAGAAAAATTAAACCCTAGCTTGTTTCTCTTCTTTCTCTCTTTCTCTTTTTATCTTCGTATTTCTCTCTCTTCTTCATGACACTCTCTCTTTTTCTCTTCAATTTTCGTTCTCCTCTTTTCCTAAAATGCAAGACAACACTTCTTCTTCCAATTATATCCTTAATAAGTGAGAAATATCCCATTTGCCCTTCTATTTATGCCTTATGTCTTTTTATGCTTAAGTGTCTTGCCAATAATACCCTTAAACATTCTGACATAACTTTTTCTTCTAGAAAAATGTTCTCTATTATCTTAAGTTTCTAATGACACCAAAATCAATCCATTTGATTCAAAACTCCAAAAGTATTGCTCCAAACATTTTTGGACTATTCTTATATTGAAACAGTACATTATACTTAAATTCCTCACATTCATACTCTTCCAATTGATACCCTTACCTTGATTTGATCCATTTTTGTCAAATCAATACCAAATGCTATCAAATTCTATGGAGGGACAGAAAAATGTGTTAACAAACTATTGGTTTAAGAATCACTTTATTTGGAGGTCGAATAACAAAGTTATGGCCGAAAGAATCAAACAAAGTTTTTTCCTCTATCATATTGAACCTATCTCGGGACAAATGCCATAACTCTATCTATAGGTGTCGGATTAAGATCATCTTAGGGCGGTTTCAAATAGGACTTTGAGATCTAAAACTTTCAAGAGACCTTGAAGAAAAATTCTATCGTTTAGAGTGTCAAATTTGGACCAGAAGATGTTCTGATCAACGTAAGACGAAGCATAAAGTCAACCTAAGAAGAAGGGTGAGACAAATTGAGAAAAACAGATGAAGCATAAAGCAGACGAAGAGAAAAGCAGATGAAGAAAAAAGCAGACGAATCAAAAATCAGACGAAGCAAAGAGTAGACGAAGCAAAGAGTAGACGAAGCAAAAAGTAGACGAAGCAAAGAGTAGACGAAGCAAAGAACAGACGAAGCAAAAAGCAAACGAAGCAAAGAGTAGACAAAGCAAAGAGCAGACGAAGCAAAAAGCAGACGAAGCAAAGAGCAGATGAAGCAAAAAGCAGACGAAGAAAAGAGTAGATGAAGCAAAAAGTAGGTGAAGCGAAGAGCAGGCGAAACAAAGTCAACTTAAGACGAAGCAAAGTTAACTTAAGATGATGCAACTCTTAAGACTAAACAGAGTCAACTTAAGACGAAGCAGAGTCAACTTAAGACGATATAATTTTATCACAGACGATATGACATCATCACAGATGATACGTCTCTATAAACGATACATCTTTACAGACGATACATCTTCACAGATGATATAACGGCATCACAGACGATGTAACGTCATCACAGACGATACGTCTCTACAAACGATAAGATGTCATCATAGACGATGTGACATCATCACAGACGATACGTCTTTACAGATGATGCATCTATGCTCCTGAGCATCTCCCCTTATAAGGACCATAACTTTCAACTTCGATGTCCAAAAATTACATACTTTATACTGTTAGAAAGCTAAAAGAAAGACCTACAATTTCTAAAAGACAACTTTCTCTAATTCATCCTAGATTAATCCATAATTTCCCTCAAATTTAGAACACAAATTTTACATTCATCCTCCAATGTACTACACCCAGTTCTCAAATTCATGACAAATTTTGAGATTCTTAAAGATAGAATTTCAATTCAATGTCCTCATGAGAAATGTAGCCATATATCTCTGGTTTAATGCAAATTAATAATCATCTCATTTGGATAACTAGAGAAAAAGTTGTGGCTAAAAGATTAAAGCATACTCAGTGAACATTTTCCAAATCAACTAACCATTTTGTTTCAAAAACTTTCCTTAACACAACTCATACCAAGATCACCTTTTCTACTTCATTTATTCCTCATTACCAACTCAATATCATCCATAAAGAAATTATAATCCATGATTAATCATGAACACTAATAATAGAACATACACATATATACATATCTTTCATCAAATTACTACACATATTCAACTTCATTTCTTTTTGGTAATTCAGTAAAATTTATATATAAAAAATAAGAAGAGGTTATGTACATAACAAGGGATTTGCTAAACAGAAATTCCAAACCTACCAAAGGAACAAGTCGGGACTTTCACCTTAATTTTTTTCTTTCATTTTACTTCTAACTTTCAGCTTAATTTTTCCCATTTCATAACCTCTCATCTACCAAAAACACCAGAGCAAAACATGAATCTATCCACACTTCTCATTTACTACTTTAATCTTCTCTATCATTTCTAATTCAAGAATTTTCATCATTTGTTCTTTACTTATGACTAATCACCAAAATTTCTCATTTAATAGTTCTAGTCTTCTAAGAAAAGTTCGGAGTCCAACAAGAATCGTCTATATATTTACCGACGGTTAGCACTTTGTACTGTCGGTAAATATACCAACAGAATTTGTATTCTGTCTGTATATGTACCGATGGATACGAATTTTCGTCGATAAATTTATTGATGGTCTCTTTCACGACACTTTTTTCCGTCAGTGAATTCTGTTGCAAAATTTAATTTTGATGGAATATTAACATTTTCTGTCGGTAATTTCTGTCGCTAAACAACCTTTTTCTTGTAATGATGTTAGCGATACGATTTTATGACAAAAGTTATAGAATTTAATAAAGATAATATGGTTGGTACATGTTCCCATATTAGAGTTATATTACTCATTAAAAATTAGAATTTTAAAATATTTTAATGGAGGTAAGGTAAAGATAGAGAGTTTTTCAACGCAGATAGAGTTTTAAAGCAAAATATAGTCAATTAGAAGCCATTTTACATCAGTAATTGATCAAAGAGAAGTTAATCTTAGAAGATGAACGATAATTCAATAAGATTCATCAAAGATTCAAGATTCAAGACTCATGACTCATGACAATTATTTTTTATTCTTATTTTTATGTGTTTATCTCTTGTTTGATTATAAACTAGTTGAGATATAGATTTAAGTGAGATAGACCCTAAGATGTTAAATATTAAATTGACGAGTCTTTTAATTTAATGAATTTTTAGTTTTCTTGAGATTTATCTATGTTTGTATAATTGTTTGAATTGAAAGAATGAAAGTGGAAATTTCAATTATTTAATTTATGCACTGAGATTTAAGAGATGAAATATATGGTTAGATCATAACATGGATAAAGAGGGTTATTACTCTAGAGAGAGAATTGTAGAATCTTCCTAGGTTAGGGTAAAATCTATCATGGAAATTCAAAAATGAATTAATACATTCTTGGGTTGTCTTAATTAGAAAAAGATTTCAATTGATTCAATCTAAGGGTAAGAGCTATATGTCTTGAAGGAAAATAAAATTTTCACTTAGGAATTCTTACCGGTCCATAAAAAAAAGAATTGTTCATTAAATTAAGGGGAAGTTGAACATACTAAGGCCCTAAGGAACACCTTACATAAATCTAGCTTATTCATAAAATGTTACATCCTTGATTATTCCTATGTTTTAACATTTATGTCTATTATTTATTTTCTACTTCAATAAATCATAAATGTTGGTCTAGATAATTAAGTTTGTGAATAATTTGTATTCAACCAATAATCCTTCTAAGATTGATCCATATTCACCAATGAGTACTTTGCAGTAAAATATATACATCAACAAGTCTCCTTAATCAAGTGGATCTACTTAATTAAACTGGTTTAACATGATCATGTACCTCAAGAACCTCAATATGTACCTTTATGGGTCTATGTTTCTATACTAATATGATACTCATATTTGGATCCAAATTTCCTAACTAAATAAGTAGTGGATAAGATATAACATTCGTATCCCTTTTTTATCATTTGAAAGATGAGATGAACCATCCTTATCATAAACATTGTGTTCCAAAAACTTACCTATTTGTGATTCCACTATTCTGGATCCTCTTGCTTTATGGTAAACTTGAATCATTTAGAGTATTTAAGATATCCTATAAAATAATGAAGATTGGAAAGAG
Organism: Erythroxylum areolatum; assembly: GCA_024520975.1. NCBI lineage: Eukaryota > Viridiplantae > Streptophyta > Magnoliopsida > Malpighiales > Erythroxylaceae > Erythroxylum > Erythroxylum areolatum. The sequence continues at coordinate 19,391,977 of JANIJH010000224.1, forward strand.
AATGCAATTTATCCTTATAAGATTGTATAAACACACCCCAATAAAATAGCCCTATATACATAAATGAGTGAGTCTAGGTTTTCACCCTTTCTAAATTTCAAAAGGCGTCTTTAGTATTGATTTGTTTTGGACCTTATTAAATATATACAAAGTAGTCTTTATAGCTTCGTCCAAAAGGTAATCAAGTAGGTTAGTCCTACTCTACATTGATCTCATCACATACTTTAAGGTGTGATTCCACCTTTTAGTTGTACCATTTTGGTCAAGACAACATAGCATAGTGAATTAAGCCACTATTTTAAATGATTTTAAATATTTAAAAAGCGAACCTTTTTCTTATCTAGAAACCTTATGTCTGCCATAATACTCTCATCTGTAATATGATATGACAATCTTGATCAACTTTCTTAGTTGGTTCTCAACCTTAATCTTAATGATTTTAAAATTATCAATAACTTTAGGCTTTTCTCCAAGTAAGAACACATAGCCATAATAGGAATAATAATCTATAAATATCAAAAAATATCTTAAGTTGTAGACAATAGATGTATAAGGATCACATATGTTAGTATGTTTGATTTTTAAAAGGCAAAAAGTACGAGTTGAACCATTTTTTATTTTTGGTCAACTTTTCCTTGTAAAAATGAACACTTGTTTTTAAATCGTCAAAATCTAGAGTTAGAAGAATGTTATTCTTTACCAATATCTCAATTATGTCTCTAGAAATTTTTTCTAATGTCTTATGCTACTAATCTCTTATGTTATAAAATGTATGGTTTATCCTTTATTAGTTAATAACCTATTAAAAATATATGAAGAAGCATATCTCGTTGGGAGTAAGACACATTCTATACAAATCGTGTGATAAGAAGGTTGTACTCACATGTTTTGCATTGAAAGATAACGGTACAATAGAACTTTTACTTACATAAGGCAAAAGGTCTAATCTGTCCCTTAATATTCAAAAAAAAAAGTCTAAGATGGGCCTTACTATTATCTCTGGTACTAGTTTACCCCCTAACATTTCCAAAATAGAATAGTTTGGCCTAAAATGCTCACTCCATCAAATAGACATTACATCTTTATTATGTTAGGCCACATGCGTATACTAGATAAAAACAAATACTAGTATGGCAACTATTTTGTTATTTTTAAATTTATTTATTTATTTTCCAAAAATTAAAACCCTAAAAACTACTTTCATCTAACCCTGATTGCTTCGTACTTCATCTATGATCTTTGATTCAATTAATTCCCTCAAACCTGATTATTCTTCATGCTTCTCCTTTGTCTATATTCGTTTGTTATTTGTAGGACATAAAAGTTCTTCATGAAGTAAAATAGAATAAGGATAAGGTGAAATAGAGAGTAAGGAAAGAAACATTTCAATTGGGGTAGGAAGAGAAGTAAGAGTTTTGGACATGTTATGGTTTATGAAGCCTTGTACATTGACTTAGAATTGAAAATTTGAAAAACCAAACGGATTTTCAATTTTTAGTCCTATGTTCATTAATTGGTTAATTTCAAATACATAGAGAGCTACCCTCAATGAACTATGATGGAGGTTATTGCGGTTCAAGTGTGACCAAAGAATGACAATGGGCATTGCAATAAATGAGTCGCATTACTATTGCTCATCCTTTTGTGATTATCCTCCTTAAGATTGTTTTTAGGTTATCTCAAACTTTCTTTTTTATTTTGTTTGGAAAATTAATAGATTTCATTATAGGAAAATATATACAATCTAGAGGATAAGACAAGTATAATCCTTAGAATCTAGATTATAGAGATTTACATTCCTAGTAATCATCTATATCTTTAGATCAAGGGAACTTGCGAGACCATTTAGTCTAGTATTATAACAATCCCCATTTGCTTTTCATACTACTTGTTAGATTTGTAGCTATTCCTCTAGCTAATATGGCTAATCTACAATGTAGGAAGATGGCATGAAAAACCATCTCATTGCTCCTTCTTTCTTGTTTGAATACTCTACAATTGTGCTATTTCCATATGTAGTACACCAAAGCTGCCCACCTTAACCTGATAGCTTTTAGAACAACCGTATTATGCACTCTAATTTTCCCCAGCCAAGCAATAGTTTCACTATAAGAATCTACTGGTCGGGCCAAGTTGAGTATATTTTGCAACCGATCCTAGACTTGTATATTATACTTGCATCTAATCATGAGGTATTCCAAACTTTCCAGTTCCACATTACATAATTCACAGTTCAAATTGCTAATGGAGAACCTGATCTTATCCTTTGTAAGCAACTCTCCATTGATTCCCATCCATAAGATGAATGAATAAACTGGATTAATATCACTATCCTATACTAAGGTTGCCCACTACTACCTTATGCTTTGTGTAGTCTGTAACAGTGTTTTACAAGCTTTTGTGCTGAACTTCCTTGAGTTATCTGTTAGCCCTTGAATTTCATCTTGCTCTCTTTCCTGACATCGTGGCAACTCTTCCATAATGAAACTAGCACTTCTACTATTATGGAAGGGCCATATCCACTGATTATTTCAAATAAGCATACTTACTTTAATAGTTGGATTCACCACAAATTTCAAGTCCTATACCTCCTCCACTTTATATAGAGGTCCTTTTGCAATGTCAACTATCATACCAAAAAGATGTGCTTTCTCCATTCCCAATCCTATGAAACACCTAACTCTGCATCCATTGTTTGGTCTCTACAAGTTCTATTAGAGTGCTTGATATATCCTGTCTTGACTGTAGGATCTAGCTACTCTTGTGCTTAATGAATACATTGTGTATCCATTTCACCCATAAATCCTCTTTTTTGTAACACAACCACTATAAATTCCACCCCCTATCCTTGCAGAATGTATGCTCAATCCCCCCATTTCCTTAGGTTAGCAAATTTTATCCAAACTGATCTTCACTTTGCTTCTGACTTAGTTTGATCCATTCCACAAAAATTCCCTAAGCCTCCTCTTGATTTCTTTAAGGATACTTTGGGGACGGAAAAAAGGTTGATCCAATAAGTGGTAAGATTGCTTACTATTGTCTGAATTAATTGTAGCCTGCCCCCACAACTAAGGAATCGATTGCTCCATAGGTTGATTCTACCATGAATGAAGTGCAACAAAGGTTTACAATCCATAACATTGATTCTTTTTTAAAAAATTGGTACCGCAAGTATTTGAAGGGTTGTTGCCCTTATGTTAATCCCATCTCAATAGTTGTAGATACTACTTCTCTACTTAAGTTGCAAGATAAATAGAAACAGCTCTTCAAAGGATTGCATCTTAAACCTGAAATCTCTTGGAATTCCCTCATTGCTTGCAACATTATATCAATTGAGTTTTTCTCAGCCTTGTAAAACAATACGAGATCATCTACAAAAGCTAGATGTGTAAGATTCATACCTTTACATCTGCCATGGAACTGGAACTTTGGGTGCCACCGTATGGTATTCACAAGAAGCGTTGACAAAATCTTCATGTATAGGACAAACAAGTAAGGGGATAATGGGTCCCCTTCCCTCAAACCCCTCCTTGCTTTGTGACAAGGTGTCGTCACCCTTGTAAATTAACCCTATATGAATAACAAGTAGTATATAGGAGTAGGGATCGTTCCCTAGAAGATCTTATTATGGAATGCTAACTATCGTCAAACTTGTCAACGAAATTTTAGTAAACGAAAATACACACAAAAACATAAACGAAACAAAAATCTAAAATCTAAAATGCAATTTAACCTAAATGATTCAATATCAAAAGCAAGCAACCTAGAGGGAGGTCGATGCTAAACCTAGAGACAAAAGTCAGTTTTTATAACTCTCACAATGATGAGGTGGCGAACCTAATTCAAAGCCATACAATGAAACATGTTCCTGCCAATTTTTTAGGATCAATTTTGACAGTACATAAAAACCAAACAGTGATGATTTAGAAGCTCAAATTTTATCAATAGCTTTTTCTTTGAGTTAGCTTCAATCTAAGATTTGAATCACTGAATTCCATCATCTGAGTCAAAAGTTATGATTGAAATATTGTCAAAAGGTCATTCTGGTAATCCAAAATCTTACGCAACTTTTGAGAATTTATTTCTCCTGAATTCCAGCTCAGAAAAATCTGTAATTAGTTCCAAAAAATCCTTTAACGAGTCAAAAATTTAAGTATAAAATTTCAAAATTTTTGGCAAAACCAATCTCGAGATAAAAATCCTACAATAACTAAAGGTCAAGTCTACTAGAAACCTAAAAATAGTGCAATTCGAGTCTATTTGTTTCATTTATGCATTTTATGTCAACGAACCTCGAATAATGCTAAAACATGATCAACTAGCTATAGATGAACACAAAACTAACATAAATGACTTTGAATTAAGTCCTAAAGATATATGAAAATATGAGTGCATCAAATTTCTCCACACTTAGCTCTTGCTTGTCCTCAAGTAAGAAGAAGAACATAAAGTAGAATTACAAAAAACCTGAAAAACAAAGTGCAGAAAAACAAAAACATGCAATGCGAAGAAAAATACTTAAGTATGCAGCATTCAA
>JANIJH010000224.1:19399006-19409503 GCA_024520975.1 Erythroxylum areolatum
GTTTGATCTCAACAATTTAGAATTTAAAGAAAACAAAATTAAACAAGTGCTAAATCAAATTCGGAAGAAATCAGAATTGAAAGATTAGCATAAAAACAAATTTTCGAAAACTTCAATTGCAAAGGATTTTGCCAACGAAACCAATTAATTCATTCATTGGACTCTAGGAATTATTTATGTATGGTGTGCGTGAAATCAAAGATCACCAACTTACTGATTTTATGCTTCTTAACTACTAAGTAAACAAATCTTCGTAAACAATCATAGGGTTCATAACTACTAATTCACCTAAGTTGCGTACGAGCATTACGGTAGTTGGTTTAATGATCTTTCCTTGAAAACCTTGACAACTACTATCATCAGTTTAAGACAAAGTTCAAATTCTCTTAGGGTATTTGACAACTACTATCAACAACCTAGTTATAAATCAATTGATCTGGCAACTACTACCATCAATTAATCGAATAGCGTACAAAAATCCCTTATAAACCCTAACTCTAGATTTTAAGATTTACGAGTTCAATTTAGCCATTAAAGGACTAGAATTCAAACACATATTTGCAGCACACGAATATAAGAATCAATAAAGATTAAATCCTCATAAATTAAGATGGGTTCAAAGGTTCCTACCCTTTCCAATTGAATTAAAAGCTTAGCCACACATACCTTGTAAAATTTGGTACAACCCAATTCTCCAAGGAATTTGCATCTAAAATAGAAAATAAGAGAAGAAGAATTTCAGCTAGGAGTTGAGAGAAAACCTAGAGGAGGTTGACAGTAAACCTAGAGGCAAAGTTTTTAGGGTCAATTTCAACATTGCATAAAAACCAAACAGTGATGATTTAGGAGCTCAAATTTTATCAGTAGCTTTTCTTTGAGTTAGCTTCAATCTGAGATTTGAATCACTGAATTCCACCATCTGAGCCAAAGTTATGATTGAAATATCGTCGAAAGGTCATTCTAGCAATCCAAAATCTGACAAAACTTTTGGAAATTTATTTCTCCTGAATTCTAGCTTAGAAAAATCTAACATTGGTCCCAAAAAATATGTCAATGAGTCAAGAATTTAAGTATGAAATTTTAGAATTTTTGGCTAAACTGATCTCGAGATAAAAATCCTACAATGACTAAAGGTCAAGTCTGTCATAAACTTAAAAACAGTGCAATTCGAGTCTATTTCTTTCATTTATGCATTTTACATCAACAAACCTCGAATAATATTGAAACATGATAAACCAACTATAGATGAACATAAAATGAACATAAATGACTCTAAATTAAGTCTTAAAGATATATGAAAATATGAGTGTACCACTTTGATCACCTTTGTATATTCGTCATCCACCAAGATTGCCGTAAAAGCAGTTGTTGCACATTCCTTAACCCATTTTCTAAGCAGAGGAGGATAGTCGACTATCTTCAATATAGTAAAAAGAAAGCTCCAATTGATTGAGTCATAGCCCTTTGTAAGGTCCATCTTTATTGCGTAATTCCTCGTTCTCCTCTTATAGTGATAGCCCTCTAATAGTTCCTAGCATAGTAGGATATTTGTTCCCACTGATCTCCCCTTAATGAAAGCATTTTATTTTGGGCTAACTATCTCCCCCAGGCTCATTCTCAGCCTATTAGCTAGGATCTTTGTGATGATTTTATAAAGAAAGTTACAGCAACCTATGGGTCTGAATTGTTCCATCTTCCTTGCATTACTCTGTTTGGGAATAAGGCAGATAAATGTTTTGTTCCATTCCTTGAGGATTATTCCTCTCTTATAGAACTCATCCACTGCTGCTACCACTTCTTCTCCTACAATATCCCAGCGTTTCTAAAAGAATCTCCCGTTTTAACCATTCGATCCTAGGGCTTTATCGGGGTTCATTGAAAAAATAGCATTCTTGATTTCTTGCCTTATTACAGCTCTTGCTAACGCCTCCTTGTCATCTTCATCGAGTTGTTTAACCCTGCCAGAACTTCTACGAGTATATCTTTTACTAGCATTATAGTCCCAAATCTTTGAGTAAAGTATTATAAGGCAGCCTTCTTCTTACTTTCAATGTCCTCATAGATCTGCCTCATATCATCTTCCAATAATTGGATAGAATTCTTATTCCTCTTAGTTGAAATTGAGCTCATAAAATACTTAGTACATCTCTCACCCTCCTTCATCCAGACCATCTGAGATTTCTGACTTAATAGAGTATTCGTACTATTTAGCAGTAGATTATATTTTCCCACCAATGCAGCTTCTTATGTTCTTAGTTGCAAATCTTCTGGTCTATCCAATATTCTCTTCTAACATTGCTTTAGCTCTTCTAGAGCTTCATTAGAGCTTTCAAGTCTGATCGGACTATTTTCTTGCTGAGCAATTCCAGTCGGTTCTATAAGCTTTAAGTCTTATGGTGATCTGATATCTTTTTGATCTAGGTTTGGCCCCCAGCATCTCCTCAATGAGTATGTTTCTGAAGTCAAGATTATCCATCAAGTGATTGAAGATCCTAAATGGGGTCTTCCTCCCCTATCACCTGTTAGCAGCTCCACTACTATTGGACTGTGATCTAATACAATTGGATCATCAAACAAAGCGTTACTTGTAGGGTAGGTCTCTATCCACTTGTCATTAACCATAAATCGGTCCAATTTTTTCAGCAAAAACCAATCTCCTAATTGCTTATTGGTCCAAGTATAAGCATTACCATACCATTTCAGATCAGCCAAACTCGTTCTCTCCATCACCTCCTGAAGTTCTCGATAGTTAACTTAGTTCCAACTTCTCCTAGTCCTTGCTTCTTTAGACTTAAGAATACAATTATAGTCACCTAACACCATCTATGGAAACCTCATGAGATGGCTAGTGTTCTCTAGTTCTTGCCAAGCTTGTAGTCTTTAGAGCTTATGATTGGCTACATACAACACTGTAATGACAATCTTAATCCTAGTAGCTTTAAGGAAGACATCACAATGTATCAACTGATATGTTCTAATAAGTTACACTACATCCATTATCTCAGGATTAAAGCCTATGACCACTCTTCCATTGAAATGATGAGCATGATTGCTCAGAACTCCCCATCCTCTGTCTAGGGACCATAAACTTTTCTCCAATTGCTCCCTCTTATTTTGGTTTCCAATACAGCAACAAAATCTAACTTCTTGTTCTTGATAAACTCCCGAACTGCAAGTTGTTTATTTAGGCTATTAAAGCCTCTAACATTCCATATTGCAACTTTAATCATTTTCTCTTTTTACCGACCCTTCTTCTCTTATACTTCCTATGCAACCACAGGGTTATACTTATTGGGTCACTTTTGGCACCAAAAGTTTCCCCCTTTTCATTGTCGGAGTGGCTATAGTCCCTTCTACTTGTCCTATTTTATTGACTAATATATCATTCGATGCCAAACTCATTACCATCTGATCATTCTCGAGGCCTTGAGTATCCCCCACTATCAGTACTCCTCTCGTTACCATATGAAGCTCATCCTGAATCTTTTCTAGTGGTCCATGTCCTATCTCATAATTCTACTTAGAGGAAAAGTTATGTGAAACAGGTATTTCCAGAGATAACCCTCCATCAACTCGAAGATCCTTCTCTTGGTTTGGACTTGCTACATTCATCTATTGTCCCTCCTGTTGTTCTTTCCTTTTCTAAACTTACTTCTCTTCTTTCATCTTCAGTTTCCACATATATGTTACTCTAATTGTATCCTCTACGAGATCTCCATTCTCATTTAACTTCATGATTCTCAAGGTATTCGGTAACTTCCTCAATATATCTACACCAATACAATCTATAGTGAACCCAATCTGCTTCAATAAGGTCGTATTCTCATCGAGTCCTAAAGGTTTGCCTATCTTGCTCACAATGTAACTCATCCCTTCTGCGAACCAATATTCCAAAGGAACCTTATGAATATTTACTTATAACTATAAGGAGGTAATCATATTCCTATCCAAGGTACCTCCAGGGTGCCACTTCTTAATCAGAATTGGATGCTCCATTATGTGCCAAGGCCCAGCTTCACTTTTTGTGCAATCTCTTCGATGTTGAATTGGAAGACAAATAATTCATCTTGATTTACTATCGTATTCACCAATCCTTTAGGCCTCCATATAGCATTAGCCCACTTGTTAACAACTGGAAAAGCTAATCACTTCTTTAGAAAAAAATTCCATTAAAGTGGTCTACCACTTTTGAGCACCTTGTTGTAACATCTCAATTAATGCTTGGATTGGTTTATCCCCATCAGTCTCCACAAATCGAAGTCTCCTTAGATTTCCAGAGTCTCTAATAATCGAGCTCCAAGTGGGCTTCACTTTGTCTATTCCCTGCTGATTCTTAACTAGAGCTTTCCTTAAAGGTAGGAAGTTGAAATTATTAAGGAGTGGAGGCTCTAAAGAAGCTGGAGGAATAGAAAAGTTGGTAGTGTGAGGGGCCAAAACCATAATAACATAGACAGTTTATAAAAGGTGTTGATGATGGTTGGAGGAGTAAAGAGAAGGGAAATATGCTGACAAGGCAAAAATAGGGAGGAGGGAAGAAGGAATAAGGTGGATGGCACAGATTGAACTGTCAAAGAAGAAGGCTGACAGAAAAGAAGAACAAGAACCGTTGAAGAAAAAGTTAACAGAGACTTGTAGGTCTGTGTTGTCGGTAGGGAGAGAAGGATGTTCTTCGACAGAGTCGACCCTATCAAGAATGTAGAAGTCAGAAGTGGGTCAAGGTTATTAAGAGTGGGGTAAAATAAGTAGGGATCAAAGATGTCCTTCGGTTAGATGTTGGCATAAGAGAGGGGAACTCCCGGGTTAGCTAGAGGAAGAAGTTGCCAGATGGAGGAGCACGATGAGGATGTCGACTGGAGAGGAGAAGTGTAGCCTAGGATAACGGGAAAGGAAATGGTGTGGGTGGATCGGAGGTGATTAGAGGTTTCAGAAGGATAGGTTAAGGACGGTTAACGGAAACCGAAGCTCTCAACAGGAGACTCTCATCGGTGTTTCTATCTCTCAAACTTTCTTTTTTAGTATGAACACAAACAATTTTAAGATAAGAAATTATAGTAAAATGCCAAATTTTGTTGCAAATAATCTAACTTCTTCAATTCAAGTAATTCCCTAAAACCTAGTTATTCTTCTTATTTCTTATTCATCTATCTTTGTATTAATTTTTTAGGCAAAATTAAGGTTTTAATTTTTAAAAAATAACTATAAATAAATAAATTTAAATATAAGAAATTAGTATTTATATACACGTTAGTTGCCATGTTGGAGCTAACCTCATCTGGTATGTACAGATGACCTAACTTAAAAGGGATGTAATGTTTATTTGTTGGAGTGAACATTTTTAAGACAAATTGCTCCATTTTATAAATGTTAGGGGATAAAATAGTACTAAAGATAATGGTTGAGGCCATCTTAAGCATTTTGCCAAACGTTAAGAGGGAAAATTCAACCTTTTGTCATTTCAAAACTACAACCCTCTTTATTTGAAACTGAAATAGAAATTAATTTGAAACTTAAAAGATAGTATATGAAAAATGTAATATAGTACAAGTTTGAAACTGATATTTAAGTTTAAACAGATATCTCCTAAAGAAACAACATCTATATCTTTGTTATTCCCTACCATCAATTTTAACTCCTCCTTAGTTGACTTTCTCTTTAGCATGAACCTCTATATTATAAAGATAACATAGTTAGAAGCTCCACTATCTAGCTATCAAGATCCTGATGTAGCTGTAACAATATTAGGTCTATAAATCATACAAGCTTAAGAGTTACCTAATAACTCTTACTTTTCCTCTTAATTTTTGTACTTTAGGCATTCCTACTTTTTATGTCCCTTCCTTTTATAAAATGAACATGTCATATTCATACTACATATAATAACTATAAGACCCTTTGTAGTACTATTCTGACCAATATCATTAGATAGAAGAATTTAAAAAGCTTACTTTTGAAGCTCTTGAGATTTGCCTTTGTTTTCCCTTTGGTTATAATCAAGCTATTTGACTGGTATTTTTCATCTTTTCCTCTTCCACACTACAACATGTAATCAATAAATTTATATCGCAAGCCTTATACTAAGGACTATATATAGTAACCAAACTATCAAACCCCAAAAGAAGTATATTTAAAGCTTAGTGAACTATACAAACATTAGGAATAAAAATATTTAAAGCATTCAACTTACTTTAGAGGAGGACCATTCTAATGATGTGCTCCCTCACTTCCCTTAGTCCAGTGTATTTCATAGCATGTTGTTATTTCATTATGGTACCTACTTTAGCATTTGAAGATACCCTATATTTTTTAAGACACATTATTTAAAAAGTCTTTGGCTATGTTAGTCTCTATAAGTCAACTTAGCTTATGGTCTAAAATTGATCTCTTTATGGTTAAATAACACATTCTATTTGACCTTTCTCAGGCTATATATTCTGCTTTATCTGCCTTAGTACTAATGGATGTGGAATTAGGCAAAACATATTTGATCATTTATCAGCCATGCAGAAGGACAAAAGACATGTCATATTTGACCTATACTCCCTGATTTTCCTCACCACACGCAATGATCCTCAACCAATTCCCCAGTTAGGGGTGAGCATTATTTGGGTCGGCCTGCTTACCCGGCCCGACCTGAATTAATTCGGGTAAGCAAATGCTAAATTTTGGGTAATTCAGGCCGGCCTGGATATTACCCGAATTATTGTCGGGCCGGGACGGGTAACTCCGAAAAAATTCAGGCCGGCCCAATTACCCGAATTAGGTTTAAAAGAATTATGAAATAGGGTAATTAGGATAATTCGGGTAAATCAGGCCGGGATAATTCGGATAAATCGGGTAAATCGGGCCTGATAAATAGGTAATTCGGATAAATTGGGCCGGGTAAGTTCGGGTAATTGAAAGTTCGGGTTCGGGCCGGGTAAGGGAAAAAAATTTCGGGTAATTCGAGCCGGGCCCGAACAGTAAAAATTGGGCCTGAATTATCCGAATGCTCACCCCTATCCCCAGCTTGCATGAAACTTAGCCGGCAAAAGAGTGGTCAGGGATAGCAAAATCGCCCGACCTAATCCAAATTCGTTGGATTAAGTTGACTGGGTAGGCTCGGTTTAAAGAGGGTCAGCTTGAATTAGTTTAAACAAAAGGACGTTATTTTATTTAATAATTTAAAATTTAATTAATAAAAATTACCTTGGTTTGTTAATTGCAACTAAAACAATGTTATAAAATTAACAAAGTGGATAGCTCAAAAAGGTTGCATGATCGTGATGTTAACAGTTAATCCGCCGAGCTTGGGGTGCAATTTCAATATGTATGTCATGAAAGCTTCGTCTTTTGGGATCCTTTAGGGTTCAGATCCTTCTGTGTTTTGAAAGTTTGATTGATTTAATGCCTTTTTTATATTCTCTTTCTGTTTCTCTGTTTTCCATTCGTGGAAGGAAGGAATAAGAGGAAGATGTGTGGTAATGTTAAGATTTTTAAGGTAACGCTTTGAACTTTTTGGTGTTCGCCTTCTATTTCTTTGTGAAGTTTACAACATTTCTCTTTATTCCTCTGCTTTTTGGGCTGTGTTTCTGATCATCTCGTAATCTCTTCGTATCTTGCTCTTCCTCTTCTGGGTTACAAGGTTGTTCGCTTAGGATACTCAAGAGCACTAATCTGTGTACTTCTGAGATCTAATATTCAGAGTCAACAACAAAGTAACTACCTTTATTCTCTTTATCCTCTACTTTCTGATAATATCATGATCCTATCATTTGTTTCTGTCGTTTGTTACCAGGTAGTCCTCATTTGTTACTTTCGTCTCTAAGGTTGATTTTGAGTTCTAAAGTTTGGATTTCGGCAGCAAAGTTTGTGTTTTTTCCCCTCTTCATGAAGCCATTAAAAAAAATCTCCATATTTTTTGAATTTGTTGATTGTCTATATTTGTTCAGTTGTAGTAATGCTTGCTTTTGGTTTCTTTGGCATACATCTCACTCGTTAAGCTTTCTTCAAAGATTCTGAGATTCTAGAAATGGTTGAAAATGATGCTATACTTGTTTTCGTTTTAGTCAATGTTTCCAACGGGCCCCTGCTCGATCAATTGTCCAAGTTTCTCTTCCTTTCTTAGTTGTAACAGTAACTCAAGACTGAGTACCCTTCGGGTGGAACCCTGGTATTACTTTCCTTCGATCTATTGTATTCCTATTCTATTATTATTTATCTCTTTATTGACTTTTTGTATTTGTTTTATTTATTTATTTTTATTTTTATTATTATTATTACTTTTATTTTTAATTATTCTTTGTGATTAGTATTATTATTGTTGTTTGCATTTATTTTAGATATATCTTGAGATTTGGGTATTTTTATTATTATTTCTATTTAGCGCTTTTATTTCTCATTTACTTGTATTTTCATTTATTTTATGTTTTATGAATTGTTTCTGTTACCTGCATCATTTATATATTGTCTCATTTGCATGTGAGTCCACCGGAAACAGCCTCTCTACTATGTAGGGGTAAGGTTGCGTACTATCGGACCTCCTCAGACCCTGCTTCATTGTGGGATTTCAGACTGGGTGATGATGATGATGATGATATTTGATCATAGCTATATTAATATCTACAATCTCTAAGGAAAATTCCATATGATGCTTCCATTTCTTGAAATTGAAACTAGTGAGAGTTTGAATAGTGACACTATTGTTATTCGCAGAAAAAATGACTACAAGCCATAAAGAAATATCTACAATCAACATCTTATCACATGTATCACAAAACACTTATGGGCTAAAACACACATAGATAAGACCTCTATATAAAATTGATCAAAGTACACATTATCAACCTTTATGATAAAACATATCAATCACTTAAGCAACAACTATCAATTATTAAATGTCCTTATGAACATCTCCAAGTCTCATACATGTGGATATAATAATCATATATAAAACCAGAGACTTCTCCTAACATATAAGCAAAATAGTCAAATATTAACTTAAAAGGTCACTGTGACAACTATATTCTCGTTAGTACTCAAACTGTTCCAAAAGCAAATGAGATACACCTATATGTTATCTTCACATTTACTTGCATAGGCATAAACCTATGAGAACTTACCACCAATTAACATAAAATCCTTTTTTAAAAAGTTAATGCAAAATCCTTGTAAGAATGTTATAAAACATTATCAACAACTCTTATTTGAGAATTCTTCATAAAAATTTTAATAAAGTGATAATCAAGCAATATATAACAATAAATTAACCATACAAAATAATATACTAATATGTATTTCTTGTATTTCAAGTCAATTGCATGAGAATTCACTAAATTATGACTTTGAAATTTTTATTTAAAATTTTGTAGAGGTAAATTTTATTTATTACTTATGTAATAAATCTAGAAATTTTAAAACCCTAAAATTGACTCAAAACAACGTGAGCAATCATTTCGTAAATTGAGTTTTTTTGTTACATGATTGAAGCGCCCTTACGCGTCGCTGCATATGGGAAAGATGTGCAGTTCATGCATAAGATGCATACTAATGCGTGTCTTCTTTTACAGTGCGTGTCTTACATAGGCTAGACAGGTTCAGAAACGTAGGACCCTTGACTCACTAACCACACACACTAGATTCGCAGTGACACACCCACCTTTATGGCACGTGCAGTTTGACATATGTCCCAACATGCAACATCCTTTATGGGAACTACTTCTCCCGCCAACTGTGGAACATGCAACGTTCGACGGCTTTTCCTAGCGGTGTTTCATCGGAATTGTTAGAAATTCACCACGTCATTTTTTTCCTAGTGGTGTTTCATCGGAATTGTTAGAAATTCACCACGTCTTTTTTTTTTTTCTTGCAATATTTGTACAGAAGAAAAAAATCCCATCAACATATATGCAATTTATACAAGCAAAATTAACCAATGTCTAAAGGGATGGTAGTGGGTTGGGCTAATCTTAGGGTTGAATTGGACCAAGCTTTTTTATTTTTTATTTTTTCATTTTTCATTTTTTGAAATTTTAATAAAACTTAATTTAATTAAAAATTTAAATTAATAAAATCAATCAATTGAAGTTGTGAATTTCAATTGATTAATAAAATTATAATTTTATAATGAAAGAATATATAAAATATAGCTATATTGATAAAATAAATAAGATAAAACCAAATTTATTAATGAAGGAGGATAGGATTATAAAAATGAAAGAAATGATTATATTTAAAGTGATCAATTCAAATAATTGAAGTTACGGATTTCAATTGATTAATAAAAATTGAGATTTTATAACGAATGAATACATAAAAATACATCTATAAGATGAAACCAAATTCATTAATAAAGTAGGATAAGATTATATGAAATAAAAAAGATTATCATTATTAATTCAATTAATTGAAGCTAAAAATTTTAATTGATTAATAAAAATTGAGATTTTATAATGAATGACTATATAAAACATAATATATTTATCTTTTATGGTTATATATATATATATATATATATATATA
>JANIJH010000224.1:19413242-19425359 GCA_024520975.1 Erythroxylum areolatum
TATAAATAATTTATTATTAATAATATGAAAATATTATTATTAATTATTTAATAAAATTTATTATATTAAATATTACTATATTCTATTTAATATATTAATATTATAATTTGGTCAGAGGTGATATTAAGAAGAATTATTGAGGGTATATTAGGTAGTATATATTTATTAGGTTACGTTCCATCCAAAATCTTCCAAATTGGAGGTTTCTTATTTTCACTGTTTAGGATGGAATGGAACGTAACATGAAACCCTCCGCTTTCATCCCATCCCATTCCATTCCATTATGAAGCCTTTAAACAAACGATAGAAGTGTGTTACATTCCATTCTATTCCATTATTAACCCTCAAACTAAACAGGACCTAAATGTCTTTGATTTTCTTACAGAGACTTGAAAATCTCCATTTGAATTCATATTACCATATAATTACTTTAATACCATACGTTAAATACAACACGTATATTAGTGATCGGTCCAAGATCAATCATGAACTTGTATAAACAAAAATAATGTAGAAGATTACCTACTTTGCAATCCGTTTATTGATAAACAAGGTGTTGATCAACTTGAGGGAGTTATTGGGCGGTTTGAACAAGTACCTTGACAAGTAAATAAGCCACCACAATTTTTTTATTAATCTTAACTAAGGTTATAGATCTTTATGTAGTTGAAATCTTGCTATGTCATTCTTAATTCATGAACCTTTTAATTAGTTTGAGAAATTAAATATTTACGAATTTACTTAAGTAAGAAGTAAGAGACTTTAACAGTTATTTATACTAACCTTATTGGTCTCCTCGTTGCAAGACTAATAAATATCTGACTCATATTGATAAAAACATATTTTTTTTAATAAACAACAACTTGTTTAGCTAAATACTTTATTGAATTTCTTTTTTATCTAAACCAATCTTAATTTTCTTAACTTTAATTTTTACAAATCGTAATTAATATTCGTACAGAAGGAATTTAAAATTCTAACACCTATTACTTCTGCAAGCATTAGAGCCACAGGAAAATGAAAAAAAAAATGTTTTAACCCTCCGAAATTACCAGAATTTTCTTTCTTCTTGCATGACTGATGTCCATTTTCGTAAATAGTGAAGCACAAGTTGTACAAGTCAAAAAAAAAAAAAACAGAACAAAAAACCCGATTGAAAGGGAAGTTTATGCTTTCTTGTAACTTATATAGATAGTATTACCTTTGTTGAGTTTGCTTTAATGAGTTATATTCATTCTTTGCACAGAACAACATTTCCCGCAGCAGTATATCAATTTCTCCTACCATTCATATGGATCGTCACCAAAATTGCATTACTCGTTTAAAGTCAGGTCCACCTATTGCTTGAGTTCATAATACCTAAAAGAGCATGCATACCAGAAAGGTCCAGTGAAATTGTGAAAGTACAGGCAAAGAGCAAGGCCAAGAAAAATACCCCGGAAACAGAAGCTTTAACTGTAATCTATGGATATCGGATTAACAAAGCAAAATGATAAAATGTCTGTCCGATAGTCTTAACACCAGAAGAGAAGTCTGACCGATACAAATCTGTCAGAAAACTGTCAAAACCTTTTTCTTCTAAATGACAATTTCAACATCTAGAACTCAAGTATCAATCATCATCTTCAATGACCTTGGTGCTAAGGCCCTTCAGCCCTTCTGATGGGATTTCTGCAACAGTTACGAGTGAGTAAAGCTCTTCCTTTGCATCTTCATCGTCATTCCTCCTTCGAGCAATGCGAACCCTGACCCTCCTTGGCACGCTCCGTATGCCCCTGCTCCAGATGTGTTTGTTCAACTTCACGTCAACCCTCACATCAGTTGTACCCATAGCCTTTTGGGCAAACTTCCTTATCTCCTTTATGGCTTTGGGTGCCTTCTTCTTGAAGGTGCTGTTTGCATAATTTAAAGTAAACATTCATCAACTTACAAAATTTTAGCTCATATCCCAACATACCAAGAATATGAGAAACATGACAAGTCAATGACCAAATCAGCTTCAGTTCTCTTACTCTATTAGAAATACAACGATAAATCAAAAGACATTCGCTCCTAACAATCATTGGTTTTATCAAACCCTCCCAAATTAACAAATCATAGTTCAATTTTAATGGTGATCCAACCAAAATATCAAAAGAAATATCAGATGCGTCGAAATCCATAATTCTTCTTCTCTCTAACTCAAAAGCCACATTCATTCTTGGGATGGACGAGTTATCCATCCATGAACAGCTGAGCCACATTTCTTCTCTTCCTTCAACACGTAAAACCCAATAATCACTCCACTATATGAACTGAATGCAGCAGCCTCCAACAACATAAGACTACACTAAAGATAACAAATTGAACATAATATTGACTTCAGTTAAATACACAAATATCAACAAAAAACCTTCAATACTTTCTCCCCAGATGCATTTAAAATCTTACGGAATGTCAAAATCGAATAGGACAAGGCCATCACAAGCCATATTATTGTACTTGTCGACACCCCAGTTCAGAGTTAACCATTCAAATATCACAAGTTCGTCACATTTTAACTCAAATAGCATAAATAGAAGATCTCAAGGTTAGAAAAGAAATAAAAAGACCACAAGACCACACATCCAACTCAAAGACCAGAAAGAATAGAGAGAGAGAGTAATAATGAAAAATAAATGGGTTAAGAACAAAAAAGAAAAGGCGTTAAAAGAAAAGACGGATGAGAAGGGTTACCAGCCATGCAAACGCTTATGGAGGTTGATGGTGTACTCTCTGGTGACCACCTCCTCCTTTCTACCCTTTGTTTTCTCCACCATTTTCGTAGAAAGAATTCTTACCTGCATTCACATCACAATAGATTTTACTTAAAAATGCTTTCGAATAGGGCATTTTGTCAGTAACCCATGTAGAGAAAATAGCAACATAGAGAGGGGGAGAGACAGACAGGAGAGAAACCTTTGGCGTTGAAGAGAAAGAGTCGCATGAAATTGTAGATATTAAAACCCTAACTTCGTCTCCGTTATAAAATGTCACTTTTACCCTTTGGGCTCAGACAGGTTCGATGGTGATTATGGGCTCACTTGTCATTACCCAAGTTTATGTCACAGACTCCAATTGGGCTTCCAATACAAGTATAAACAAACAACCACTAATTCGACATTTATTTCGGGCAATGACATCTACTATTTTATATACATGCATACAAACAAGTCTCAAGCTCTATTGAGATTCGACTCTTGGTGAAACAAAAAACATATCCTTTAAACTTGCATAATAATTGAGTGAATATGTATATTGATCCTATCACTGGATGAGGCACTTGGGACTAAGAAATTATAGAAATCATGGACATGAATGAAAATAGAAAGTTAATAAGTGACACGTATAATTGAGATCCAAATTTTCATATTCTCGAATTTACTAAATCTTCAAATGACATCTTAACGAAAAGGATGGCATGCTTTTCCTTTTCCTAATGATTCAAGTTGCTACACATAGGACGTATTGATATGAATGTACAAAAGGGAAATTGAATGAATATTTTTCGTCCCATAATATCTACCGTCTAACACTCTTTAATCGTTTCTAATTGTTGTAGTGTTTGTTGTACACAGCTCAGATAAGTGAGCTTCCTAAGATTTCAGGCTACTCCTTGAATTTCTCCAAAAGCTGACAGCTATGATGGTCAATCCGGCAATGGTTGCTACAATCTGACATTAACAACAAAAACCAGCCATATGTATCAGATCTTAAGATTTATAACAGAAATGCAAAGCTTAAATGTACAAGGGCTCTAGTAAAGAATGTGGAGCAGGCAGGTTTTGCAGGGTAAATGCACGCCCTCGCACACACACACAAACACAATATATATATATATATATATAGGAACATCATCCATATTCTACATGGTGATTTCAAATTTATTTGCAAGTCATATAATTATCAATTATATAAGGAAAGTTCGAAACAAAAAATACTGTCCCGACAGCCCAATTTGCTAGCAACAAGACAACTACAAAATAGTTGAACTAATTACCTTGGCTTCTGTAGTAAAAGAAGTCCACTGTAATTTCAAAATTGACCTCAGAAACTGAAAGCGAGTTGTCTGGGCCATTAGAATGACAGAGGTATACTGTCTTTTGCAGGGATAGGGCAATATCCTTTGCAGCATCAGTTGTGCTGATGACGGTGTAAGAGATTGCCTAACCTTAGACCGCCCTTCATCCAGAAGCTTCACCAAAGAAATGAAGAATAATTATAGCAACTCAAGGAACACAAGGAAACCAATGCATGTAAACTTTCTTTTCGTTAATCTAGTTTTATTTGACAGTAGCATTTCTAACTTTTACAAGGAATAGCAAACAAGGACATGCTTATGCCAACTAAGACTATGTCTGAACATGCTGCAACTAATTTGATCGTTCTTCTACTCCAGTAATTAAATGAGAATTGAATAAATGTGTTGCTTTTACAGATTAAAAAGAACATCTTACAACACATAACTTAACTAAATCAAAGAGTCAAAAACAAAATTATTGATACCAACCTCAAATGAGGTGCCTACATCATCCGTGTATGTCCTTGACTGATAGCTTCGTAGGATCCTTTCCAGCCAGCAATAGTTCTCCTGAAAGAATAAAGGCAAATCAGTAGAAGCAACAAATTAAAGCACCAATAGTGAAAGAATGCACCCAATTTGTCTCTCTAGTTAACTAGCCAGGTAAATGGGAAACTTAAGTCACAATAGAATCTTTACCTGTAGTCCATTTTCATAGGCCCTTTGCTCAAGTTCAAGCACTGTGGAGACATCCTCATCTGTAGGTCCTTCTTCTTGAAGGCGTAATACCTCATTTAGAGCAAGATCAACCTGCAAAGAAGTTGAATTACCATAAAATACCGATTCAATGATGACAGCGATTTGATGAAGGAAAAGTTATAGCCACAAAGCACCAACCAGCTTTAAGGAGATGTCAGGATCACAAGAGAAGTTTATGTTTATGTCACCTTTGATATCACCAGTTCTTGAAGGCTTATTACCACCAAGGAATACTGAGACACCAGCAGAATAGATCTGAAGCGTAGAGATAACAGTAAATTCACGGCTAGATATAACCTGTCATAATCAAGAACGTCATATGCACACCTGGCCATGCTTGAAACGAAGAATCTGCAATATCTTTGTTTCAAGAAGTTTGCTCAAGAAACCAATGTTGTGAATCTCATCGACCTGCCAGTTAAGTTTTTTAAAAAGAAAGAGATATTTGATTATAGAAAAATTGGAAATCTCCAAAGACCACAGAATGACCAATTTTATAAGTATCGAAATTTGAACATAAAAGAAGACCACAAACCATTATCCCATTCTTCAGTACCACAGGAAAGCTTAACTGCACTGAGCATTGTGCTTCCACCATGGGGCTCCTCACTACTTCTCTAAATAAACCACATTTGCTAGGAGGTATTAGATATTTAATATAAGCGATTGTATCATAAACACACAAAACTGAGCAGCACCTCAGATATTTAAAGAAGATTAGGGAAGAGAAGTAAAAACATTGATGTGGAAGAGATTAGGAAGGATGAATAAATTGGATTCACGAGGAAAAATGGACATAAAGAGTTGTTTATTTTTCAAGAAAAGTCTGAACAAGTCAATACGATCAGGAAACTGAATCCACACAATTCTATGCATGTTAGATGTAGATATATCTTTCTGTCCAGTAATAGAAACACTACCTAATTATTTTTGTAGGGAAATTAAAAGGCAACCCTTTGAGATCATCACGGTCAAAGTGGAAAATTGGTTCAGGAGGTTTTGGGATTCCACCCTGCAACAAGAACAAACAAAGGAAAGCTAATGGTTACATATTAGATAAAATGACATCAAATATTTAAATATCAAATAAAATTGTAACAAATAGTATAAGCTTGATTATAGAGATAGGATTCATCAATTAGTTGTTCATTTTATACTATAAATGTGTATCAAGACTGTTGCAGAATATATAAATATATTAGGAAAACTATGATTTAGGATTAAATTTACAGAATAAGAAGAAACATTATAGGGATTGATTAAAATCAAAACTTTCATATAGAGGATGGTTAAGTTCTGCATATATAGACAACTTGTATCAATGAAACATAGCACAAAAAAATGCCTCTCTTATCTATGTTTTTTATGGTATCAGAACATCTGATATTCCTGAATTTTTACTGGAAAATTTTTTTTCCTCTAAAGTTTCTAATTCTGCCCTAGGGAGCAAAATTTGTGCAACTTTTGGATCACCCTTGTAAATTAACCTTTTGTTGTCAATGTCGGCATAGGAAGAAGCGGCTTTGCCGGTTCAGCCACTCTCAGAATTTGACCACCGAAAAGTCCAATCATGAGCGTCACATGCCGCCTGAAGATGTTTGCCTGTCTCTCACATGCCAGTGCATGTGGCTATTACTGTCACCAGAAATTTCTCTTATCACCCCTGATCATCAGAATCTGATCAGTTGTAAAGCTCAATTCTCAACCGATTCAAATTTGGCCCCCTTTCAGTGTTTCTTTTAATTAAGCAGTAGGTGTTGGGCTTTCTTGTCAACTTTAATCTTAATATGGTTGACAATAAATCAGTAATTGTTTTTAATTTGGGTCCGGTGAAGTCCAAGATCACAGAACATAAGCTTAATGGGTCTAATTATCTGGAATGGAGTAAGACAGTCCGACTGTACTTGCAGAGCATTGATAAAGACAATCACTTGATTAACAATCCACCCAAAGGTGACACAAAATGGACATGGCTGAAAGATGATGCTCGTTTCTTCTTATAGATAAAGAACTCTATTGATTCAATCATTGTGAACTTGTTAAGGAGCTAATAGAATATCTGAATTTTTTGTATTCTGGAAAAGGGAATATTTCTTGCTTATGAGGTGTGTTAAGCATTTTATCATGCAAAAGAACAGGAAAAATATCTGACAAGCTATTTCATGGATTTTAAGAAAACCTATAAGGAGCTCAATATGTTATTGCCTTTTAGTTCAGATATTAAAGAACAATAAGCTCGACAAGAGAAGATGGTTGTCATGAGTTTCTTGGCTAGTCTTCCTTCTGGATTTGAAATTGCAAAGTCTCAGATTCTTGTTAGTCCTGAAATTACTTCCTTTACAGGATACATTTAGTAGAGTGATCCTCACAGAAAGTACAATACTTGTTCAACCTAATAGTGCTCTTTAGAATCACAACAACAAAGGAGGTGGATCAAGCAATTTTGAAAGTAAAGGATAGGATTCAAGGGGATTGCGTGTCATTACTGCCATAAACCAGGACATAAGAAACACGATTATAGAAAGCTGCATATTAAGAATTGTTGACCATAGATTATTATCATTGATCTTGTATTGATATTGTTATAATTACTCCTATAATCTCTCCTACAATTGAGAGATTTCCTATAGTTAACAGCTAGATTACTTCCTAAATAGTCCTAGGAATTTTGTATATAAACCTTGTTCCTAAGTACACAAAGTATTGGAATACAGATTCTTTTTTCAACATTTAATACATTCAACATGGTATCAGAGCTCTATCTGATTTAGGGCAACTTTTTTTTCTTCTGGCTGTTCATTCCAAACAAGGACCGAGCACTTGGCTGAGTGTACTCACCCTAAAACAACTGTGTTTTTTGTCTCACCACCCACCTAGACTCCTCAACTGTGACCGGTGAACCTCACCGTGAAAGACCGGACACCGACGCCACGCCACGCGCAGCCGAAGTTTCTCTGCCGTCGCCATCCGTGAGTGCCACGCACCACCCTCCGACCAGTATTTCGCCGCCGTTCTTTCTCCACCAATGTCGTCGGCCTCTTGCCTCTCCTCTAGGGGTGTCAGACGCAACCTCCAACCTTCTGCCAGTACCCTTGCTCTCTTGCCTTCCTTCGGTCCTTTTTTTGTTCCTGGTATTTTTCTGCCCATACAGAAGCTATTTTTCGGCCATATTCTATTGACTCTATAGGCATATTTTTTGTTGGAGATTCTGATTAATACTGGAGAAGATGGAGGGAAAGAAGGTAATTATGTCGAGTTCCAATAATCCTTCACTTCAAATTAGTCCCGTAAAACTTGATGGAACTAATTATCTTGCTTGGTCAAGATCCTGTTTGTTGTTCATCAACGCTAGAGAATTACAAGGTTACATTACTGATGATAGTAAGAGACTCGACATCAATACTTCTAATTATAATCAGTGGGAGTCCGAGAATTCTCTCGTCATGTCTTGGCTTATAAATTCAATGAAACCGGAGATTGCTCGGACATTCTTGCTCCTTGACACAGCAGCAAAGATATGGAAAGCTGCTTCTCTGACCTATTCTCAAATAGGTAATAAAGATCAAATTTTTTATCTTCGTAATAAATTGCACAACACGAAGCAAGGAGATATGACTGTATCACAATATTTTGCAGAGTTATGTGGGTTGTGGCAAGAATTAGACTATTATCAGGACTTTCAAGCAGAATGCTCAAAAGTCACTGTTAAATTCCAAAAAATGATAGAAGAAAATCGAGTATTTGATTTTTTACCAGGTCTTAACCCTGAGTATGATCATATACGAGGAACAATACTTGAATGATCATATACGAGGAACAACACTTGAAAAAGATCCTTTCCCTTCTGTTCAGCTCGCACATTCTCTAGTACAACAAGAAGAAAGTAGGTGAAATGTTATGCTACATACACTTATTGTTGAAAAAGTAAGATTAGTAGCAAGTTCTACCGAAAAGGCGAAACCTACAAATACATCATCTAATAAGGATCACTTACATTGTGATTACTGTGAAAAATCAAGACATACTCGAGAAACCTATTGGAAATTGCATGGAAGGCCTAATCAGAGTCGTGGAAAACGAGGTGGCTCAGTGGTAAGGCGTCAGGCTCACTTGGTTGATGGAAATGAAGTGTCTGAAACATCGTTAGCTGGGGGATTATCCAATGAGGAACTTCAGGCCTTAAGACAGCTTCTCTCACAAGCAGACTCTGCTTCCACAGTTGATGCATCAAACCTTGCCAAATTAGGTATTAAGCACTACAATTCTAAAGATAATTCTTGGATTATAAACTCTGGAGCTAACAAACATATGACAGGCTCTCAAAAGAAAATTTTAACATATTCTCATGGAAACAATAGAGATAATATTAGAATAGCAGATGGGTCTTTTACTTTTGTATCTAGTACAGGTTCTGTTAACTATACTCCCAATATTACCCTATCCTCAGTACTTCACGTACCCCGTTTTCCTATTAATCTTCTCTCTGTCAATTCCATCACTAAGGACCTTAATTGCAAAGTTGAATTTTTTCCTGACTATTGTGTTCTTTAGGATCTTCACACGGGGCAGAGGATTGGAACTGGTAGACTGCAGGATAGCTTATATGTCTTAGAAGAAGAGCACCTAACAGTTGCACATCAAGCGTCTATTTGAAACGATGTGATTAATAAGGAAATTCTATAGTGGCATAGGCAGTTAGGACATCCCTCATTTTTTGTTCTAGCAAAACTTTATCCAAACTTGTTTAAAAGAACTTTCAATTCTTTGTTTTGTGAAGCATGTGAACTTGCTAAACACACTAGAAGTTCTTATCATTTATCAAGTAATAAGAGCTCTGTTCCTTTTATGACTATTCACTTCGATGTTTGGGGTCCTACTCAAACTCCCTCTCTTTCTAGCCATAGATGGTTTGTGACCTTTATTGATTATTGCACCCAGTTGACATGGGTTTATCTGATGAAAAACAAGAATGAAGTTTTTCATGCTTCCAATCTTTTCACAAAATGATTTGTACTCAACATGATGCTAGAGTCAAGATCTTACGGTCAGATAATTGAATGGAGTATATGGATAGCAAATTTCGTGCTTAGCTGGATTTTAATGGAATAGTACATCAAACTAGTTGTGCCTATATTAGTGAACATAACGGAGTTGCGGAAAGGAAGAACAGCCACATTTTGGAGGTTGCACGATCACTCATGTTCACAATGAATCTTCCAAAGGGACATTGGGGTGATGCAGTCCTTTCAGCCGCCTATCTTATCAACAGAATGCCACTTCGAATTTTAGATTTTAAAAGCCCTGTTGAAATATTACAAGGTACAAATTCTTACACTTTACCTCCGCGAGTCTTTGGGTGTGTTTGCTTTGTTCATGCTCGGAATGTTGGCAAGTTGGAGCCAAGAGCATTGAAATGTGTTTTTGTTGGATATTGTCCCACACAAAAAGGATGTAAGTGTTATCACCCCCAGTCTAAGAAATACATTGTAAGTATGGATGTCACTTTTCTGGAGTATGAGTCCTATTTCACCACATCCGCAACCCTTCTTCAAGGGGAGAATGAGATTGAAGAAGAAGTGTTGCTTGACTCTAGAGATAAAGTGATCCAAAAAGAAAGAGCAATTCAGGGGGAGACAACTAGTTTTGTTCAAGAGGATCAAAGTCGGCACTTAGATAGACCAGACTTAAAGACATACATGATGGAGTTGCGAAAACTTCTGGATAGGTATCCTACATCTAAACTGAATTCTTTCTGGTTAAAGAATCTCTTTTTAGTTGCTCTGGAATAATTAGGAGATTTTCTAGAAGAAATACGGGGTTCTGCTTCTAGAGGTAACATGTTATGGAGTGGTGGTCCCGCTTATGAGGTCAAATCAGTACGTTTTAAGGAGAAATTATTGAATATCAATCTCATCAATCTCATAAGTATCATACCAAATCCTATCAATCGAATCGCTTTTTCGAGTGCATACCTTGCTTGGTAGATGAGATTTTGGCCTTAATCTTATAAATTAAAGAAGCATCATTTACCATAGAATAAGATTGAGTAAACAAGAACCAATATCTCTTTAGCAGATAAGAGGAGCATGTAAGCGTACCTAATTTTATCTTCTTTCTTTCAACGTGAAGGCATTATCCATTTTTCATCTTGAGTTGATACACCTCAACAAAATGGGGTGATTGAGTGTAAAATACTTGAAGTCACTGGAGCATTATTATATCAAATGAATGTCCCTAAACACTATTGGGTAGAGGATGTTTTAACTGGAGTTTACTTGACAAACAGATTGCCTTCACAACTTCTAAAGTTCAAAACATCAGTAGAAATGCTCCATAATTTCTTCCCCAACTTTAATATAAATAGCCTAACTCCAAGGGTGTTTGGATGTGTTAGTTTTGTTCATATACATGCTCACAATAAGGGAAAACTTGACCCATGAGCCCTAAAGTGCATCTTTGTTGGCTACTCTCCTACACAAAAAGGGTATAAATGTTTTTATCCTTCCTCACGTAAATTCTTCATTTACAAGGATGTGTTATTTGTTGAGAGTCAATCTTTCTTCCCTAATACTTATCTTCAAGGGGAGATGGGGAATTCTGCGAAAGATAAGTATAGGAAGACTAACTTCTTACTTGATTCTTTCCCTAATACACAGACTGAGCAGCCACTACTGTCCCTACTCCACCTAACCAATCTGACCAAAATAAGTCAGAAAGTGCCCAGCCAGATACCTTAAAAAAATAATGCACCTGTCCCTAACAAGCTTCTTTTAGTCTACTCACGAAGGAATACTGTCCAAACCTTACTAGAGCAGGCTCAAGGATCTAACCCTGAACTTGATTTTGTATGTTCCTATAGCTCTTAGGAAGGGCACACAAACATGCACTAAATACCCAATTTCACACTTCACTTGACAAATGTTCTCCAAGCCATAAATGTTTTCTTATAAAAAGAAATTCAATTTCCACACCACAAAAACTTAATGAGGCACTTAGGGATAGGAATTGGAAAAATGTCATGGATGATGAGATGAATGCATTAATTAAGAATCAAACATGGGAAATAGTGGATTCACCAAAACGAAAAAAACCAGTAGGATGTAAATACGTATTCACAATCAAATATAAAGCAAATGGTTCATTGGAAACATATAAAGCAAGGTTGGTAGCTAAAAGGTATAATCAAACTTATGGGGTTGATTATCTTTAAACTTTTGCCTCAGTAGAAAAAATGAATGCTATACTGTTAGGACTGAGATTAGGGGAAGGGATAATAAGGGGAATAAACCTAGTGTTTGGAGAGTGTACTCGAGGAGAAT
>JANIJH010000224.1:19425459-19436921 GCA_024520975.1 Erythroxylum areolatum
AATCGTAATTCTCCCTGAGGAGCATCTTCTTGCTCTGGTTTTAGAGAAGTCTGAGTATCCTATTGTATTAGCAGTGCCAGTCACTCAATATATTGAATAATATTCTGCTCATTAGCTGACTTAAGCTTGAGCTTCCTATCATATACACATACTATTATCCTTGGCAACTAATTTTGATTGGCTTGTGCAGCAACTTGATGTAAAGAATGCCTTTATACATGGTAATATAAATGAAGTGTACATGACAGCCACTCCTAGAATTGAAGATAAGTTTGGGAATAAAGTATGTAAATTAAAGAAAGCCTTGTATGGCCTCAAACAATCTCCTCAGGCACGGTTTGGGAGAGCAATGTTGCAAATGAAGTACAAGCAAAGTCAAAGAGATCACACTCTATTTATTAAATTTGCCGCAAAAAACAAAATGATAGCCCTCATTGTTTATGTGGATGACATCAATCACAGGTAATGATCTTAAAGAGATGAAACACCTCATACTTAAACTTGCCTAGGAGTTTGAAATCAAAGATTTGGGGAAGTTGAAATATTTTTTGAGCATAGAATTAGTCATTCAAAAGAGGGAATTTTTCTATCCCAACACAAGTATATTCTAGATCTTATAGAAGAAACTAGAATGATGGGGTGCAAACCGATTGATATACCTATAGAACATAATCATAGACTAAGCAAGGCCAAAGATGATGAACCTATTGACAGGGGGAGGTGTGAAAGACTAGTGGGAAGACTAATTTATTTGTCACATACCAGGCCTGACATAGCATATGCAGTAAGTGTAATTAGTCAGTTAATACATGACCCTAAAAATGTCCATCTTCAAGCAGTGTATAAGGTATTGAGGTACCTTAAAACTACCCCAAGCAGAGGGATTATGTTTAAGAAAAATGACAATAAAATAGTTGAGGCTTATAAAGATGCAGATTGGGCAGGTTCAAGCATTGATAGAAGGTCAACCACCGGGTATTGCACTATGTTTTTGGGCAATCTTATCAGTTGGAGAAGTAAGAAGCAATCAATTATGGCTAGATGAAGTGCTGAGGCAAAGTTTAGAGCCATGCTTTACGATATCTGCGAGCTCTTGTGGATTTGTATCATCCTAAATGATTTCAAAGTTAGGGGGCAAGGACTATGAAGCTCTATTATGATAATAAGTCAGCTATTAGTATTGCTCACAACCTAGTACAACATGATAGAACTAAACACATTGAGATTGATAGGCACTTTATAAAAGAAAATTTGGAAAGAGGGCTTATTTGCACCCCATATGTTATTAACTAAGGGTTTGACAAATGCACAATTTCAAGATGTTATAAGCAAGCTGGGAATGCCAAAAATTTATGCACCTACCAGCTTGAAGGGGAGTGATCAAAATCAGAACAGTGATTTCGAATAAATTATTTCCTAATCATAAAATAGGAAACTAGGGGATATCATGGATATTCACTTAAGGAAATTCTTGTAACTAGGGGATATTGCTGTAAATAGGAAATATTTTAATTACCTAAAATTAGGCTAGGAAAGGCACTTGTGCTGCAAAATAAGAAAAAAGATTACTTCTTTCTTCATTTCCTTTCGAGTTAGCACACCCTGATGTTTAGGGACCATGTCTTATTGTGTCCAAAACAAAGTTTCAATATTTTGTTACTTTGTTGATGATTTCTTCCATAAACTTGGCTTTATTTAATGAAAGGTCATTCTGATTTTTTTTTCCATTTTACTGCTTTTTGTACTGGGATAAAAATACAATGTAATGTTTATACTTTGAGAAGTGATAATGTCAAAAATTATTTTTCTATATCATTCCAGACGTACATGATCTAGAATGACATTCTTCATCAATCCTCATATATTAACACACTACCTCAAAATGTTGTCATTGAAAGAAAAATCAGCATATCCTTGAAACCATCAGAGCACACTTATTCTAAATGCATTCGAACCATTTTGGGTCAATACGATCATCCTAGCTTGTTTTTGGATCAACCATATGCTTTTATCTATTCTTCATGGTGACATTACTTATACTACTCTTTTTCCTACTAAACTCTTGTTCCTTATTACACCATGATTTTAGTATTGCTTATTTATTCGTGATGTTCGTCCTTAAATCATTATGCTAAATCCTAAATCCTTAAAATGTGTTTTTCTAGGCTATTCTCGTCTATAAAAAAGGGTATTGGTACTATCCAAATCTTACAAATATCTTATGCCAGTCGACTTTACCTTTTCTCAAATACATTCCTTTCTTTCCTAATTCTTTGATTTTTAAGGAGGATGATGATCTGTTAGCTTACAAGATTAACTATCAAAGCACAAATGTTATCTCTACATATGGTACTCCTACAAAACCATAATCACCGCCAATTTGCTTGGTCTATTCTAAAAGACAAGATCGTCCTAATACAAGTTCAATACCTGTCTCTTTTTCAACATCAAATCCAATAATTGATGATTCTGATCTCCTAATTAATCTTTGCAAAGGTAGAGTCATTGCACTAATCCTAGTTCCTCTTTAGTTTCTTATGATCATTTGTCTTCCTCTAGTTCATTTTGTTATCTCAGTTGATTCCATAACTGTTTCGAGAACTATTCATAAAGCCTTATCTCATCTTGGTTGGCTTGATCCTATGATAAAAGAGATGAATGCTTTAAATGTTAATAGTACAATTAATGAACTTACCTATCGAAAAGAAGGCTATTGGATATGAATGGGTGTTTGCAATTAGAGTCAATTTTGATGAATCTGTGTGTCTCGACCTGAGACACGGTTTATGACAAAAGGCTATGCTCACACCTATGGTGTCGATGATTATGATGCTTTCTCTCCTATTGCTAAATTGAACTCTATTAGTCCATTCATTTCTATGGAAACTACTCATGATTGACCCTTACTTTAGTAAGTCAAATACCTTCATACATAGTGACCTTTAAGAGAAAGTGTACATAGAACAACCACCATAGTTTGTTGCCAAGAGGGAGTATGGGAAAGTTTACCATCTTAAAAATCTTTACACGGTTTAAAACAAAATCCTCGTGCTTGGTTTAAAAAAAAGTCAAGCAATGGAGAAATTTGGCATAAATAAGACCAAATCCAACCATTTGGTATTCTATAGACATTATGTATCTAGTATTATTCTCCTTGATGTGTATTGGAATGATATTGTCATTACTAATAGTGATAATATAGGCATTTCATCTTTGAAATAGTTCCTTCACAGTTAGTTTCATACAAAGGATTTAGGTGTTTTGAAATAGTTTTTGAGAGTAGAGGTTACAAGAATCAATAAAGGCAATTTCTTGTCTCAAATGAAGTATGTACTTGAGATGCTAATCGAGAACCGAAAAATGGGAGCTAAGCCATGTAATGTTCCAATGATTCCTAATTTACAACTCACCAAAAATAGGGATTTGTTTGAAAACCCTAAGAAATATAGGAAATTGGTTGAAAAATTGAATTATCTTATAGTTACTAGCCTAGATATTGCATATTCTATCAGTGTCGTAAGTTAATTTGTATTCTCCAACCATTCATCATTGGACTCCATTAAAACAAATCTTATGCTACTTAAAGGGAGCTCCTAATCTAGGGATATTATATAAAAATCATGGACATATTCATATCGAGTGTTTCTCAAATGCTGATTGGGTAAGCTCTAAGATTGATCGAAAATTCACAACTGGCTACTGTGTCTTTGTTGGAGGAAACTTAATCTCATAGAAAAGCAAAAAGCAACATGTTGTGTCCAGATCCAGTGCAAAATTTGAATATAGAGCTATCGCACAGTTATTTTCTGAGATAATATGGATATATCAGCTCTTAATAGAAACTAGTTTTAAAACCTCAATACTAGCAAAGTTGTGGTGTGATAATCAAGTTGCTCTATATATTTGCTTCTAACCTTGTGCTTCAAGAACAAACTAGACATTCAACAACAACCAGCCATTGAAAGTCCCACCAATACGCAGGATCTGAAGAGATCCAGTAGTACGCAATCTTACTCCTAACTAGTAGAGAGGTTGTTTCTAATCGACCCATATGAAATATATATATATATATATATGCATATACATAATTAAATAATAATAATAATAATAATAATACGTTAAATAAAAATATAAAAATAAGTAATAAAATAAATAATACAATAAATATAGAACAAGGTAAAAGAGTAAAAATAAAAGATAAAATAAGTAAATAAATACACAAACAAAAAAGAAAACAAGTACATAAATGAATCAAACAAGTCATTACAAGTAACAAGAACAAATAAACATATTGAGATAAACTGCCACTTCGTTTAGAAAAAAAATGTAACAAAACTTTATCTTTATAGAATATATCAAACTAGAGAACAACTTGGTAATATTTTCACAAAAGTTATAAATAGAGCTCGAATCAGTTATATTTGTAACAAGTTGATCATGATTAATATCTATACTCTAACTTGAAGGGGAGTGTTATAGATTAGATAAGATGATATCAGATATTCAAATCTCATATAAGATTGTAACAAATAGTATAAGCTTGATTATAGGGACAGTATTATGTAATTAGTTCATTTTTTATAATGAGAGAATACTTTTTATCTATCTTTTCATAACACTAACGCTTTCAGGTATCCTTGAAAGAATTATCTACTTACCAGATATTGTACAATCAAAGGAATTGCAATTGTAGGATCAAGATTCCCAACAATTACAATAGTAAAAGTTGAAGGATCCTTAAAACAACCGTTAAAATATTCGCAAGCGTTTATGGGATCAACTTTTTGCAAGTCGTTTATTCTAATAGGCTGCAAAAACATAACCAAACAAAGATTATTTGTTAGCTTTTACAGTTTCAAATTTTGGCAGTTCATTCTAACAAGTTATGAAAACATAAGTAAGCAAAAGCAATAAAGAGACGTTGATCTCGAAAGTGCAAACTTCCCATATGAAATACTACATACCCTGAAAAAATAGGAATTCCCATAGTTGATCTCTTTCACTCGATTAGCAAATGCGGTATATGGATCTCTTTCCTGAGCACGAACTGCTTCCTCTGCCATTTGCATCACGATTTTGACATCTTCTTCTCCAGGTGTCAAGTTTGTTGTAAACAGTTGATAAACAAGCTGTGTAAATAAAAAGATCATGATTATGATTATGATGGCAACATAGACAATTGAGACAACGGCTCCAAGAATCATGACATTCCAAACATGAGCATAAGCTGATATGGGATCGAATTATTGGCAGTATCATAGAGAAATTGATCCCCAAAACCTTAGATACTTTAGATTTGTGAGTCTTATGACCCTTACAACCTATGGTGAAAAATGCGGTGAAGGCACAAAGAAACAAAGTGAACCTTCAAATCTCAATCGAACACTAATTTTTCGGATGAGAAATTCCATGCCTTCATAACTAAGGTCATTAACATATATACATGAGATTCGAATGGAAAAATGTCAAAAAGTAAGGATAATGGATCGTAGTCCAGATTGCCACAAACCAATAACTGAAATTAACAAATGAAATTAGCTTCCACCACTTCTCCATTTGTCTCTGCCAATTGTCCCACGTTGTCCTCAAATTGCAAAACAACATTGATACACAAGCAAAGACCTAGTTGCTGCTTCCATTGCGGAGCTTTTATCATTACACTCCTTTAAACCAAGCTTGCCCTCAAGTTAGAATGATGGATTGCACTGTTTCATGTCGTTCATGGCTTCCCATGATGCATCAGTTGTTTACAGACCATCCCAATGTACCAACACTTGTCGCACTCCTGAGTGAACCCGAGACCCTAAGATGGCCACCAGAGTTTGGTGAACTACCCCGCCTTTTATAGTGGGAATAGTCAGTGTTGCCGGCAATGGCCCCATAAGCTTTTCTAAACAAGATATCATGCACCACAAGCTGTAATTTTCACCCCTGAGGGAGACCCAAATGATAAGTCACGAAGCCAATTCTTGCCTCGACCAAAAACAAATCATAGAACATAGGGCTTAGCTTTCTTCTTGCTCGAGAAACAAGTGATAGTTGACAGTACGGTTGCAGCTTAAGTAACACCATATCCCCCCATGATGAAGTCCACCTTGCGCCGATTGAAGTCATGACGATGTTTCATAACAACTTGAGCTTATTGTAGCCATGCGCAATGGTCTTGGAGCATTTCATCTCTGTCTCTAAGAACCAAATCCACTACCTTGACCTTGGCCACGCCTGAGCAATAGGTTAGTAAACAAGATAGTGACAGACCATACACCACCTCAAATGGGGTTGTACGCAAGGTAGTATGGTAGCTTGTGTTCTAGCAAAATTCTAATTTGCGAGGATGGTTTACAGTGAAACAACACAAGTACATCTCCAATGTTCGGTTTACCACCTCATTCTACCCATCAAAGGGTGATACGTTAGAACTAAAAGCTAGCCGGATTCTACTCAACTTGAACAATTCTTTCCAAAAATTACTAGTGAAAATAACGTCCTAGTCATTAACCATTATCTCCGGTAGGCCTTGTAACTTAAAAATGTTGTCAAAAATTATTCATGCCACACTAATAGCAATGTAAGGGTGAGAAAGCAACAAGAAATGAGCACTTTTGGAGAAATGGTCAACCGCAAGCAATATAACCGACTTTCCATCAATAAAGTCCACAGAGATGTCTACCCAAACCTGCAAGGACATTTGCAACAGTTGAAGGAGGCTAGTTGGCTGTAGATTCTCCCACTTTGTTCCGCTGACAAAACTCACATGCCCACAAAAGTTGTTGCACTGGATTTTTTATGCCTATCTGATAGAAATCTGCAGTTATGCATTTCAGTGTTTTTTGATATCCTTCATCGCCTAACTGATGGATTGCTTAAATGATGGTTGCTACCAATGGGAATCTTGAGTGAGATAAATTCTACCATAGAACCATATGAACCCATTATGCCAAGACCATGGATTGCCCTCCTGTCCAGCTTTTATTTAAGAGACAACTTTTATTTTAGAGACCAATTGTTGGAATGATGGTATGGACAAGACTTCCTCTTTAATGGCTTCAAAAATGTGGGCGTAAGGGCTGGAAATGGCCAGCGTACTCCTTGATCCTCATTTTGGTGGGAAAGAGCGTCCGCCACCTGATTTTCCTTTCCTGCACGATATTGTACTACAAAATCAAATCCAAGCAACTTGTTGATCCATCATTGTTGTGGTGAGGTATTGATGTGTTGTTCTACGAGGAATTTAATGCTATAAAGGTCGATTTTGATGACAAATTTTTGGCCCCAAAGATATGGCCTCCAATGGCATACCATCATTGCTAATTAATCAATTCCTTCTCGTATGTCAGGTATCCTTGGTGACATACTGCAAATGCTTAGCTATAGTATGCAATGGGTCGTCCCTTATGTTGGAGCACCGCCCTAATACCCCAATCAAATGCATCACATTCCACCATAAATTTTACTTTGAAGCTTTGCAGTGCAAGGATAGGGGCCTGGGTCATGACTATTTTTAGACTTTCAAAGGCATTGATGGATGCTTTTGTCCATGAAAAAGAGTTCCATCGGAGCATTGTGGTTAGAGGTGCTACAATAACTCCATAGTTTTGTATGAAATGTCAGTAATAACCGATGAGCCCAAGGAAACCTCGTAGTCCTCATGGGGTGGTGGGTCTTGGCCAATTAAGCATCGTAGCAATTTTTTGCTTATCTGCCGCAACCCCAAACCTCAAAATAACATGATCCAAATATGACAAAAAGGTTTGACTGAATAAGCACTTGGATCTTTTGAGGAGTAGAAATTGAGATTCAATGTAGAAAATACCTCATGTAGATGTTGCTAGTGTTCTACCCAAGTAAAGCTATACACTAGAATATCATCGAAGAATACTAAGACGAATTTGCACAAAAATTTCTAAAAAACCTAATTCATTAGTGTCTGGAATGTTGTGGGAGCATCCATAGGCCCAAACGGCATCACAAATTGAAGTGTCCATGGTGTGTTCAGAAGGCAATCTTCTCCACATCCATTGATGCCATTCAAATTTGGTGGTAATCAAAGTGAAAATCCAACTTAGAGAAAAAGGTAGCTCCATGAAGTTCTTCCAATAATCCCTTTTCATAGGAATCGAAAATTTATCCTTTACCATCGTCTCATTAAGGGTGCAAAAATCCAAATAAAATCGCCAACTATCATCTAATTTTTCTACAAGGACCGGTGAAGAGAAATGAGATTGGCTTGAGCAGATTATTGCTTTGTCCATCATTTTAGCACACATACTTCTCGATTTCATCTTCTTGGGATGTGGGTACCAATATGGTCGAACCACAATTGGGCTTGTGCCAATTTCTAATGGGATTTGGTGCTTGAACCTGTGAGGAGGTATGTCATTGGGCCCCTAAAAGATATCTTCAAATTCTACTATTAATCTTTGTATCTCTGTTTGTCAGTCCATCTTAATAATAGTTGTAGTTGATGGCACAAGGTACCTCGATAATAGATGTTCACTCCTTTGGAGTTCCACCATCGACCCTTCATGTCATTTGCATGAAGTCCCAATAGACCATGCCCAAGTAGCTCAGCCAATTGATTTCAAGTACTACACCAAAGTTAGGAAGGGACAAAAAGAAAAAATATAGGGTGAAATGGTAGTCTCCCAATCGTAGCTTTAGCCTTAGACACACACCAAGGCTTTGAACTCACTCCCCATTTGCGACCCCTACGCATAGTTCTACACGAAGTTCTTTTTGTAAACCAAGTTGGTTGGCAACTTGGGTGTCCATGAAGCTATACGTGGTGTCGGTATCAATTAACACTGCCACTAGAAGATTTTGAATTAAGCCGTTGACAAGCATGGTTTAGGGTGAGTTGATACTTATGATGGCATGGATGGATATTTCCAACTCTGCACCTGTTTCCTTTTCTCTTTGCTCCCCAACTTTAGTCATTTCTTCATCCTGGACCTCAAACTAGAACAACTTCTTGCGTTGATGGCCTCAAACATAATTCTCATCACAGTTGAAACAAAGTCCCTTAAGTCTTCTCTCCTCCATTTAGGGTCCAAAGAGCCTCTTCAAAAAAGGATGGCAAGGCTGAGTTAGTGTCACAGCAGTTTGATGGCTGCAAGTGATGGGAAGATGTCGGATTTGAGTTGGTTCCGATTGTTGCTGGATTGTTTTTTTCTCGTATAGCCAAGCAAGAATCATCACCTCATGAACGTCATACGGACCCTTGGCCTCCATTTCCACTGCAATGTAATCCTACATGCCACTGAGGAATATCTCTACTTCTTGTTCAGAGGTAAGAGCACTCGCTCAAGCCACTAATAACTCAAACTTGCGTTGGTACTCCCCCACCGTGCCGGTCCTCTAAAGTTTTGCTAATTCTCCAAGTTCATTAATGTGTTTCGGTGGTCCAAACCGTATGTGGCGTAAGTCTTTGAACTCCTCCCAACAGAGGTGGGGTTGATCTCGTTCTAGCTTGAGGAACCAAATATGGGCATCATCTTCGAGGTGATAGGAAGCTAGATCAACCTTCTCTTCTTTTGGTGTTCGTTGGTGATGGAGAAAGTGCTCACAATGATTGAGCCACCCAAGGGGATTAGCGGTACCGCTAAAGTGAGAGAAGTCAAGTTTGGAATACTTGAGCACAAAATGTCCCCCTTCACCTGACTCATTTCCTACAGGTAGCTACCTTTGTGCTCCAGCAATACTACTCTCAGCAGCATCGCATCCCAGCCCTCCGCCTTTGATCCAGCCAAAGCATGTGAGACTGCCTCCATTTGGGCTGAAAGTTCCTGTTGCCTAGCCAAATCAGCAGCCCTATTAGCTTGATATTGCTGAAAGAATGCTTTGAATTGTTGTTGTAGATTGCATGGCTCCCCCATAACCCCTAACTCTAATGCCAAATTGATATGGGATTGAGTTTGAGATCGAGTTATTAGCTGCGTCAGAGAGAAATTTGAGCCCCGAAACCTCAGAGACTTTAGATATGTGAGTCTTATGACCCTTACGACCTATGGTGAAAGGTGGGGTGAAGACTTAGAGAAATAGAGAGAACCTTCAGATCTGAAGCAAACACTAATTTTTATAATGAGATATTCCATGCCTTTGAAGGTTATTAACATATATACATGAGAAATCAAACGGAAAAATGCCAAAAAAAGTAAGGATAATGAATCGCAGTCCATATTGCTACAAACCTGTAACTGAAATTAACTTCCAACCCTTCTCCATTTATCGTTAACAATTGTCCCATGTTGTCCTCAGTTTGCAAAACAACAATCCCTAGTTCTGATGAGTCTTCTTCCCCACATGTCCTGCAGTGGTGATAATACACAAGCAAGGGCGCTGCTGCTGCTTTTTCCGTGGAGCTTGTATCATAAGCATGATCTTAAATTGATGAATTTGCCCTCAAAAGGCTAGACATGGTCTATGGAACTTGATTTTCAATCCTTATATCTTTCAAATCCACATAGGTGAAAATGATCACCAATAATGGGATGATATGAAGCCATTATATGACATCTCTGTCCATCCCACAACAAGGATAGGCACACCGTCTTCCCTCATTTGAATCAACTTAACTTCTTATAATGCTCTTCCCATTTCTTTGGACAAAGTGAATAAGTGTAGTTTTAGAGGAATAGAACACAAACATCTCGCTTTACTTTTCAAAGGCCAAGTATGAGTACATGAGTCCAATTATGAGAAAAATATGGACAGATTGGTACACAGTCAGGAAGGGAGTGGGTTCATAAGGAATTCAAATTATAAAAATATATCCAAAGGAGTAAGATAAACTTGTCTAGTCAATATTCCTAATGACTCCTCTCTTTTCTAAACATCCCTAATACAAATTATATCCTCCTCCTATGGATAAAGACAGGTACACAATTGCAATTTTCTAAAATAATTGCATCATAAAGCCACTTTCTTTAATGAGAAGTGCTAATATAATTCTTATGGTATATAACTAGTTATTCATAAGGTTTAACAAACATACCTGCAAGGCAGTCTCCAAATCTGATGGTGAACAATCACCAGAGAAAGTTCTCATGTAGGCTCCAATCTTTGTACCAACTTCAACTCGCTTACCAGCAAGCATATCCATTAGCACTGATGGTCTATAGCCAAATACACCAATTTCTCCAGCAATGGTTGACCCCATTGAGCATGAAATGTAGTCAGTTTCTGAGATTTCTGAGAGGCCCCCATATGAGAACCCTGTAAAAATAACCTGTTAAAAAAAGTAGCGGATAAGAATTGAGTCCTCAATAGATGCATTAATTCATTCAAGTCACCCCATCAAAGAAGTTTTTTTTTATGGTGGAAAAGGTGTTTGTTATCATGCATTTTACCATGTTTGCAGGTACCCCCATATATCTATAATGTTAATGATAGAAACCAGAAAAGAAAGACAATAGAAATAACTGAATAATAGAACTTTATTGATAAATTTGAGAGCAAGAATC
>JANIJH010000224.1:19453975-19476209 GCA_024520975.1 Erythroxylum areolatum
GTAGTCTTGATGTATTTGAATCCAAATTACCTGAAATAATTCCTTAACTAATTCTATATATTTTATTATTATCAAAATATAAAGGAATTTAATTTGTCAACCACCATTGGTCCAACACTTATTAGGAGTTTTGGTTTGCCCTTTGAAAAGATTGATTGTTGCAAATTGGGATGTATGTTGTATTAGGGAGATGATAAGGACTTAGACGAGTGTAAATTTTGTGGTCAATCTAGGTTTAAGCCTAGAAAGCGTTCAATGAAATAGAAATTA
The DNA here is from genome assembly GCA_024520975.1 of Erythroxylum areolatum. Lineage (NCBI taxonomy): Eukaryota > Viridiplantae > Streptophyta > Magnoliopsida > Malpighiales > Erythroxylaceae > Erythroxylum > Erythroxylum areolatum. Next base: position 19,454,246 of record JANIJH010000224.1, read on the forward strand.
GTACTATAGAAGCGGATGTATTATTTCCCACTAACTCCGAGACTTCAAAGACTTTATACTTCTGATGTTACTACATCTCATACGAGATGGCATACTGAACACAAACAGGAAGATGGAGTAATGAGTCATCCATCAAATGCACTGGCATGGAAGCATTTCAATAACACCCGTCTTGATTTTGCAGTTGAATGTCGAAATGTTAGGTTGGGATTGTCGACGAATGGTTTCCAATCTTATGGTCAATCCGGGCAGCAATATTCATCATAGCCAATCATAGTGACTCCTTATAATTTGCCTCCTTCGATGTATATGAAAGAGGCATATATGTTCTTGACAGTGATTGTGCCAGGGCCTATAAACCCGAAACATAAAATTAATATGTTCTTACAACCATTGATATATGAATTACAACATCTGTAGGAATATGGTGTTCAAACATATGATGTCTCTTTGAAACAGAATTTTGTGTTGAGGGCGGCTTTGATGTGGATCATTAGTGATTTTTCAGCATTTGTCATATTATCTGGATGGAGCACAGTTGAAAATTTGGCTTGTCCTTATTGTAGCAATGATTCTGATGCGTTTTATCTTCCAAACGGGGGCAAAATATGTTGGTTTGACAATCACAAGAAATTTCTTCTTTCAGATAATCCATTTAGGCACAATAAACAAAAGTTTATTAAGAATAGGGTGGTCAAAACACCTCCTCCTCCTATAAAAGTTGGTGAAGCAATTTTGCAAGAGATTGAGGAATTAGGCTTGCTGAAAGTAACAAATTTGAAGTCGATGAAGTAAATACAAGCATTAGTCAGAACTTTGGTTGGAGAAAACGAAGCATATTTTGGGATTTGCCATATTAGAAAACGAATTTGATATGTCATAATCTAGATGTTATGCATATTGAGAAAAATATTTTTGACAACTTGTTCAATACTATTATGAATATTGAAGGGAGAAGACAATACAAAATCACGAGCTGATTTGCACCTTTTTTGTAGAAGGAATGAATTACATAAAGATCTTTACATCGGAAATTATCTGAAAGCATGTTACACTTTGGACCAAAAACAAAAGGAGCTTTTGTGTGAATGGTTGAAAAGTTTAAAGTTTTTTGATGGTTTTGTTTTGAACTTAGCTAGGTGTGTGGACCTGAGGAAGTACAAACTATTTGGAATGAAAAGTCATGGCTGTCATGTATTTATGCAAAGGCTTATTCCAATTTCATTTCAGGAGTTGCTATCAAACAAGATTTGGGAAGTAATAACAGAATTAAGTGTATTTTTTAAAAGTTTAACATCATCTGAATTCAAGTTGGTAGACATGGAGAAACTCGAAAAGGAAATTCCAGTAATTCTATGCAAGTTATAAGAGATTTTTCCTCCAAGCTTCTTTGTCTGTATAGAGCATCTACCTGTGCATCTAGCACACGAGGCAAAATTAGCCAGACCAATTCAATATCGATGGATCTATCCATTTGAGAGGTAAGTGAAGAAACATCATTACCATAACCATATTATTATGTTTTTACTACAAAAATGTAATAACCATTTTGTCCAATATTGATATTTGCATCACTTAAATAAATGTGAAAAACAAGGCCAAAGTTAAAGGATCGATATGTAATGCTTATTTAGTGGAGGAAGCTAGTATATTTTGTGACATTATTTTGAGTCACATGTTCACACAAGAGAAAGAAAAGTTCCTCGTAATGACGATGAGGAGGAACGACTGATCTTGATGGTAACTTGTCCATTTTCACATATCCTGGACAAACATATGGACGTCCAATAAGAAGAATGTTAACAGAGGAAGAAATTGAGGCTGCACATGGTTACATTTTATTGAACTGTCAAGAGGTTCAACCTTTCATGTAGTAAGTTAAACATTGTGGTTTCTTCCTTTATATTTCTGTGTTGTTTATTACTGAAATACATAATAATGTATTTAGATTGTAGGAGGCATTGCTACGTTATATAATGTCGAACATAATATAGGATGATATAAATAAAAAAGTTAGAAAACACTTTCCATGATGGTTCGAGAGATATGTAAGTTCTTACTTACAACTATTCTAATAGTTCAATACCATATTTAAGTATTCCCATGATGTTGGAACCCGAATGTTTCATAGAAGTTAGAACTATTTGAAGGAGAAATTTTGGCAAGTAGTCATAAGTAAAGAGCAAATGAATGAAAATTCTTGAACCAAGAAATGATATGCAAGGGTAAAGTAGCGAATGAGAAATGTGGATATGTCCAAGTTTTCCTTTGGTGTTTCTGATGGATAAAAGATTTCAAAATGGGAAGAATTAAGGTAAAAGTTAGAAGTAGAATGAAAGTTAAAAGAAAGTTGCATTTGTGTAGTAAGTTGATGAAGAATACGTATATATATGTATATTTTGTTATTAGTGTTCATGATTAATCATAGATTATAATTTCCTTATAGATGATATTGATTTGAAATGAAATTGAAAATGAGGAGTAAATGGAGTAGAAAAGGTGATCTTAGTATGATTTGTGTTAAGGAAAGATTGTGAAACAAAATAAATGGTTGATCTGGAAAATATTTATGGATTATGCTTTAGTCTTTTAACCATAACTTTTTCTCTAGTTATCCAAACGAGATGATTCTTAACTTGGATTAAACTAGAAGCTTATGGCTACATTTCTTATGAAGACATCAAATTTAAATTCAGTCCTTAAGAATCTCAAAATTTGTCATGAATTTGAGAATTGGGTGCAGTACATTGGTGGATGAATGTAAGGTACGTATTCTAAATTCAGGGGAAATTCTGGATCAATCTAGGCTAGATTAGATAAAGTTGTCTTCTGGAAAGTTGTAAATCTTTCTTTTAGCTTTCCAACGATACATAGTATGGAATTTGTGGACTTCTAGGCTGAAAGTTATAGTCCTTATAAAGGAAGATGTATCTTCTATCTTTTCGCTTCTTCTATGTTTTGTATCCTCTATATTTTGCTTCTTTTGTGATTACGTCATCGTCTTCTATGTTTCTTCTGTGATGATGTCATCTTTTTTTATTTTTTGCTTCTTTTGTGTTTTGCTTCTTCTGCCTTTTGCTTCTTCTGTGATGACGTCATCTTCTTCTGTGTTTCTTCTGTGATGATGTCATCTTCTTATGTATTTCTTCTGTGATGACGTCATCTTCTTTTGTGTTTTCGCCTAGCCTATCTTCTGTTCTATTTTTGACCCTTCAAACGATAGAATCTGACTTTGAGGTCTCATAAAAGTTGTAGATCTTGAAGTCCTCTTTCGAACCATATAAAGAACACCATGATCTGATATCTGTAGGAAAAGCTATAGCAATTTTTCCATTTCTTTTGTCTTTTTCTATTTCTTCTGTCTTTTTCATTAGTCTGCTTTGTACCTATCTTCTGTTCCATTTTAGACCCTTTAAAAAATAGAATCTATCTTCGTTCGTGAAAGTTGTAGATCTTGAAGTCCTCTTTCGAACTATATAAAGAATACCTTAATTCGATATTTGTAGGGAAAGCTTTAGCAATTTTCCCACTTCTTCTATCTTTTTTCACTTCTTCTGTCTTTTTCATTAGTCTGCTTTGTACCTATCTTTTGTTCCATTTTAGACCCTTCAAAAGATAGAATTTATCTTCGAGGTCTTTTTGAAAGTTATATATATTTCTTTTATCTTTCCAATGGTATATAGTACGTGAATTTTAGACATTGGAGTCGAAAGTTATGATCCTTACAAGGGAAGATGTTCAAGAGTAAAGATGTATCGTTTGCCTTTTTGCTTCTTCTGTGATGACGTCATCTTCTTTTGTATTTCTTCTAAGATGACGTCATTTTCTTATATGTTTTGCTTCTTCTATGTTTTGTTTCTTTTGTGTTTTACTTTTTCTGTGATGATGTCATCTTCTTCTATGTTTTGCTTCTTCTACCTTTTTGTTTCTTTTGTGATGACGTCATCTTCTTCTAAGTTTTGCTTCTTCTGCCTTTTTGTTTCTTCTGTGATGATGTCATCTTCTTCTATGTTTTGTTTCTTCTGTGTTTTCGCCTGGCCTATCTTCTGTTCCATTTTTGACCCTTTAGATGATAAAATCTGTCTTTTTGGTCTTCATGAAAGATATAGATCTCAAATTTCTCTTTGAAATCATCCTAAGATAATATTAATCCAACATCTTTAGTGAAAGTTATGCTAATTGTCTCGAGACAAGTTTGATATGATTGAGGACCAAATCTTGTTTGATTCTTTCAGTCATAATTTTGCTATCCAACCTCTAAATGAAATGATTCTTGAACTCTTAGATTCCTAACACTTTTCTTTTACATCTCCAGGAAAGGTTATAGATTTTGGTATTGATGTGAAAAGATGTATTAAATCAAGTAAGGGTATCTGTTGGAAGAGCAGGAATTAGATATTTTATTGAACATGCTTCAGTGTTTTGATGATTTTTGGATCAATAGAGTTCCGAATAAGATGATTCTTATTTCAAGATAAACTAGAGACATGGAGCTATAAATGGTATGAAGAAGTTGAAATCAAATTCAGTTGTAAGATGTTTAAATTTTGGATAGAAGTTGTCATAGTATACTGATTTGGACAAGAGCAGTCCAAAAATATTTGAAGTGTATCTTTCGAATCAGTAAACCAAATGGATTGATTTTGGTGTCATTGGAAACTTAAGACAAGGAGAACACTTTTATAGAAGAAAGAGATATGTCAGAATATTTAAGGGTGCTTTTGGCAAGACACTTAAGTATAAAAAATATAAGGCATAAATGGAATGGCAAATGGGACAATTCTCAATCGTTAAGGGCATAATTGGAAAAAGAAATGTTGTCTTGCTTACAAATGAAGAAGAAAAATGTGAATGGAGGGGAAGGAGAAGAGAATAACAAAATGAGAAAGAAAGAGAAAGAGAGAATGTCATAAAAAAGAGAGAGAAATACAAAGAGAAGAAGAGAATGAGAGAAAGAAGAGAAAACAAGCTAGGATTTCAATTTCCTTAGCCTATAAGAGAGATTTTGAAGTTGTTCAAGAAGAAAAAAAAGTAGAGAAAGAGAAGAGCTTCTATTTGAGCTAAGGATCTCTTCATTTGATAAAGAACCAAAGGGATCGAAGAGACATTCTGAGCAAGTCTATAAGCAAGAAAATCAAGGTGGGTACATGTCTATAACAGAGTAAATAAGCCACTACTGTTTTTCTTTAAAACAAAGAAGTTTACTGATTTCAATTGCATCATAAGTGTTGCATCTTTTGTTTTTGCATGATTTGTGAAATCTTCTATATGTTTGCTACATGAACTATGTAATGGTTTATAAAGAGATTTTTCAAATGATTTCTAAAAAGAATAGCAAGTTTATGAAATCAAATTTTGAAAGCGCATATGAAATATTGTTTGCTCATGAAACTCAAGTTTTTAAGAAGTGCCATTTTTGGGCAACACAAGTTTACAAGTCATGATATATATGTTATGTGGGTTTGTGGTAGTCCTTCAAGAACCGTCACGTGCACGTTGACCCAAGTATAGGCTTCTCTAGCCTGCCCGCTAGTGGCACGGAGCTGCTTCAAGGACTCCCTCAAGTTTACTACTACACAGGACCGTTATATGGAAATGTGTAATGCATCATATTTTGGACTTACCCAAACTATTTTGATGTGCTTATGTGTTTATGATATGTTGACAAGTTTGATGCATGCATGATTTATCATTACTCATGAATTGTTTGATAAATTGAAAATTTTAAGAAACAAGTGTTTGAGGATTTTATTGCGAAATTTCTATGGTTTCGAAAATGTATAATGGCAATGAGTTTTGGAAATAATTTTTGCTTATTTTTTATTATGAACTGTTATCCATGAGCTGTCAAGCTGACCCCCATTCTCCTCCCAATGTCTAAGTGATGAGCAAAAGATGGAGTAAAAGAGAGTTAAGACCTAACCTCGATTATGCACATTTTTGTATTCTTAAGCTAGATTTTGTAACCATGAGGGTTTAGTTACATTTCAAGGATTATTAGTTCTTGTAACTTTTGTATATGGAGATTTGAAACATTGATGTATTGTAGCTTGAAATGCCATTAAAGCTTTGTAATAATTTTGTTTTAATGTTTGATTGTCATTGGCACGCCACCCTTGTGGGATGATGCCTAATAAGGGTTTATGGAAATAACCCTATAGGATAATACGCTCAGGCTTCATGATTTTGCTAGAGTTGGGTTCTGGTATCGATTCCCAACACATGACATTATACATTAATGGTATGATAATTTCTTTGATGTAGGCTATAGAAAATCCAATAGAGAACAAGTTCATTAGTGATCTTTCAAAGGGAATTATGCGAACTGTTAAATCGTATCTGATGTTTTTTGTGAGTGGATACAAATACCATACAGAATATCATGGACATAGTATGGCAACAATAAATAGTGGAGTTGCCATATAGGGATAATGGATGGATTACTATGGTAAAATAATTGAAATACTTGAAGTTGAGCACCCTGCTTTGCCAATTAAGTGATGTGTGATATTTAAATGTGACTGGTATGACCCGACTGCAAATGTTGAAACAAAAGTGCATAGCCAATACAATTTAGTTGAAGTCAACATAAGGAGAAGATTGAGACAGTTTGAACCTTTCGTGTTGGCAATGCAAGCGAAGCAAGTGTGTTATGTCCCTTTTCCAAGCTTACAACGAGATAAGATAGACTGGTTGGCGGTTCGCACAGTTAAACCTAGAGGTGTTTTCCAATCACATAAAAAAGGAAAGCAGAGAGTTGACAATGAAGCGTTTCAGGAAGATGTCACATTTATAAATGCATCTGTGACATATGATGATAATGAACCTTTAAACGATCCACCGAACGAATTTGTTGAAATTTCATCTGGAGAGGATGGCGAGGATCAAAGATCTGAAGAGGAGCCCAGGTTTGATTCTTATTCATCCGAAGAAGAAGATAATTGTACTTTACAATTAAGTTATGATAGTGACTAAATTGTGTTTGTAATTGAATTTTTTAATGAACGTGATAAATTATTTCCTTTTCACTATATTATGTAAAGAATTTCATTACAAATCTTATTCAAGGAATGTCAATATGGCGACTAGTTCTGGATGGTAGTACTTCCTTTCGTTGGGAGGAATGTGGCAAAATTGTTCCAACCGAAGGAATAAAGTATGTAGGAAAAATCGCCACTTCATACACTAAAGATCGTTTGCCTTCTTTGGCTGATCTTCTACTTCAAGGTGTTTAGTACGATCTGGATAATGTCTCTTTCCTTATTATGTACATTTCATTTCCTTTGATGAAATGATTATATATATTACATTTGATGGTCTATACTACATGTTTGAAGCTTCCTTAAATCTCAAAGATGACATATATGTCGATAGAGGCGAGAGCGATGTCACTACAGTATGTAAAGGATTAGGGAGATCGGTTCTTAAGAAAAATTCATCACTTCCACAAACCTCATCTGGACATTCCTGTATGCATTAATATCTATTATTGGTCCGTTTAACCGTTTTCTAATATGACATTATGAAAGTTATATACTGATTGTGTTTTAGGTAAATCAGTTCCCACTAGTAGTTTATCTGGAGAGTTAGTCTTTCATACTAAAACCGACAATGCATTCAGTGTATCCTCAACAAGTTTAGCTATAGCAGAAACGATGTTGCAAGAAGGTGTTGAAAAGCGTACACCTGAGGGAAAAAAGTATCATTGTTTCAATTGGTGCGTTTGAACAGGCCAGGACACTTCTCGAGAATCCAGACATCGGGGACTCATTTACATTTATCGAATCTCATGTCACATGGAATCAAACCAAATAATTATATCATTTTAATTTATCATTGCAATATAGTACATAAGCAACTGAACATTGATATATTGTTGTATCAGTAAGAATTTGTCCTATGCCTTATTGAATGAGACTTGTTATTATTTTTATTCTACAATTGTTAACTATCATTTTCGTCGTTTGGACTTGGATATGACATTAAACAAATCGCCTTATTTCCTTTTCCATATATTGTATAAAATATTAAATTCAAATTATTATATAAGTAGAAAATTCGATAAACAATGATTTTCAGGTTTGTCGTATGGGACCAAAGAGACAGCGTGAGGTTATGTGGCCCAAGTGTAGAGGCTTGATCGGTGGCACTTACTATGTAGGTGGATCGTCACATTCTGCAGCTCCCACTAGCTCACCTCCTCCACCTCTCGAACCTACAGCTGTAGATGAGGCATCACCTATTGCGAGACATACTACATCATCCGTACCCCCATCCCTAACTCATATATCATCCAATACCGATTTATCAGAAGGCGGAGACGTCCACAGGCTTGGAGATCAGGGACCAGACGACAAAAAGTACATAGCAATTGATGGCACTCTGTAAGTGAAATCACATTAATGACTACTTCTTTATAATTAAGTTACAGGTTTATCAGTTTTTCATTTTATCAAATTACTTCTTATATTAGGTTGCTTCCATTTGGACCGTGTTCTAGAAATATGACTTATAAATTTAAAGAACGGATTGATCCTAAGAGTTATGTCTAGAAGAATATCTCTCAGGCAACAAAGGAATTTTACTTTCAGGAGTTTAAGGTACAATAAACATTTAGTTTTGCTTTATATTGCTTTATATACAGTAATTACATAAATATTATGACATGATATTACTTTAAAAAAATTTCTTATTTCAAAAAGAATATTTTTCAGATTCTGGTATCGATGCCAGCATATATAGACTATGGGAGAGGTAAGCTCGTACACGTTATCGCGACTTCATTGGTGCGATACGCAAGGCTGGTGTACAACCATGTTTTATTTCGAAGCAAATATGGAGTCAATGGTAGGAGTATTGGAGAAGCCCTGCGGCAATGACAATCTCAGGGTGTAACTCCACCAACAGACATGGAGGCTCGGGAGGAGAGAGTCTTCCCGTACATACGGGAGGATCAATAACCCACCATGAGCATGCACAGAGACTTGTAAGTATCTAAGCCTCATACTTATTTTGTACATGTTTTACTTTGCTGTATTATAGATAATGGTATTGGTATAAATGTCTGGTGCCATATATGGCTGTGTTGAGTTTTTTTATTTGTTCAATAGGGGGAAAATCATAAAATTAGGGAAAACTCTGCCAAAATTTTTATTAAATATAAGTCACATATAAACATTTAGGTTAAATATGCAGGAAAAGTCTTTGGGTCTTCCTCCTATACCTACTCAGCTATTTTTGCATACTCATATCAAGAAGCATGACGGTGTGACATTCTTCAATAATCGATGTAGAGAACTGAATGTATGTGAACTTAATGCCTTTTTATTATTTCTTTTATAATCATTTAGTTTTATGATTATGAATAATCTCTTACTAATGTAAACATTGGTTTCTAATAGGACCAAATACAACAAACCATTTAACGACAGTCTCAGGAGGAACAATCTGTTGATGAGACTTATACGTATTTTGATGTTTTTGGTGGTAGGGACCGTCATGGACAGATATTTGAGTTAGGTTCATTTGCGAATACTTGTTATTCACAATCCTCCATGCCCAGTTCAATAACGTTTACCAGACAAGCACATTCGTCGAAAACCACACCGAGCTTTGGGCCACATTGGATATGGTGATGGAGAAGACAACTCACATACAAGAGAAGATGGGCCAAATGGCTCACATGCAAGATAAAATGGAGCAGATGGCTCAACTGAGACAAGAGTTGGAGCAGCTGAAAGGGAGAGGTAACACCTCTGAGCACCCTCTATCACCAGGATATTAGGATTGTTACAGTAATTTGTTTTGAATTACAAAGATATGTTATGTAAACTTGATTGTTTTTGTTATCACTTAACAAAATTTGAACTTTATATTACCAATTAACTTCTGTTTCAACAAATTTAATAAATACACAAATTAAATTAATATGCACAGATAATTCACAACAGATGAAATTATGCATTTTATAAGATAATTAAACAAATTTTAATGTCGGGATTTTAAAAAAATTCTAACTTCCAATTATCGACGGATTAGAGAAAACCATCGAAAAATATGTTCACATATTACCGACAGAATAAGGACACCGTCGAAAAACATGTTCACATAGTATTGACGAAACATCATATACCATCAATAAGTTGTTCGTTTTATTTATCGACCATTTCTGTTAATCCGTTGGTATATTTATGCTGATATACTGACGGTTTCGATAATTCCATCGGTATTTTTTACCGATGGAAAAGCATTTGATATTTCGTCGTTAAAGTTACTTACACCCTCATTAATGACAATTTTGTCAGCCTTTAAATTCCATCGGTAAATATTAATACCAACAGAATAATTAGATTTAGCGTCAGTTTTGTCCGTCGATAAATCCAAACATTCTTGTAGTGATTCTAAAGGGGTAAATGATCCAGATAAGTCCTTTCAAGATTGTATTTTATGACTTGGAGTTATGGTTTGGGTACTTTGATGGGTTTAGTAACTAAAATTAAAGTGAAAACCGTCAAACACAAAACTACGTTAAAAATAGACACAAATTGCATCAAGAAAAAATTATACCACGTCGAGTACTCGTGCCATAACATTCAGGATATTGCTTTGCATCAAGAAAAAAGGATATCAAGTTGAGTACTTGTGCCATACCATAAAGATATTGCCAATGTTTTTTTTATTAAAAAGGAAGATAAGCGATACAAATTATATGGTAGTTCTCGGGTGACAGACCCCCGACTCATCCTCTAAAAGGATAGGTATGCATCCCCTAGGTGGGTGCTCAAAAGTAGTGATCCCTAATGAGAACTATTCTGCGCAATTTGCAAGCCAGTCCGCACTCTGATTTCCTTCCCGGTAAATATGCCAAATTAAAATGACCCAATTACGGGAAAGCAATTCATTTATTCCCAACACTAAAGGGTTTAAGGACGTAGCTCGCACCGGTGAAGAAGAAAGCATATTGTTCACTGTGCTCGAATCTACTTCTAAGGCTATATGGCGGTATCCTAAGGTCCATGCCAAATTAAGGCCTGAGAGCACACCCAAAGTTCAACCATTAATGGGGAACACCAATCAATGTTCTGGACGAATCCTCCTAAACAAGCGCCTGAATTGTCATGCAGCAGGCCACTTGTTGTGGCCGAATTGCTTGAGCTTTTGTTGGCCCCGTTCATATTTAACTTCACCCAACCCGGAGGAGGTTTGCTCCAGCTTATGAGTAGTTCCCGTCGAGTGCAATTGCTCATCCGAGTTCTTTGTTGCCAAACTGTCGCCATGTGAATGTGGTGTACATATTCTATAACCTGATGCTTTGGCGAAGTCAGACAAGAGAAGCGATCCTCGAAGAGGGCCCTATTTCGCCAAGACCAGAGAAACCAGCACGTTGTGCCAAAGATTATAGTCCAGTCGAATCTCCTTACCAATTAGTGTGTGTGAAGGTTCTTTAGGAGCCACTCCTTGGTGTCCATGGTAAAGAACTCTGCAGTGACAACCTGAGGCAGAAACCTAGTCCATAAAGTGTGGGCTTTGGAGCAGTCCCACACTACATGAAGAGAGGATTCCTCGAGGGGGCAATGGTAACAAGTCGCATCCGAAATGAAACTTCTAGAGACCTGCTGTTGATTAGTGAGAAACTCATCATGTAATAGGAGCCAAAGAAATGCTCGGATTCGTTGTGGACCCTGTCACTGCCAGATAGTCCTCCAGTATGCATTGGTCATAGCTTCCTCGTGGTGCAAGATCATGGAGTAAGTTGACGTCATTGCGAAATGTTCGTTCTTTGTGTGGCCCCAAATAAGCTTATCTAGCCCTAGGTGTATACTTCGGCGGAAGGATACCTGCTATAGCCAAGCAGATCGTCGGAGGGAGTAGGTGTTGAAAAGCAGCCCAATTCTAGTTACCAGTAGTGTCTGTAAAATGGGGCACCCGTTGATCAATAATTACTGGAGGGATCGGGGTCACTATATGAGTTAAAAGAGGACCCCAATCATCGACCCATGGATTGAGCCAAAATCTCATTCAGGAGTCATCCCCTATCATCCATTTCATTCCTTGTAGAACGTGATACCAAAGCATTTTAATACTCCTCTAGATCATCGATCCACCTGTAGCATCAAAGAAAAGGGGGAAATTGTTAGTATCAAAATTATACTTAGTGGCTAGAACTTTAACCCATAATGCTTTTGACTTAGAAACCAGTGACCATCCGAGTTTATCAAGTAATGCATCATTGATTTCCCTGATTTTGCAAATTCCAAGACCCCCCATCTCCTTTGGCAGGCACACTATGTCCTAATTGATTAAGCTAATCTTCTTGTTATTAGGTGTCGTACCCCACAGGAACTGACGCATGATTTTCTCCAGGTCATCACATAATTGACGCAACAGGTGGACTGTCTGCATCGTGTAAATGGGGATCGTGGCAATGATAGACTGAGTCAGTATGATTATACCTGTGAGCGATAAAAGTTTAGCTGACCACCCTGAGAGACGATGTTGAACCTTGCCTAGAATATGCTGGTAGTTTCTTTTATTAACTCGCTCGTGTAAAAGGGGCAGGCCGAGGTAACGTCCTAAATTGTTTGTAGGTCTGAATCCTAGGGCCTCGTTGAGGGAATGAGCTTGTGTAATCGGAATATTCCTAGAGTAAAAGAATCGAGACTTTTCATGACTGACCAGTTGACCGGAAGTTATGCAGAAGGTGTTTAACGTATCTCGTATTTCTTGTATCTGGTCTATGAAGACTTTCACAAACAGAATGAGATCGTCGGCAAAGAATAAGTGAGATAAAGGAGGTCTACCTCTGCTTAATCTAATCGGCTTCCACCTTCCGTTAGAGATAGAATCGTTGATTAAGTGGCCCAATCTTTCCATGCAAAGAACGAAAAGGTAAGGTGATAGTGGGTCACCCTGTCGAATACCCCTAGTGGGGTAGAAAGAGTTACTGAGCTCCCCATTCCAGTTCACTTGCATAGAAACCAAGTAGAGACACTTCATGATCAAATTAGTCAAAGAGTCTATGATACCAATCTTGAAAAGAGTATATATGATAAAATCCCAGGAGAGTCTAACATAGGCTTTCTTTACGTCCACCTTTATTGCAATGATGCCTTTTTTTCCAGATTTTCTTTTCATAGAGTGGAGCACTTCTTGAACAATAATGATATTATCTGTAATTTGATGATCGGGGACAAAACTACATTAGGTCAACACAACCAGTTCATTTAAATGAGGTTTGAGGCGAGTCATAATGATCTTGGTGATGGCTTTGTAAAGCACTGAACAAAGCGCTATAGGCCTAAATTGGGTTATCGACGTGGGCGTGGGGATGTTAGGGATAAGCACCTTAATGGTACGATTGAGTTCAATGTCCCAGACTTCATGTTGAAAAATTCATTGTATAAACAAAGTCAGGGAAGTACCTCTAGTGTGCCATTGTGATTGGTAAAAAAGGGCAATAAATCCATCCAATCTTGGTGCCTTGTTCGAAACCATATCGAAGAAAGCATTCTTGATTTCCTCTGGGTTGGGTGGATGTTGCATGTCTGTAATAGCCTAGGATGAGAGTGGAGGGAACGTGCTAGGAATTTGGGAATTCCGAGGGGCTTGGCTATCTTGTTTATAAAGATGTTCAAGAAGTCTGAGCTATCCATAAACTGCTCGCCGTGTCTGATCTCTTGATTCCCTGCTCATCTTTGAGGGTGGTAGTCTGAGATTTTCATTGACGGTTCGTGATGATGGTTTGGTAATACTTCGTATTCTGGTCTCCCTGACTTAACCATTGACATCTTGAGCATTGGTGCCAGAAAAGTTCTTCTTGGTATAGAACCTGTTCTAGCTTTGTTCTGAGAGAAGCTTTGAGATACTGAAGGGAATGCAAGTCTTGAGTTTCCAAAGATTTTTGGATTCCTTGTACACGAGTCAGAAGCCTCTTCTTTTGATGAAAAATATTCTAAAAGGTGCTAGAATTCCATTCCTGTAAGGAATGTGAGAGATTGGATAAAGCGCCACTTATATCATTGGTACACGATTTCCATTTCTTTTCTATAAGTTGATCAAAATCTTCATGTGTCAACCAGGCTGTTTGAAATTGGTAAGGATTCGTGATGCAATGCAACTTGATATTACTGTGAAGGTTCAATAGTAGCAGTCAATGATCATATTTGATGAAAGGGAGACGTTGAACCGAAGTGTGCAGGAAGGTGGATTGCCAGGAGGTTGAATAAAGAACTCGATCTAGTCTGGTTAGTATTTGTCCTCTTTTCCAGGTGAATTTGGGACCAGGATAACCTAGATCATAAAGATGACAATAATGAACATATTTATGGAAGTGATTGTTGACTACTGGTAAAAGTCTGGAGCCCCCTCTCTTATCATTTACTGTCAAGTTTGGCATTGAAATCGCCCCCCACAATCCATGGTTTAGAAGTTATACGAGCAATTTTTCTGAGATAATCCCACAGAAAGTGCTGAAGGGAATGATTCGGGCTAGCGTAAATAGCTGTAAAGTCAAAATTATGTGGGCCCCATTCAATATTAATACGTACGAATTGCTGGTGAGCTAATAGAATCCGGACCGTGATATTGACTTTCCATAATAACCAAATACCTCCGGAGAACCTTGAAGCTTCTACCCTGAATGATTGCTCAAAGCCAAGCTCCGAATAACCCTCCTTGCTCAATCACCACTGATTCTAGGTTCGACTAGCACTGTGAGAATAGGATTGTGAATCTTGAGATAATTTTTCAGGATCGGCTTGAAGGATTTTCCTCCAGCCCCTTAACAGTTCCATATGAATATAGACATGGATGATAACTAAAATCGAAGTAAACATTATGAGTCTTGAGTGTTTACTGAGGGGATATCCATTGCATTAGAGGGGTCAGGCGTGTAGTTCATCTGATTATATGTTGCTTGAGAGTCTGGAACGATAAGGGTCGCGCTTTCGGGACTCATGTCATCATCTAATTCTGGTGGACAGGAGAAGAGGACGATGGCATGGATGTGGTCCTACCTACGTCCTGATTTAGTTTTCCAATTGTCTGGCAGCTCACATCTTCTCGCATGGCTTGAGTTAAGGTGTGGTCTTTAATAACAACATCTGCATGTGAGGGGATAGAGATTGCGATGTGGTTGGTTGAGGTAGACTGGGGTTGATTTAATGACGTCCTTGCAATAGCTATGGGAACATCTTCTGCAGTCTTAGACGACGATGTCGACTGATTAGAGATTTGATGACATGGCTTGGACGACAACGTCGCGTACGTTGGGTCAAAAGCGTGGGCTGTCTCTTGGGCTCTATTGGTGCTTGGACGAGTTGTGGGCTTTAGAGGCACTTTAGCCTTGGATGTTGAAGATATGGGTCCATGGGTGGCCTTTCCTGTGGCTTCGGTATAATTATACCACATATTGGTCTTCGGCGCCATTCGTTGGTGGGAGGTCTATTGAGGGGATGTTGAAACGTCGTGAACGTTGTCCTCCCCTGTAAGCAAGTGTCCGTTATCCTGATCTTGCGGTGTCATCTCTATCAGAAGGTTGAATCTCGAGCCCCCCAACACCTCGTGTGAAGCTAGGTTCTGCCTGTCACTTCTGAGAATCATTGCTCGATTAGGCTGACGACGGGTCAGCACTGAACCTAGACCCACGATCCGTAAACCTCCGTCTAAAGGTTGGCCTCCAATTTGTCAGGTAACGAGGAAATCGACTCCTGCGCGTGGGTGGGAGGGTCCCTCAAAGCACTATGCTCTGGACGGGTTGTGGGACAGTTGGTGGCTCCATGGCCGACCAGATCACATGTGAGACAGATTGGAGGTAACCCTTCGTAAGCCACCTTTATGATTTTTCCATTCAGTTCTACGAGGGGTCGAGGGGGGGAGCTAATGTCAATATTGACGGCAACCCTAGTGAACTTCCCTCATTGTGAGTTTTGGGTATTTTCATCAATTTTCACTGTTCTTCCGATTAAGTTCCCGAATGCTTTGAGAATGACAGGATGGTACCGAGCTACGAAGAGCTCTGGAAATTGGACCCAGGTGACAACTTGTGATACCTTATCGGTCGAGGGGCAGAAGGCCGGGGTCCAGGGCTGTACCAATAGAACATGGCCAGCTATAATCCAGGGACCTTGGGTAAGTGTCTTGATGTAATCATCGACCTCAACGAAGTTAACTAGGTAAAACTCATTTTCTAAATCCACTATTTTCATGGGGCCTTGGGGATTCCACATGGATTTGATTCGGTTGTGTAGTAAATTGAAACCTATTTTTTTGCCTAAGAGTTTTACCACGACAACCTTCTCCCATTTCTTGTCAAGGTTTCCTCTTAGATTACTAGACAGTTCTAGTCCCATTTCATTTTTGCCTTGTACGTGCTTAATGTCACCTTCTTCAATTGCTATTATTTCTTCTTCTGGCCAATTTAACTTGGTGTTTGGTGTTGAATGTCTAGTGACTGCAGTGCTATAACTAGCATGAAGAGTCGGTGGGTTGGGCGATGAGGGAGGAGGGTTTTCCTCTCGTTCACGAATCCACACTTTTTTAGCCTTATGACCATCATAAGCATTAGAGGTGAGGTTATCTTTTGGATTTGGGGGATTAAGTTGCTGATTAGCTTTGAAAATCATTGCTGGTTATGTGCTTACTTTTAGTATGTTTGTCATTTTAGGCACCACACAGAATAGTGGAGCGATCAGCTCACCCAACGATGAGATGCCTTCCAAGTGTTCGACGAAAAGATTGAAAGAGTTTCGTAACTTGGGTTGAAGCTTCTTTTAAGCTAACTTGTGGGGTTGAAACTTCTTTCCTTTTTGCTAATTTTTTTTTCAAGATGAGGTAATATGTAGACAAATACAAGTTGCTTTAGTAATACTACCCAGCTCCCCCCAACCCAATTCAATACATCATTCATGTGACGGTGACTGACAGTAGTCAAGATTATTAATTATTATTAATAATTAATAATCTTGACTACTTTTATTTAATATCACTATATTGTGAGGTTGGCTATTAATGAATGCCTCCCTCTCTGGTTAACCAGAAAAAGAAAACAAAATTTAACAGCTGGAACCTACAAACTCTGAGCATAACATGCTTCTTCAATCGTGTGAAGAGTCGACAAGTTTACGAAGGCACACGTAAGCTTAAGCTTTAGCTGACTGTGGGTTAACAACCTAACATGCCTAATCATGTAAACCAGATACGTTAAAAATACCTCGGCTCCATTCATGTGAAATTAACTTTTCTCATCCACCAATTGTTGTTCCCGGTTTGTTTTACATTTATCCTATTGTTTTATACCCTACAACCAATTGCTTTAGTTGTAGTTTAGTGACAAATTATTTAAAGACATTCTTTATCTTGTACATGTTTAGATGTATATGATAAAATCCATAGGATAATTGTACATTGAAAATGAAATTATATTGAGATTATAATTATAAGATTTATATTGCATTTATGTATTATTCTTGAATATTCGTAGTCATTGTTCTATTAAGATTGGATGTTAATAAAACGTAAAAAGACTAGCACACGTTTTGTTTTTCCTTATGAAGGAAGTAGTCGATCTCCTAGGCTAAAGTATAGAGATACTTAAACAAACGTGTGAGTGCTTACTAGAGAACAAGTTCATTGAACATACTCGATATGAAAAATCCATTTGAAACATTACTTGTATATCTACGGAATTCTCATTGTGATGATTGTATAAGTGATCCTTTGACTTGAGGTCATCAAACTTATCTTGTATGGGGATTGCTGTATTTTGATACTACTTATGATCTATTTAATCATAGGTCGTTTAATCAGTAGTCGGTGGATGTAGCATGAACTATATGGAGATAGTTGAGTGATCAAGATAGGATTCATCACTCTAAAGAAATTAGGGAGAATATTTTGTTATTCTCGATTAGTATTAATTCAACAAATCATTGCCCAAGGTGAAATAATGTTTTGTAAATCGTTTACAAATGTCATTAATTAAATCGATAGCTAATGACGAAAAACTAATATGATTATACTCAAAATAGAGTAAACATTAATTCCATACCCTATGTCTAATCGGAACATTATATGTTGAAATGATTGAATTATATGGAAAATTTATACACGGAAAGGTTAGTCAAAACCACTTTGACATTCCTAAATATATGGATGGTCATGATGTGTTGCTAAACGCTAATCTTGATCTATGATTATAAATTGGATAATTAAAGATATATTAAAAGAGAATTTAATTTATCTAATTTTAATTATGAATTAAAAATAGAATTTATAATTATTGTCAATATATTTGAGAACCTAATGGATTTCACATATACAATGGGTTGAAAAAATCAAAGTTAATTTAATCAAGTTGGACTTGATTGTAAAGTTTGATAAACTTTATGATTAAATATGAGATATTTAATAAATAAGCATCAATATGAGATATTGAATCTTTTACGGGCATAATTGGTATTTAATTAGAATTATTTATAATTCTAATTAAAGTTTAATTAAAATTAGAATTTAATTGCAATTAAATTACTAAAACGTCTAAAACTTATTATAAATAGGCTTAAGCTTTATGGAGCTAACATTTCTTGCTTAATCCTCTCTGTAAGAGTTATAGAATTCTTTCAACTCATTTTGTAGATATCATTAGAGGTTGGACATTTGTGCAGCTATGGTAGTTAAAACGGATCGGTTTTGAAAACGATTTGAAAGATACAATAAGATAAATATCAAACTTTGGACTAAGATACGAATTAAGTTTTCACTTTATTATAATCTGTGTTAATCATTTTATAGAATTTAATAGATATTGATTTTTCAAAAATTAAAAATTTTTAAAAAAATTATAATTATTTTACTGCAATCGGTATCAAATCTCAACCTAATTTTTTAACATTATAATTTTGGAATTGAATTAACATTATAATTTTGGAATTGAAGTGTAGAAGGTTTGAAACATAAATCTGAAAGGTGTTGCAAATTAATGCAATACAAACCCTAAACCACAAAATTAGATATCCAGATTGAGAAATCTGGAAAAAACTCGATGGCATTTGGGTTTGTTTGGTGTGGACTGCCTATGATATTGTTGCGTGATTTGTTCTGGAAAACCCATCCCACGTCCTCCTTATTTTTGTTGTGTTGGAATAAGATGCAAATAAGAGAGTAAGGAAAGTCTTGCTCTGGGTGAATCTATAATGGTTTCTGGAGAATTTATACCGTAAGTCTTCTTGTTTCAAAATAAGAAATTGATTTTACGTGCGTTTGTATATGAGTCGCGGCTATGCGATTTTTGACTGCGCGATTTCATGAGATGGGGGGCTCTTATTTAGCAATCGAATTAGCCAGAAACATTTTTTGTTTTTCTCCTTTTTTTGTATTCGTGTTTCTGGTTGCATTCTCTGGTTGGGTCTTCTTCACCGATGCTGGCCACTGGTGGAGTATTCACCGACGGCATTACTAAAACGATGGGCGATTAACGCCCATCAAACACAATAGACGACGTGAAGCAGGGAAAAGAGAAGCGTCCAGTGGTGGCGATGAAGCTTCCAAAAAGCTTGATCTGGGCTTCATTGATGGCAACGTCGATTACGCGTTGGTGGTGAGGAGCCTTAAGTGTAGGCATGGCAGAAGCAAAAGCAGGAGGCAAAGTTAGAGAAGCTTGTAACCGGCGACAACAGCAGAGGAAGAACCCAGGTGGCTTGCGGCGGCACAAGATGAGCTGCTAGGGTTTTTCATCTTTATGTTTTAGGGCTTTCTTAAAGATGAAGATGATGATGTTTGGACATAGGTTTAAAAAAACGCTTGTTTGGCTATAAATTTTTTCTAACCTAAAACTAAGAATAAAGGGTGTTTTGACACACTTGAGATCCTCTGGCCTATTTATTGTGTACCAATCTTATCCCCTTCAATTCCAACCTCTTATTTATGTAGGTCCTACATAATTGAAAGGTTAAGATTGAAGGGGATAGAGTTGGTACACAAGAAATGGGACAGAGAATCAAGTCCCGTTTTGATAGGGAGTAGATCGTCTATCCCACTAACTCTGGTCCTACTCTGTACCATAATAAAACGTCTGCGTTTTCGTTTTATTTCAACCAACTTTCACTTTGTATTCACCCAAGCCAAGCTGAGCGTTTTCTCTGCCTAATCTAAGCCAACACTTCCTCCTCTTTTTGATTTTGCTTCCCGCTTTATTTCTTCGATCTGTCTTCTCTCCTTGATCTATTACAACCGCCCTTTTTCTTTCACACAAAGACACTCTTTCTCTCCACCAACTCATGTACTCTGTGATTTGGTATTATGAGTTTAAGAAAACAGGTGCTTTGACCACTTTTGAGGATCTGGTCTTCTGGGTTTTGGTTGATTGGAAACGGATAGCTCGGAGGAAAGAGTTTGTATGAAATTTCTCATTTTTTTGTATTTATGTGACTTCGATTGGCTTTAGGCAATTTTAGAGCTTCAGTTCTGTTTCAAGCCTTGTTAAACCCACTCTTTTAAGAAATGATTTGAACGTGTTGGGGGGGTCCTGTGCCCGTCTTAAATATCCATCAGTTCATCCTCTGTTTCTGGTTTTGTTCCTTTATAGAGTTCATCACAGAGTTTTAGAGTAGTAGTTTGTGGATCTAAGGTAAGGTTTATTCCTTTTATTTCTCGGCTTAATTGATTTCGTTGACAATTTATTTTATATATTCTATGTATCTGAATTACATGTCTACATAGGCATGACTGCATGTTGTAGAATGCGCAAAAACTTGAGGATGTGAAGAGCAGAGGGTATTTTTATTCAGTTCTTGTTCTTTAGTGATGAGAGAAATAGTGATAAATTTGGTGCTTGTTAATTCTATAAAATGTATGAATCAATTTCTATTATCGCGATAATCTTGGGTTACCACCAATACAGCATTCCATCTGGCAGCATAGTGCAGATCAATTTGAGAAACTGTTAAAGGAAATATGTTATGATGAGGATGGAGACCTTCTAATAGATTCAGCAGTGAAAAGTGTTCTAAAATTGTTCCGAAATTATCAGGTTTGAGTTAGAGAATTCCTAGAACTTTTTAACGGATAATAGTCTACTATTAAGAGTTTCAACTTATTAGTTCTGCTGCTTGGATACGTCTCTTTTGTTAGTGCAATCTGGGTGGTTTGCAATGTTTATACCTCTTGTTTTTACATTGTTTTCTTGCCTTATGCTTTCAATTTGCAATATCCTGCCGGAACATGTGAATCACCTACTATTGGAGCTTCAGTTGGCCACACACGTTGTCCTTCTATTGGGAGTTTTAAGCATCATGTTTGGCAAGCTATAAGAGCTTCATCAGCTGCTCCATATTATCTTGATGATTTCTTGTATGGTATACTGGTGTTGTGCTCTTTCATAGTTTGTTTTCCTCCTCAACAAATAAAAACTAATATTTTGCTTTATGTTCTCACTTTATGATAATTCTATAGGGATAAATCGTTGTCAAGATGGTGCTATTGTGGCAAATAATCCTACCATTTTTGCAATAAGAGAAGCACAACTTCTTTGGCCTGATACAAAAATTGATTGCTCGGTCTCCATTGGCTGTGGTTCTGTACCAACAAAGGTGCATTGAGAAATTTCCAGCCCCTTATTCCTTATCTTAATAATTTTCATAATTTCTTGGAATTTGAGCTGTAGCTATCTTTGGCTATTTAGAAACTTGCTTTGTCTATGTTCACAGTGGCTTTCCTCTCAACTATACAACCCAAATTAAAAAAAAAAAGAATTGGAGTGGTAGATTGTTGATGAAATTTGACTTTTTATTCAAAAAAAAGAAAGAATTTTGAATGTTGTTCTTTTTGTAAAATCAACCCAGTTCGTAGTTTTCAAGATGTCATCTAAGTGAAAAAGCTTTGGCAGGGGTTGTTGTAGTTCTGTATATATTTTTATGGTTTGTGATGGGAATTTAATTGGACAATTATTATACATACCATAAGAAATCTA
>JANIJH010000224.1:19476309-19490339 GCA_024520975.1 Erythroxylum areolatum
CACACTTCATAACAAAAAGGATCACAAAGCAACAGTAAAGATGTGACGCACATTGAACTATTTACTTTCTTATTCTCCGTATGATTCATAATATACGAGCATAATAGCCAAAATACAAAATAAATTACAAGTTGTAGCAACAGAACAAGTTTTCTTTTAAGTGCACTAAAACAAATCTTACAATATAAAAAATTAAAGAAAACATGTAATACCAAAATATTAATAGCGTCATACCTTCCTTTGCAAACAATGCATGACAAGTGCGGGATACACTTGGAAAGTACCTTCAGGAAAGCAATGTAATTGTCCCTTATTCCTGGAACAAATCATATAACCAAAAACCTTCAAGAAATGGAAGTAAATCAAACGCTATATGGGCAAAAGCGAAATGAGAGAAAAATAAATAAATAATAAAGTGCGATACCATGTAGAGTGAATTGAGCCATGAAACGCTCATCCTCGACTAGGCTGCAAACAAGAATGCACCAACCAAAAGCCACACAACAGTCTTCTTTTCTACTGATAATACCAGTTGGCTCCTCCGCAACAAACCGGAAGACAAGTTCATATTGGAACAACCAATTGATCACTAATAACTTAGGACCACAACTTTTTGACTCCTTGCTCTACAGAGACTGACAATTATTAATTCACGAAATTCATCAATGAACTAAGCTCTTGAGTTACATAGGAACTACCAAAACTTACAAGAAGATGAGAGAACATACATGTTGGATAATAGGAACGAAAACTTCGTCCAATTTCTCACCCCCCTTTGACAGTTCTTTAATGTACTGGAACAAAAACGAAAGACAATCCTCCAAAGAACCTACATAATTAAGAAGTGAACAACAGATAAATCGGTGAAAATTTGTAGAGCAATTATCCCCAAAAAGAAAGGGATGAAGTCTACAACTATACATATCAAATTTACATGGAAAAAGCAAAAGCTTCTTTAGATAAACACATTAACTTCGTAATAAATATTTGGACGATTGAAAGAAGATTTTAGAACTAAAAGATCTTACAAGCACAAGGACTGTATGACATGCTTCTGAACTCTACATATTGGAAGAGCAACTAAAAGTGGGTATGGTTCTCTAGCTTTTTTAATAAAGAAAAGGCTATGAGCTAAAGGATCGAAGACCAGTCTATACAAGAAACAAAGTCATCTTGAATAAAAACATCTCTAGACTCACTTTGGAACAGCAGTTGGAAGAATCTCTTGGGTGTAGAAGCTTTTGTCGAAGATGGCGTGACGCTTCCAGGAAGCGAACTGGAGGAGGTGATGTTGTGAGGATATGGACTGGGCAAGGGCTTGGGTTAAGAAGAGTGATCGAGAGCATTCTATATGTCAACTTCCTGTCATCAATCTCTTGCATAAACAGTTAAAACAAAAAGACGAGGATTTATGAATCAGCTCTGTTTTCTTTGTAACCCAAGTAAAAACATATCGTATATTCACAGATAAAGGCGGGAAAAAATCAAAGAGAAGACGAGGCATCACTCAGCTTAGCTTGGGTGAAACCAAAGTGAAAGCTGGTTTAAATAAAGCAAATCGTCGACGTTTTAGTTGTGGGACAGAATAGGTACAAGATTAATGGGACAGACGATTTGATCCCGTTTTGACACTCGTTTGGTCTTTTCTAGTATCAGAATAAGACATGTTGATGTAATGTTAATAAATTTTATTCCAAATATTTTTTAAAATTGTTTTTAAAAAAATTTTAATTTTAAACTTAATGTAATTATGTTTTAATATGATTAAGACTAATAATTATATTGATTCTTAATTAATTTTAAAAAATAATTTCTAAAATTAGAATTAATTATTTTCAATTAGATTGAAATTAATTAATTAGAAAAATAGTTTCTAAAATGATAATTAATTATTTTTAATTAGATTGAAATTAAAATATTAAACTCCTTAAAATTAAAAAATTATTTTCTTAAATAATTAAGAATGTTATTTCTTAATTATATTTATTTATTTCAATAAATTGAGATAAATTAAATTTATAAGTTTATTTTTTAGAGAATTATTATTCATTTTATTTAAAAATTGTTTCTTTTTTATGAATAATAAGTTTCTTGTTTTTTAAAAAAGAAATTTTCTAGATTAAATTTTGAAAAGTTTTTTCATTTATTAATTAAGAAAAATGTGCTTTCTTTAATAATTTTGAAAATAGTTTTCTAATTTATTAAAGAAAGGTTTTCTAATTTATTAAGAAATCAATCTCTAAACAAATAATACAAAGGACATTCTTAATTAAATTTAAAAAAATATTTAATTTAATTTTGAAAGTAGTTTCTTTTTAATATTAGAAAATAGTTTTCTAATTAAAGAAAAATAATTTCTAATGAGATTAGAAATAGTAATTACTAATTAGATTAGAAATATTCTAATTGGATAAAAAAGCGTTACTTTAATAATTTTGAAAAATGAGTTTTTCTAAATTATAATAGGTAAGAAGGATAATTTACTAAAAATTATTTTCAATTAAATTTTACCAAAGGAGTCAAGATAATTGACTATAGTTTTCAATTAAATTTAAAAATTGTTTTCAAATCGAATTAAATTTTCATTTGGAAATAGTTTTCAATTAAATTTTAAAATTATTTTCAAATCAAATTAAATTTCTATTTGAAATAAGAATTTAATTTATTTAGAAATAAATGATTTTAATCTACTAAGGGTCTCCCTTGGACATCTCAGTTTCTGTAACTTTATCCTTCTTTATTAATTCAATTTTCTATTTTCAAAAAAATTTTTTTGATACGTTCAAAGGTTTGGGTACCAGTACCACAAACATTAGGAGTATAAATTAGATCCCCTTAATTAACTTTTAAAACAATTGCATTTTCTGAGAAAGTATAATTAAAGTATAGTTCTAAGTCATTGAGAGAGTACAGGCACGCTCTGCCAAGTGCCGGTCATTTTCCCATCTGAATCTCAGTGATGAAAAGATTCTATTCCTATGAATTGCCCCTGTTAATCCCATCTAGGTTCATTTCTATCTCCACGGGGGTGCATAAGCATTAGCTAAGTAACAATGTTGCAATTACCAGTAATCCAACAACATGGTAGACACAATTAACAAAATGAACCGGACCCTATGATTGAAATGAACAAGAAGTGTACAAGCTTTCATGTAGTAACATTGTATTCAAACGGTCCAATGCAAAAGAACATAGCATGTCTAATAAATAAAAGTTTGGGAACGGTCTATACTCGTGATCACACCGAGTTCCCAAAACATGCGTGTCATAAAAACTGTACAACAGACACCCATCAAGAGATGCTTGTGTCTTTCAGAAATAAGCAGACTAAGAAACTTTGCACCCTAAAGAAAGCAAATGTGAAACTATGTACGCTTATGTTCACAAAGAGAGAACATCTGAATTGAAGCCATGAATATAAGATATGCATCTGACCAAAGGTTTTCAACAGATCACATATCATATTAACTTTGGTAGCCCATTAAAAGCCATCAGAGATCCATGTATGTTCTGTTCCTTCCTTCTGCATTACCAATCTCCATTTAACTCTAGGTTGACGAGCCATACACCTGCCAATAAGGGCGCTGGCACTTTGGCGATCAACACCATGGTGGAAGAGCAAGGTAACATCTGATAAGTTGACACATTCATCCAATATACAGGAAATGAACCACCAAGTAACATTACTGTCTTGTAGCACTAATTGCGCACTCAATTCTTTAAGACTTGTCATCCCTACTGTTCTCCGAAAACCACTAGTAGCGAAACGGGTCTCCATTTCAGACCACGCGAGAGACCCCACCACAAGAGAGCGTGTATTTGGAAAAGCATCAAATAATCCCTCTAGACTAAGCTTCAGCAGTTCATTAGGATGGATGACTTTCAAGGAATCTACTACTAGCTTTGTAATTTTGCTATTTGAAGGAAATGAACTTATGAGGGCAGAAAGATTTGCTGATTGGAGCTTGAGGTTCTCCAAACTACGAAATTCTTTTATTTCTATATTGTTTGCTTTCTCAAGAGAAAGATATAAATTACACAACTGTGCAGTTTCAAGGACAAGGGATTTGGGCTTGACACATTTTAGCTTGAGCTCCACTAGGTTCGGTGCAAATATGGCAAGTGACAGCGGAGCATTGGACACTGTCCAATAACATTTTTTGAGGCATAAGAGATTAATCTTTGGTTCTTTAAGTCCTCCAACTCCTATCAAATTTAGGACTTGCAGGCCAGGAAAGCAATAATTAACCTGGGTTAGGTCTTCATCATCTAGCCTAATGAACTCTAGTGTCAAACTTGTGAGCTTGGGTATCGGGTTTAGACCATCCACTGATAGCCAAGCATTCTTCACCTCAAGTCTCAGAAGATGTTGACCTGTAGGTGGAGATAAAGAAGTCATTCGTATGTATTGATAAAGTGTACTCGTCAAAATCAAAAACCAAAAAAACCTTAATGCAAACTGTTAACACCTGGTTAAAGGGAGTAACAGAAAACCTTGATTTTTAGGTTCTATCACTGAGTGAGATGGAGAATCTTTTAAAATTTTAGCTTGTCATTGACTTATACCTACTATCTTACATAGTTACATTTTGCTCTTCCCATAAAGAAAACCACAAGAATAGTTCATAAGCTTTCTCTTGAAGGTCCGGTAAAGTAACCAATTACTTGACCAGATTATGAAAAATTAATCTGCTTTCTTTAATCAAATGTGGAGTTTAAAACATATGTTGATTAGCATTCACTTAACAAGGTAGAATCCAATAACCATCCAACTGTCGTCCAAAGACGTAAGGATTCACTTTTTGTAAATTCATTACAGAACAAAATGCCAATAAAACCAGTTGCAATCATTCGTCATCTTCAATTTTAATTATTCCATACTATTGTACTGACTGAGAAGTCCCTGAATAGCTACTGGGAATCAATCTCTACGGGCATTTTAAGAAATTAGTCTCTCTTGCAACTTAGAATCAAGCTAACATCAACTAGGCATCCAATTAATCCCATCTCTTAACTACCATATCAAAAAGGCACCTTATACCAAAACCTCAAACTTGTCGACGTTTCCAAAACCAATACAACCTCTTACTAAGAATGAAATTGTAAATGAAATAGACATATACGAGCAAACTCACAGTACAAAGAAATCAACGCCAAGATATCCGATTTTCGCCAACAAGACTGAACCCAAAAGTCCGAAATCGA
Organism: Erythroxylum areolatum; assembly: GCA_024520975.1. NCBI lineage: Eukaryota > Viridiplantae > Streptophyta > Magnoliopsida > Malpighiales > Erythroxylaceae > Erythroxylum > Erythroxylum areolatum. Next base: position 19,481,515 of record JANIJH010000224.1, read on the forward strand.
CAACGACCTCAAGTCTCCACAAACCCTCGGCAACCACTCTTTCACAAACATGACATCCGTCAGATACAAGTCATCAGACTCGTCATCGACTTCGTCGTACGAAATTCCGGCGAGAGACTTATCAACGCCAATGGAAACGGATTCGACGGACCTCGAATTGTTAACCAGAGCATTGAAAATAGCCTTAAACGATGTGATCGCCGATTTGGACTCCTGTGACCGGGACTGGAAGTACCGAGGTAAGGTGCAGAAGAGGTTGATCGACCGAACCTCCCAGGAGAGGGCGTTTAGGGATTTAGAAGCGACTCGGCACCGAGCGAGATCGGCAGAATCGGCGAGTCGACTCAGAATCTCGATGATTAATGGTGGCGGTAGATCATCCATAGAATACAAAAGAGATGATTCGGGTTTTTATTGGTCCCGCATTATTTATCTCTGAAGGCGCGTGTGAGTAATGAGGATCATCCGAACCATAAATTTCCTTTTATCGAGAAAAAGAGGGTAAAAAGAAAATGCTTCTGAAGTCCAAGCATGGTTTTAATATCGGACCATATTAGCCATCGGACAGGAACAAATGATTTTTTTTTAATTACTTACGAGTCATTTTAAAAAGGTCCAATTATAAGAAGGTATTTTTAAGTTATCTATATTTAGATTAATCTTTATTCAAATTGGGTAGGTCTCTTGTGAGAAGCAAAACTTTAGCTCCAAGTTTTAAACAGCTATATATATGAGGACAGTTCGAACCCGCGATCTCACTTAAACCAAAAGAGCCTATTACTAACTCATCTGCACCTTGGGCTTCTAATGACTTTAAATCATCTTCGCTGTTAAGTACAAATAAGCCTGTTTTTTTGGTCCCGTCTATATTTATATCTTTTATAAATAAAAATAGTAATAAATTAATCAATTTTTTATTATTGTCAAAGAGTAATTATTACTTTTATTCTTAAAATTAATAGATTTGTTTAATTTCACTAATAAAATATATTTGTCAAGTTTTATATTTTTGATTTATCTCTTTACAGTTTAATTGAAATTTTTTGTTTTAAATTATTATTATTAAAAACTAATTATAAAGAGCCAAATTTGTTTAATGAATTGAATGATTAATTAGTATAGATATGTAATTTAGCTTAGGATAATTTAAGAATACCTTAAAGAATGATATTTAAACTTTAAAGAAATATGTTTAAAGAAAAACATTGAAAAAGAACTTAGAACAAAGTTTGAGCCCCTTCTTTAAACATACTTAAGTTAGAGTATCTTTGAGCGTCCTTTTTTGGAAGTACTTCAGCTTTTATGAGTCTTTAGATACTCCTAAAAAATTTGGAGCTTTTTATGATTACAAGGAGAACCTCCTTCAAAAATATAATTTTAATGTTTGCTATTATTCTAAATTTTATATTATGTTCAATCTTAATTTGAATTATTAGATTTATTATATATTAATAGGCATTATAGGTTTATTAATTTTATTTCAATAAAATCTTTTATTTTATATTATATATTTTACCTATTCTTATAATTTTAATTGTTTATTTATTATATATGTTACTTTTATAATGGTTTAATACCGATTGAACCTTTAAACCTTTAATTTTTCTTTTGACCGGTCCAATGTTCATCCAGTTTTTAAAACAATTATTAATAATGTAGTAATTTGCATTTTTCTATTAATGGGATTTACTATTTATTTAGTTTAGTGTTCTTGGATTTAAAGTTAATACTTTTTTGTTTAACATAAAATAAGCTATTTAAGTATCCAAAGCAAATTGGGATTAAATCAAGTCATTTTTCAAATGCATCTTATATTTAATAAAAGAAAGTGTAATATTAAAAAACTAAAAATTTCATTCTATTCTTTAACTTATTCCAATCTTTTGGCTAATGAAACAAATTGGATGATGCTATTTATGTTGGATTTTTCTTATTATAAATGAACTAAAAGGTGTCAGAAATGTCAAGGATCATATTCCTCTATAGTTCTCATTAATATATAGAAAAAAAGAGAGAGGAGATTTTTGAAATAGAATCCTTAATAATATCAAAATAGACAATTTCGATATCATTAATATTATCCAATCAAAGAAGTGATAAGATTGTATTGTATAGTAAATTATTGCATTTAGCCTAATTTAATTTTATATGAAAGATACTTGTTTAGAATGGAGAGATTTAATTTAGTCTTCACTTATTATCATGTAACTCATTAGATACTCCATATTATGTTGAATAGAGATACATAACATTTCAAACACTTTCATGTTATCAGAGCATTTGTAAATTTTTAAAATCCTTGTTACGTTGTCACTATGAGTAAGGACAACAATTCATCTTTTACCTTTGTTATTCTTGATATAAAGTGCCCTATTATCCCTGTTATGTTGGAGAAAACAACAATGAAAGAAGAGATAAATATATTGCCGAGGAAAATAATGATGAAAGAAAAGAAATGATACTGCTAATTGTTCGTATTATTAAAGGTGAAGAGGAGCTATTAAATAGGCTTTACAACCTAACAGAGATAGAAACATGTTAGGAACAAAAAACAAACGTGCATAAAAATAGAAAGATTATTGAGCAAAAATCTAAATGTCATCTTAACGTTCTACCAATCTTTAAAAATTCGACACTATCATCCTCATTATTTGACCACTAAATAATAGAAAGAGTCCTTAAAATTTCAAACTAACTACTTCTTCCAACACTCCCCCTTCATTCAAATTTGGAGAGACCTAACTAAACACAGAATTCTTCATACTTCTTCTATAGTAGATTCTTGGTGAGAAGATCTACAACTTGTTCATCTGTCTGGCAACTTGATAGTTGAACTTCCCCTTTACCTATTAGCTCCCTAACCAAATGATGTTTAATTTCACTGTGTTTTTTGTTGATTTGCTATTATAGAATAAGTCAATACTTTTGCTCATAACCCAGGTCACATAGAATTCTCCTTAGCCATATTGCCTAACATGTTGCTGAAGTTATTGTAACGTATTCAGCTTCTATGGATGAAAGAGCCACAATAGCTTATTTTTTGGAACTCCATGAAACAATTCCTAACCCTAAGTGAAGCAGCTTCCTGACGTGCTTCTTCGATCATCAATAGCTCTTGCCTAGTCACTGTCACAATATCCTTTGAGGCTGAACGAAATTGTTTTCTGATACCATATCCCCAAAGCTTTTGTTCCGGCCAAGTATCGAAGTACTCTCTTAATTGTACCAAAATGGTGCTTAGTGGGCTGATGCATAAATCTAGAGAGTACACCTATCGAGAAGCTGATGTCTGGATGTGAATGTGTCACATATATAAGACGACTAATTATACTTTGATACTGATCACCATCGACTTGCTCGATTATATCATTTGCTTGTAGTTTGTCATTGATATTCATGGGTGTAATGTCTTCTTTGCAATCCTTCATGTTGCATTTCTTCATAGTCTCATCAATGTACTTCTTTTGAGATATAAGTATTCCTTCCTTTCTTTAAATAACTTCCAATCCCAAGAAGTAAAGCAATTCACCCAATTTTGGAACATTTACTTTATGGAGATGTTAAATTCAGATATAAGCTAATTTGATGAACTAGTGTAGATCATGTCATCAATATATAAACTTACTAGCAACAAATAACTAATACCTTGCTTCTTAACGTACAAGGTTGGTTTATGTATACTCTTCTCAAAACCTTTTATATGAAAGAACTCGTCAATTTTACTATACCATGCTCTTAGGGATTGTTTGAACCCATAGAACACCTTCTTCAACCAAAGCACTTTATCTGGTTTGCTTGAACTTTTGAATCTAGGAGGCTTACATACTCTTCATTATGTAATTATCTATTTAAAAAGGCTGACTTAACGTCAAACTGATAAACTTTCCATTACTTTTTGAGCTGCTAGTGCCAGAATAAGTCGAATAGTTTCAAATCAAGCTACTAGTGAGAAGATTTCCTCATAGTCCACTCCCTGTTATTGAGCATATCCCCTTACTACTAATTGAGCTTTATACTTTTGAATACTGCCATCAACTAAGAACTTTGTTTTGAAAATCCAATTCAATCCAATGCAATTTTTACCTTTAGGAAGATTAGTTAGCTCCCATATCTTATTGCGTTGTATGGACATTAGCTCATCTTCCATTGCATGTCTCCATTCCTACTTTTCCATTGTTTCTTCCATTGTGATTGAATCCCCAACATATAAAATCAATGATGATGTAACCTCTCCCCTAATTTCAAATTAATGTCAAGGAATTCTGTCACACTCACTTCTGCGTAGCTGAGTTAACTCCATTGGAATTGATTTATTGGGAGGAGACTCTTTAGATAAAGAGGTCGCGCTTAACGATGGAATTATTCTTACTAGTGTCAAATTAGTACCTGCTTTTCAACTTCGATTTCGCCTTTTGTCTTCTTTAATTGACGTCTTATTTTTACTTTCCCACTTTCAAGCTACCTGCTCATCAAATTTTACATTTCTACTAATGGCTATGCACTCCTTTATAGGGTCATAAAGGTGGTAAGCTTCAGAGTTAGTCCAATAACCTACAAATATAAATTTTTGTGATTTATCTTCTAACTTATGCTTATCTCATGTTTTCAAAGCATAACATACACTGCTAAAGACACATAAATGACTCTCCGATGACTTGTTACCATTCCAAGCTTCATAAGGAGTTTGATTTTGCACAGCTTATGTGGGTGAGATATTTAGAAGATACACATTTGTTGCCACACCTTCTACCCAAAAACTGTTAGGAAGCCCTTTAGATTCATTATTGCATAAGCCATTTTAACTATTGTCTGATTCTTTCACTCAACTACTCCATTTTGCTCCGGAGTATAAGGTGTTGTCAATTCCTTTTTGATGCCTTTCTCCTCATAAAATTTTAAGAACTCCTCTGAAAGGAATTCCCGACCTCAGTTTGTACGTAAAGCCTTTATATTTTTTTCACTTTGCTTTTTTCCATAACTCTGAATTTTTTGAAATGCTCAAAAGTTTCTGATTTCAATTTTTAAAAATGTACCCAACTCATTTGATTATAATCATCAGTAAACAACAAGAAGTATTTACTTCCGAGAGAGACTCACTCTTTATGGGTTCAAATTATTTAGCATGAAATAGTTCTATAAGTTCAGTTGCTCTCCTAGCTTTTCTAATTAGAAAAACCTTCTTTGCTTGTTTTGTAAACACATATCCTTCACATAGCTTCCTTTGTGTAGAGATCGAAGGGAGGCCTCTGACCATCTGCTTATTTCTCAATAGTTGTAAAATCTTATTGTTCAAGTGACCATACCTTAAGTGTCATAGCTCACTGCCATCTAACTCCTTGTTAACCAAAGCCACATATGTGTTCACAGAAAAATCCAAAGGAAACATTCTATTTAGAGACATATTAGCATGAGCAAGCACTTTTCCAGATTTCTTATTCTTTATCACACATCACGATCCATTAAATATCATATAGTATTCACATTCAACTATTTGACCCACATTTGTCAAATTATGAGCTAGACAGGGAGCATAATGCAAATCTATAATGCACTTTGCATGGTTACCTATCATTACCATGGCTGCTCCAAATCCTTCTATTTGAAGTTGCTTGTCATCTTTCAACCGCACTTGAATTTTGATTGACTCGTCTAGCTCCTTAAATTTGGATCTATCTCTAATCATATGATGCGAGCACCCACTGTCAAGATGTCAGACATCATTGATCAACCCATCTTTAGAAGTGTGAGCCATGAACAAGTTGTCATCTTGTTCCTCTTCTTCTTTTACATAATTGATTTCTTGCTTGTACCAACAAAACTTCTCTATATACCTAATTTTTTTGCAATAAGAGCATTGGAATGAGATGTTACAACCTCTCCCCTTCCTCAGAATCCACCATGATCTCTATCATTTCCTCTTTAAATGGAGGATTCTGCTTCTTTATTTTGAAAGGCTTTTTCTTCATCCTTCATTGTTGTTGTTGGGCACCGTTTTCGGAACCCAACTCTTGCTCAGAATCATATGACGTGAGCATACTCCAATGAAGTCTCCTTAACCACATCGATTTTTTTTTGATACCACACATGTTTGATCCGTTTTCAGAGCCCAACATTCAGAAACCATTCATAAACGTGAGCGTATAACCTTTAGAGTTATTTTAATGGACTCCTTTTAGCCATCATTGGTTTCCCCCTCATTCTCATAACATCTCAACGCATAAGGGCGAGCCCACACAACAGATTCACAATAAACACTATTGACTTCTTCAAAATGATTGAAGCTCCAAATCTCTAAATTTGAAGAAAGAATCACTCCAATCGGAGCTCTATAGCTCAAGATATGCTTAAAAATCTAACGTATATGCATAACCTCGTTATGCTCTTTCAATCGATCCCTCATTTTCTTTCCATCAAAATTTGTCAAATCAACTCCAAAAGATCCAAATTTTCATGGAGAGATAGATACACGTATTAGGAATCAATCTCCTTAGCTTAATTTGGAGGTTGGACAAAGAAGTTATGACCAAAATAATCCAACATATTCATGTCCTTACTTGAATTGTATATCCTTTGGTGCAAATGCCATAACTCTCACTAAGGGTGTTGGATTGACTTTGTTCTTAGACCATTAGAAAGTAGACTTCTAAATCTACAACTTTTGTGAAGACTCCAAAATGAAATTCTATCATTTAGAAGGTTAAAACAGGGACCGTGTGAATTCATATGGGCAGGCCGTGTAACTTTCGGGTGGAATTGTGCTCCAACGCTGGAAACACACGACCTGTGTGATTTTACACAGGCAGGCTATGTAACCTTCGGTTGAAAAAAAATTTTCACCCTCCAAGACCCCTCCAAAGGATCCTAAACCCATTCTATCATCCCTTTTCCTCATATTCTTCCCAAATTCAACTCTTTCTAGTGCGGTATCACTTCATATGCTCTAAGTATTCAGGATACACGTCCTTTACGACATCCTAACTTGTAATGAACATAACTCTCAACTCTGATATCCAAAAATGGCATGCTTTATATTGTTGGAAAGATAAAAAGATAAGCTACATCTTTCATGAAGACATATTTGTCTAATTCCTCTTAGATCGATTCAGTTTTTCCTTAGAAGTCAGAGTACACATTTTACCCTCAAGAACAACTTGAAATTTTATCCCAAATTCTCTTCCTCTATGACAACATCATTCATAACAATTCGACTTTCAATTAGAATTCATCCAACTCTCAAACTCAATTTATTTGACTCCTCCTATTTAATAACATCTCATCATTTACCAAACATCCTATCTTTCTTTTCCATAATATCTCACTTATATATATAATAATAGTTTATGCTCAAGATTCATCATCTTAAGTTGATAATTTCAAACATATCTAGTTTCACTTAACATCATCCATGCATAATTCATATTTCATTAACATCATAAGATAAATGTTTACAAAACTTTAATGGCGTCCCAAGCCATATTACGTCGTCAATATCAAAAATTCGAAATACAACAAAAGGTACAAAATCCCATAATTCTCAATATATGTCTAACGTCTTATTTTTACATCAATCTAACTTAAAGTACAACATATGCATAATCAAACGATGCCTTGACTTTCTTTCACCCGATCTCTTTCTCATTTCTTAGAGATGAGAATGAAAGGGGGTGAGCTTAAAAGCTCGTGGGTAACATGCTTATAACCGAGAAACAAGCAAAAACCATTGAAATATTTATTTCAATTGTAAAAATTCACATTGTAAAATCCAAGTAACACAAAATTTCTAAATTCACAACTTATCAAGCAATTCATAAACATCATAAGTCATGATTCAATGCATCATCACATTAAACACATTTGATGAAATTTTGCATCAAAACATAATACTCAACTTCATCATATCTTAACACATCAAAATGCAAAGGTACACACAATTGACTCGAGGGTTCCATGAACAAAACAGAGAAAACCGAAATTTACTCCGTGAACAAAACGAGTCCACTTTTCAGATCTCGTGGGCCACAAACGGGCAGTCGGAAGAAGGCTTTATGTCGACGTGCACGTGACTACAAAACGGTTCCTCTCTCGCCCAAACAAAGCACATAAGCAATGCTCAAAATTGTTTTATCAAAATGAAATGCTTTCATACTTTTCATATTCTTTTTCTTCTTTCCATTCAATTCAAAATGCCATGACATAATTCAATGGCATAACATGATCATATATCAAAATGAATTTTTGCATATTCACAATAATTCAATTCCGATCCATGAAGCATATACACACATATAAGTAAATTCTTTAAATCATTTGAAAACAGTATATGCACATTTATGAGGTACTTGAAATCATTTTATTCTCTTGATTTGAAAAAAATTTAATGGCTCATTATTCAATTATAAACATGAAACCCACCTCGTTTTTCTTGGACATCCAACCTCAAATGTTCCCTTCCTCTTGCTCTTGGATAGGTTTCTCTTGATTTCCTAAAACAAACCAAAATCCTCCTTCAATTCCAATTCAAATGGAAATCTCCCAGTTTCACAAAATTCCTAAAACTTCAAAATCACAATAAATGAAATCAACATAAATCAAACTCAAACTTAACCTATCCATAATCCATCTAAGCTAGAAAATCCAAAACTTAGCTTAGAAACCCTAAAATCAAATGGATTCCCCTTAAACCATCTTCTTTCTCCATTCATCCCCACACAAAACCCTATCTTTTCTACTTCCTTCTTCAACCCAAACAAGAAGAAAATAACATGGAGCTTACCTTAACAAGATGATTTTTCCTCTTCTTTCTTCTTCTTTCTTCCTTTTCTCTC
>JANIJH010000224.1:19508691-19534506 GCA_024520975.1 Erythroxylum areolatum
CATTATTTTACAATAAATTATTATATTTAGATAATTATTATATATAGATATATATTATATATAGATAATTATTATATGTAGAAATAATTATAAAATAATAAAGATATATATAAACTAAAATGAATAAGATATAAAAAAGATTAAATTAAATAAACTACAACTGTACAATATGATAATGAACTATTATGTAATTTTTAAAAAATTTAGAGACTATTTTATAAATTTAAAAATTACTCAAAATGGTACCTAGTATTAATTGGTACCGATTCAGTCATGTATGAAAACTCAATTTGATACTAAATCTGGTACGGTATTCATAATATTGAGTTCACATAATCATCCGAATTAATTCGAACCTAGAGCTAGAGAATGCAGTTTTTGTTGGCTGTCCCACAAGGCAAAAGGCCCATCGCCTTTTACAATCTCGGGCTGCCACCCCTTTACCTATTACTACTTACGACCCTTTAACTGAACCCACTAGCCAATCACAATTTGAATCTTCCACACCATTTGTCCAACCTTCATTTGAATTGGTTTTCACACCTTCATCTAATCCTATTACATATTTTTCTAACCTGAGAAACTCTATATTGGAGCATGAACTTATCTTTCAATCATGTAACCCATCCAACTCACTTGCTATACCACCAAATGAGGTCGTTATGAACCCATCTTTTCCCACCCATCCGCCTACCCTTGTACCTGAACCTACCCCATCCTATATGTCGTGAAACAACCAACACAAGCAACACTTAAAGAGTAAAAAGACCACCAATTTCCCTGACTGATTATTAACGGGGCCTATGCTGAATCTTCTTCGATGTTTACAAGTACAGAATATCTCATTTCCCATTATCGGTGCTTAAGTACATATTCATATGGCTGTTTAAACTTCATCAATTCCATCACAAAGAACATTGAAAAGCAACAACAACAACAAACAGTTTGCTGGATTGACAACAAACTTAAGCATTGGTTGAGAAGTGATTGTGAATATCAATCCAGCAAACTTAAATTTCATCAATTCCAGCACAAATGATGAGAGAGATATTGCTTGAGAAGTGACAGTGACTGACAACAAAAAATGTTTGTTGTCCATCTCAAACACTTTCAATTAAAAATTGTTGACACGAAGGTTATTTTATTCTTCATTTTGAAAAGCATTAACAACAACAACAAACAGATAATTGCAAAACTCAGACAACACGCCTGCAGATTGTGATCCCATCACCTAATGGAGCATGAGAAATTTGGACACGGGAATCAGCTGCAAGTTTTTTGTTAAGTTGGATTGTAAACTGTCTACCCTCTCTCATACCCTCTGGAGTATACTCCTCCGGCATAGCCACAGTGCCTCCCCACAGTGTATTATCGTAAACAACTATCCCACCAACCTTCAGTAGTTTAATCAGCCTCTCATGGTAGTTCCAGTAGTTCACTTTGTCAGCATCAACAAAACCAAAGTCATAACTGCCTTCATTTCCAGGCTGCAGTTCCATCCATTATAAATGAATCTCAATTGATAGAAAATGTATTAAGAGAGTTTGCAACATGAAATGCTCACATCTTCTAGTAGCTTGTCAAGAACTGGTAGAGCCTCTGATTCAATAAAGTTTATTTTGTGTTCAACACCAGCTTTCTTTATAATGGGCAATCCTATCTCGTAATTCTCAAGATTCACGTCTATAGCAGTAATCTGGAAGAAATTTTCTTGTCTTTAAGATAATTAAGAAAAGGTATAGCAAACTGTTGATCTGTCAAATAACATGAATGAATATCACCTTGCCGTCCTCAGGGATTGAGAGAGCAGTAAGGAGAAGAGAATAACCAGTGAAAACACCAATCTCAATAGTGTTCTTCGCATTCACTAGATTCAAGAGCATAGCCATCAATTGAGCTGCATCTGGTGCAGTGGCCATCGTAGCTCTACATACTCAATGATATAAATTCATAAAATTAAGACCTTTGGAAATTGATGAACATGCTAAGCACTTCAAACTCACATAGTCCATGTTTTTCATTCTATAAATTTGGTTCAATTAATGTGGATTTCCTTCAATTTATTTTTCTTAGAAAACACATTTACCAATTATTTCAATTTATTTCATATATTTGTCTGTTGACCAGCTCAGCACTCTGCAACTTAGTATCAGTAGGAAATCCAAAACAATCACAAGCAAGACTTTTTTGTTTGAAGATTACAGACTTGAATTTGAGTGGATATTACTACCTCTACCAAAGAAGAATCACCATTATTTGATGATATGGAGAAGGAATACCTCGGGTGGCTAGCAGTAGCACTCCTGAGCTCTCTGAGAGGCTCCGGCTCACGTGGCAAGACACTAGTTTCCAGGATATACTACATGTGCAACAAAAACATTTTACCAATATTTACATAAAAAGAACTGGAACAAGAAACAGTACTTGTCCGGACAAACTGACAAAGTTAGCAGCCAACCAGAAGAACATGAGCAGAAGACGAAACATGAAACAGTTGACATCAGTACCTGATACAATGTTTGACTCTCTAATAACCCCACCTTCGACACAGGTACAGCCCTTTTGACTTCGTTGTCCATTTTCCTGAATCTGATTCACACTCCACTTATACAATTCAATATACCATGTCAAAAATGAACAACAATCCCAATCTATTTTCAAAAGTTCCAAGTTCACGAGATTAGAGAAGAAAACAAGAGTCTTCTTCTCGAACTCATGGTTAAATTCACAAACTTGAAAAAGCGATTGCCAACACAAACACGGAATGACGTGACAACAAAAGGACATATAATAGGAACGTGACATCAAATGGCCGATAAAAGGAGAAGTACCCGGTTCGGAATTCGGGTGACTGAGAAAGCGCGGAATTAGCCTAACGCTGTGTAATTCTGGATCCAACGCGCAATTGAAGATGAATAGCTGAATATGGACGATGATTCCTACGGCTGACCTCTTCGCCCTTCTCTTTAATGGCTTTGATCAAGCTGTAATCTTTTTATATATATATATATATATATAATTATTGTGATGTATAATTGATTACTTTTAAATATAATTAATTAATTAAAATTTAGTTAATTAATTAATTAATATAATTGATTAATTATTTTAGATATAGTTAATTAATTACAATATAATAAATTAATTATATTTTCTCTTTTTAGTAATTAAATATAATTAATTAAAATATAATAAAATTGGGTGTAAAATAAAAATTTAACAAAATTGAATTTGAAAATTTTTTTCTTAATCAATGTTTGTCAATTTTATGTCAGAAAGGAAACGGATCTTAAAATCTTCCGGATCAAGTATATTTAGCTGACGTCAATATCTTTAATGCTATTGCAACAAAGTTCTGATAATCATACTCAATTCACTGATACCCAACGACCGTACGTAGTGCACTCCATTTATTCCTTAAACAACTCAAGCATAAGAAAAACTAGGAAATGCGTCTGCAGATGGTGAGACCGTCGCCGAGAGGAGCAAGTGACATTTGAACACGAGAATCAGCTGCAATCCTCTGGTTAAATTCTACGGTGGAGAGCCTCGTTGACATGATTGACTCAGGAACATCCTCTTGAGGCCAAGCAACAGTGCCAAACCACAGTGTATTATCATATACAATTATCCCTCCAACCTTAACTAGCCTTATTAACCTCTCATGGTACTCCAAGTAGCTTCCCTTGTCTGCATCTACAAAGGCGAAGTCAAAGCTCCCTCCCTCAACTTCCTGCAATCAAAAGACAAAAGAAATAATTATTCCAACTAGTAGTCTTATAGTCCTGAGGTGTTTGTTTGAATTCGAAGTTAAGGATTAGGTTTTAGGACTTCTCCGTGTCTAAGTCTGCATGAGCGTGTATGTGAATATAAAGAAGTGGAAATGGTTTTTCATGGGGTATCTTACATTTTCGAGGAGTTCATCGAGAACTGGTTGAGCAGGAGAGTGAATGAAGTTGATTTTGTGTTCAACTCCAGCTTTTCTTATTATTGGCAATCCTATTTCATAAGTTTCGCGAACAGTATCTATGGCCGTAATCTGTGTACCACCAACTCATATGAATGAACTCTAGTTTTGGTTGATTCAACAATATGTATGAATGTATTAAACCAATTGGTATGAAAGAAAAAAAGACCTTGCCATCGTCAGGAATTGCAAGTGCGGTAAGGAGAAGAGAGTATCCTGTGTATACGCCAATTTCGATTGTCTTCCTTGCGTTTATAAGCTTCAAAAGCAATGCCATCAACTGACCTGAATCAGGGGATGTACCATAAAAAGCCCTGCATCATAAATTTACAGAACTTGTTCAAGGGTTTGGATAATCCGATTCTTTCATCGGATGAAGTGTGCACAGCAACTTGAAACGTGAATATATATCATCTTTCTAAATGTACGTGTAGGGCGTATCCTCAGAATAGTGTGGTGCCTTGTATACTTTGCAACGAGTTTATGTTAAGCAGATGATAGAATCCTCAAGATACTTTCTTTCTTCTCTTCAATAAAGCATTTCAATTTCCATTATCTCTTTAATCTGTGCTTTGGTACGTAAAATAGGCTCTTAAAAATTGAGGGAATATTATTACATTCAGGTGATTATGGAATATTCTCAATAGTTTGTCTTATAAATCTTAGTGAACAGGCATTAAAAATAGAATTGTTGAAAAGAAGATTATATACTAAATAGGAAAAAGAAAGGAGGTCTGGTTACGTAGGGTGACTAGCAGTGACATCTCTGAGCTCCTTCAGGAGCTTTGGTTCCAGTGGATAGACACTAGTCTCCATTATGTACTGCAACCATGCCCACATCAGTATGGCATTAGGTAATATACTGGGATTCAGTAATGGAAAAACAAAAATGGTAGAACCATGAAAAGCACCTGCTTCAATTCCTTACTCTGCAATATGGTTGTATGACGATTTAAGTCTCTGCTGCTATTTTTTTCCATTGCTGTCTAAAATAAAAATTTTGTAAACTAATACCAAATATATTAATAAAATTCACAATATTCATGTTTACATATAATGTCATAAATTACACGTTTATATATAGGAAATTTTGAGCCACTACCATAAACAAAGAAAGGGAAGAAAACCCAAGGGACAATATTAGAAACAGCCTACTCGTATAAAGAGCTCTGGTTTCTCTTCCAAACGTTGCAGAGACTTTCAAAGGTGTAATTAATGCTTTGGTTAGAGAAGCCTGAACTAAATGGAACTCCTTAGTGCATAGAGTGAAGGAATTTGGTCCATTATATAACTAGCTAGCTAGCTGGTGTGGCTTCACAAGCTTTTTGTTTACCTTTCATACCACCTGTATATTAGCATATTTTGGCGCTTTCATTTGATTCTCAGTTCTCAACCAACTTTGCATTTAGTTACCTTATGAATGGAGCAACATTCTCTACTTAAATTTTGTGTTTGTATATATATATATTTTTGGTTTCTGAGTGCTAATAAAATGGCTCGAGAGCTTATCACAATCTTTAATGCAAGTCCACAAATATACAGAAGTAATAATAAAACAAGATGCTGTTTTCTACTATATAAACATCCTTTACCTCCGAACTGAAACGGGTACATCTGAAAAATTAACGCTGAACTGTACCAGTTTCTGTGACAATGACCGAGATTCAGGACTTAGTATCTCTAAGCACTTGATCTCTATAACGGATCAATGAGCTTCTAGCTCAATGGTACTGATCCCAATCCCTCAACTCTCTGAATTAGAGTTAAGAATCCCCTGTCAAACCAAGAAAATCCCCTATCTCATCCCCACTTATAAGAGAATTTTCTTTCTTGAATCTTTCCATATGATGTATATAAAAGGAAATTTTATTATCCACAGACAAAGCTCAATTCATTTTAGCAACTTATAAACTCTGTAAACATATATGAAAACTATACAGCCGTGCTCAAGAACGTGGATACATATTACCTTTCATCACTATAATGAACACAGCACTAATAGATGAAACAGAATCTATCACCAACCAAGAGATCTATGGTATAGTTTCTTTTTCTTGTTCCACCCTTCGTCAGGATTCCTATAAAGACGTGAAAGAATAATAACCCCAAGACTTGTATAATACTTTCCTTCTGTACTATCTTTATTTCCTATTTTGCGGGAGAGACAATAAGTGTGCAGTAAACGAGTAATAGTCAGGTAGTTTTGGGTGAACATGACTGGCTTTCTTAGTTGTGCTCTCACGGGAGATAACACCAGATGAACTAGAAAATTTTGAAATTTGAGCACTATCCAAGGCTGTCTTACGAGGAGGATTGGATGTTTGTTCTTGTTCCCTGAACGATGATTTTTTAGACTCTAAAACTGCCTTATGGTATGCTTGCTCTGCTGATCTAGGCTGCTCAGGATTTGTCAAAAAGTCTAGGCTTTTGGACTGGGGTGAAGGAACTTTTTTGGCAGTGGTAGCATACGAATCCCTTGAGGTTGATTCCTTATTCAAGGATCTCTCAGTCTGACTCCGCTCTGGAGATGCTTGTTCTGTTGATCTCCCTCGGTCAGAAGTTCCCCTATAAAGTGAACTCTTGGCCCGATACTGCAGTTTTCCTTGAGTTTCGTTAGTATAAGGATTATAGGATTGTTTTTTTCTTTCTACGGAATGGTCTAGAAGCAGTGAAGATTTCAATGGTATTGACGTCATTGAATTATAAACCTTGTTCCTATCCAAGCGTAACCATTTTGTTCGTCGAGAAAATCCAACACCAGAATGTCTTTTGACAGCTGCCTGTCCGGGAAGATTATCCTCAGAATCATTATTGTTCAAATCAAAAAAGTTTCTAGAGCTAGATTTTTGGATCACTTCAACACTTGCATTTCCATTAACAAGAATCTGTTGTGAGAGCTCCTGATCTGAATCATTACTAAAATCAAAATGTCTGCTTGAGCTTGATGTTTTATCTACTTTTGGGGTGCACTGTCTCGTTGTACGGATTTGGATCAGTAGCTCCATAGCTAGTATCACCAGTCTTAGCAGAAGATTGCTGAATCCTGGCTGAAGTATGCTGCGCCTCTTGTCTGGGTTGCAATGAATAGCCTGCTGAATTCCTGTGATGTCCCAGTTGTTTATATCCTTTGTTCTGGAGCCCACCAGTCAACATTCCAAAGTTCAACCCTTTACCACTATCAAGACTTGAATCATCAATGGGTGTCCTAGCATACAATGTGTCAGGTGATTGGTGTTGCTGAGCATTCTCTTCAATTGATGAAAATCTTGAAGGCTGTAAGCTATCATTTGAACCATTCAGTTTGGCATTTGCAAGTCTGCAGTGAAATTCATCATATATGTTGGATTTTAGAATCAGATACTAACAAAAATATAATAGAATAGGAAAGAGATAAAACAAGAGATAATTTATTAATAGGTTCACTTTACGTTGACATGAAAACCTAAATATATAGAGAATGAAATAACAAACTTAGCTAATATCTAGATTAAAAAAAATCAAATTCAAAAGTTTAAATCCTAATTAGATAATAACTTTATCTTAATAGATAAAATTTTATTTTTTAACAAATATTTTATCTTTAAACAAAAACTTCAATTTTAACTTTGAATCAATCTTTTCAACCCTCTACCTTGATTCAAAGTTGCATAAAATTCAAACTTTATGAAACACATCTCTCCAAATTTTTTATTTGTGAAGCACTTCTCTTCACTATATGATGCACTTTCTCATCATCTTTTCATTCTTGAGCACTTCTCTCAACTAATTCTGTAGAGCACTTCTCTCTATGATGTGTTTTAGTGCACTTCTCACCAACTAGAAGAGGTTGTCTTCTTCTATCACTTACATTATATTTGCTTATTTTTCATTATTAAATTTGCAATCTTTTTTTATAAAATATCGAGATTTCCTTTTATGCCAATAATCTTTCTCTTTATGACCAAACTTCTCATAAGGACCATACTGGGAAATATTTTTCTTTCTTTTTTGATGACGGAACCTTTGCTAGATAGGCTCTCTCTTCCATCTTTTCAAAGATAAGATATTTGTTTTGTTAGAAAGATTGATGGAAAGTTAAAATTGAAGTTTTTGTTTAAAGATAAGATATTTGTTAAAAGATAAAATTTTATCTATTAAGATAAAGTTATTATCTAGTTAGAATTTAAATTTTTGAATTTGATTTGTTTTATTTAGATATTAGCTAAGTTTTTTATTTTATTGCTTATATATTTAGGCCTTCAAAATCAATGTAAAGTGTAACTCATCAATAAATTGTCTCTTTCGTTATCTCTTTTTTATTCTACTTTATTTTAGTTAGTTTTTTTATTCCAAATTTTAACATGGTATCAGAGCTTTAAATCCTTGAGGGGCTGTGAGATTGAGTGAGTTCTCATGGCTGCCAACAATTCAACAATTATCTCACCCCCAAGTTTCAACAATGAAAATTATCAAGATGGACTGTTATGATGAAAGCTCATTTAAAAGGTCTTAACTTGTGGCAATGGGTAGAAAATAAAAGGGAATTACCACCTCTAGAAAATAACCCAACACTCAATCAGTAAGGGCTCATGAAGAAGAAGAAGCAAGAAGCAAAGGAAAGACTTAAATGCAACTGCAAAAGATTTGGCCAAACTCTTTTTTGAATTAGTTGAGAGAAGTGCTTAATAATGGTAAGATGTTGAAATTTAGAATCAGAAACTAACTAAAATAAAGTAGAATAAAAAAGAGATAATGAAAGAGGCTATTTATTGATAAGTTACACTTTACATTGATGTTGAAACCCTAAATATATAAGCAATGAAATAACAAACTTAGCTAATATCTAGATAAAACAAATCAAATTCAAAAGTTTAAATCCTAACTAGATAATAACTTTATCTTAACAAATAAAATTTTATCTTTTAATAAATATATTATTTTTAAACAAAAATTTCAATTTTAACTTTGAATCAATCTTTCTAATATTCTATCTTGAATCAAAATTTCAGATAAAACAAATCAAATTCAAAAGCTTAAATCTTAACTAGATAATAACTTTATCTTAATAGATAAAATTTTATCTTTTAACAAATATTTTATCTTTAAACAAAAACTTCAATTTTAACATTGGATCAATCTTTCCAACACTCAAGGTTCCGTCATCAAAAATGAAAGAAAAATTATTTCTTAATATGGTCATTATGAAAAGTTTGGTCATAAAGAGAAAGATTGCTGGCATAAAAGGAAGTCTCGATATTTTATGAAAAAGGATTGCAAGTTTAATAATGAGGAATAAGCAAATATAATGCAAGTGATAGAAGAAGACAACCTCTTCTAGTTGGTGAGAAGTGCATTAAGACGCATCATAAAGAGAAATGCTCTATAGAATTAGTTGAGAAAAGTGCTCAACAATGGAAAGATGACGAGAAAGGGCATCATACAGTAAAGAAAAGTGCTTCACAAATAAGAAATTTGGAGAGATGTGATCCATACACTACAAGAAAATTAAAGTTTTGCGATGTAAATTACCGACAGAATTTGTACACATTCTGTCGGTAAGTTTATTTAGCGACAGAATTTACTAACAAAAAAAGCATCAAAAATAAGCCCGTAGGAAAATTTACCGACTAAAATTTTTATACCGTCGGTAAATTTTAGCGACGAAAAATTTGTTCGATCGGTAAATTTATCAAAGGAGAAAATTTATCTGTCAAAAAATTACCAACGGATTTGGTTTTCCATCGGTAATAAAATCCTAGCTAGATAATAACTTTATCTTAATAGATAAACTTTTATCTTTTAACAAATATCTTACCTCTTTGAATCAATCTTTCTAACATTCTCCCTTGAATCAAAATTCTAGATAAAACAAATCAAAGTCAAAAGTTTAAATCTTAACTAGATAATAACTTTATCTTACTAGATAAAATTTTATCTTTTAATAAATATCTTATCACTAAACAAAAATTTCAATTTTAACTTTGAATCAATCTTTCCAACACTCAAGGTTCCGCCATAAAAAATGAAAGCAAAATATTTCTCAATATTGTCATAACAAAAAGTTTGATCATAAAGAGAAAGATTGCTGGCATAAAAGGAAGTCTCAATCTTTTATGAAAAAGGATTGCAAGTTTAATAATGAAGAATAAGCAAATATAATGCAAGTGATAGAAGAAGACAATCTCTTTTAGTTGGTGAGAAGTGTATTAAGACGCATCATAGAGAGAAATGCTCTATAGAATTAATTGAGAGAAGTGCTCAACAATGGAAAGATGATGAGAAAGTGCATCATACAGTGAAGAGAAGTACTTCACAAATAAGAAATTTGGAGAGATGTGCTCCATACACTACAAGAAAAATAAAGTTTAGTGACATAAATAACCGACGAAATTTGTGCACATTCCGTCGATAAGCTTATTTAGCGACAGAATTTATTAACGAAAAAAGGCATCGAAAATACGGTCGTAGGTAAATTTGTTGACGAAAATTTTTATATCGTCGGTAAATTTTAGCGACGGAAATTTTGTTCAATCGATAAATTTACCAAATGAGAAAATTTATCTATCAAAAAATTACTAACGGATTTGGTTTTTCCGTCGATAATTAAATCCTAATTAGATAATAACTTTATCTTAATAGATAAAATTTTATCTTTTAACAAATATCCTATATTTAAACAAAAACTTCAACTTTAACTTTGAATCAATCTTTCTAACATTCTCCATTGATTCAAAATTCTAGATAAAACAAATCAAATTCAGAAGTTTAAATCCTAACTAGATAATAACTTTATCTTACTAGATAAAATTTTATCTTTTAATAAATATCTTATCTTTAAACCGATACTTCAATTTTAACTTTGAATCAATCTTTTCAACACTCAAGATTCCTTCATCAAAAATGAAAGAAAAATATTTCTCAATATGGTCATTATGAAAAGTTTGGTCATAAGGAGAAAGATTGTTGGCATAAAAGGAAGTCTCCATATTTTATGAAAAAGGATTGCAAGTTTAATAATGAAGAATAAGCAAATATAATGCAAGTGATAGAAGAAGTCAATCTCTTCTAGTTGGTGAAAAGTGCATTAAGACGCATCATCGAGAGAAATACTCTATAGAATTAGTTGAGAAAAGTGCTCAATAATGGAAAGATGATGAGAAAGTGCATCATATAGTGAAGAGAAGTACTTCACAATTAAGAAATTTGGAGAGATGTGTTCCATACACTACCAAAAATATAAAGTTTAGTGACTTAAATTACCGACGAAATTTATACACATTCCGTCTGTAAGCTTAATTAACGATAGAATTTACTAACGAGAAAAGGCGTCGGAAATACGACCATAGGTAAATTTGTCGACAAAAATTCTTATACCGTCGATAAATTTTAGCGACGAAAATTTTGTTCGGTTAGTAAATTTACCAAAGGAGAAAATTTATCTGTGAAAAAATTGCCAACGGATTTGGTTTTTCCGTCGGTAATTAAATCCTAACTAGATAATAACTTTATCTTAATGGATAAAATTTTATCTTTTAACAAATATCTTATCTTTAAACAAAAACTTCAATTTTAACTTTGAATGAATCTTTCTAACATTCTCCGTTCACTCAAATTTCCAGATAAAACAAATCAAATTCAAAAGTTTAAATCTTAACTGAATAATAACTTTATCTTACTAGATAAAATTTTATCTTTTAATAAATATCTTATCTTTATTACAAAAACTTCAATTTTAACTTTGAATCAATCTTTCCAACACTCAGGGTTTCGTCACGAAAAATTAAAGAAAAATATTTCTCAATATGGTCATTATGAAAAGTTTGGTCATAAAGAGAAAGATTGCTGGCATAAAAGGAAGTCTCGATCTTTTATGAAAAAGGATTGCAAGTTTAATAATGAAGAATAAGCAAATATAATGCAAGTGATAGAAGAAGACATCCTCTTCTAGTTGGTGAGAAGTGCATTAAGACGAATCGTAGAGAGAAATGCTCTATAAAATTAGTTGAGAGAAGTGCTCAATAATAGAAAGATGAGAAAAAAGTGCATCATACAGTGAAGAGAAGTGCTTAATAAATAATAAATTTGGAGAGATGTGCTCCATACACTACAAGAAAATAAAGTTTAGCGACTTAAATTACCGATGAAATTTATACACATTCCGTCGGTAAGCTTATTTAGTGACATAATTTACTAACGAAAAAAAGCGTTGAAAATACAGCCGTAGGTAAATTTTCAGACGAAAATTTTTATACCGTCGGTAAATTTTAGCGGCGAAAATTTTATTAGGTCCGTAAATTTAGCAATGGAGAAAATTTATCTGTGAAAAAATTACCAACAGATTTGGTTTTTTCGTCGGTAATTAAATCCTAATTGGATAATAACTTTATCTTAATAGATTAAATTTTATCTTTTAACAAATATCTTATCTTTAAACAAAAACTTCAATTTCGACTTTGAATCAATCTTTCTAACATTCTCTCTTGATTCAAAATTCTAGATAAAACAAATCAAATTCAAAAGTTTAAATTTTAACTATATAATAACTTTATCTTACTAGATAAAATTTTATCTTTTAATAAATATCTTATCTTTAAACAAAAACTTCAATTTTAACTTTGAATCAATCTTTCCAACACTCAAGGTTTCGTCAC
The DNA here is from genome assembly GCA_024520975.1 of Erythroxylum areolatum. Classification (NCBI taxonomy): domain Eukaryota; kingdom Viridiplantae; phylum Streptophyta; class Magnoliopsida; order Malpighiales; family Erythroxylaceae; genus Erythroxylum; species Erythroxylum areolatum. Next base: position 19,521,289 of record JANIJH010000224.1, read on the forward strand.
CAAAAATGAAAGAAAAATATTTCTCAATATGGTCATTATGAAAAGTTTGGTCATAAGGAGAAAGATGACTGGCATAAAAGGAAGTCTCGATATTTTATGAAAAAGGATTGCAAGTTTAATAATGAAGAATAAGCAAATATAATGCAAGTGCTAGAAGAAGACAACCTCTTCTAGTTGGTGAGAAGTGCATTAAGACGCATCATAGAGAGAAATGCGCTATAGAATTATTTGAGAAAAGTATTCAACAATGGAAAGATGATGAGAAAGTGGATCATATAGTGAAAAGAAGTTCTTCACAAATAATAAATTTGGAGAGATGTGCTCCATACACTGCTAAAAAAAGAAAGTTTAGTGACTTAAATTACCAACGAAATTTGTACATATTCTGTCAGTAAGCTTATTTAGTGACCAAATTTACTAACGAAAAAAAGGCGTCGAAAATACGACCGTAGGTAAATTTGCGGACAAAAATCTTTATACCATCGGTAAATTTTACTAACGGAAATTTTGTTCGACCGGTAAATTTATCAAAGGAGAAAATTTATCTGTAAAAAATTTACCAACGGATTTGGTTTTTCCGTCGGTAATTAAAACCTAACTAGATAATAACTTTATCTTAGTGAATAAAATTTTATCTTTTAACAAATATCTTATCTTTAAACAAAAACTTCAGTTTTAACTTTGAATCAATCTTTCTAACATTCTCCCTTGATTCAAAATTCTAGATAAAACAAATCAAATTCAAAAGTTTAAATCTTAACTAGATAATAAATTTATCTTACTAGATAAATTTTTATCTTTTAATAAATATCTTATCTTTAAACAAAAACTTCAATTTTAACGTTGAATCAATCTTTCCAACACTCAAGGTTCCGTCATCAAAAATGAAAGAAAAATATTTCTCAATATGGTCATTATGAAAAGTTTTGTCATAAAGAGAAAGATTGCTAGCATAAAAGGAAGTCTTGATATTTTATGAAAAAGGATTGCAAATTTAATAAGGAAGAAAAAGCAAATATAATGCAAGTGATAGAAGAAGACAACCTCTTCTAATTGGTGAGAAGTGCACTAAGACGCATCATAGGGAGAAATACTCTATAGAATTAGTTGAGAGAAGTACTCAACAATGGAAAAATGAAGAGAAAGTGCATCATACAATGAAGAGAAGTGCTTCACAAATAAAAAATTTGGAGAGATGTGCTCCATACACTACAAGAAAAATAAAGTTTAGTGACTTAAATTACCAACAGAATTTGTACACATTCCGTCAGTAAGCTTATTTAACGACAGAATTTACTAACAAAAAAAGGCATCGGAAATACAGTCGTAGATAAATTTGCCAATGAAAATTTTTATACCGTCGGAAAATTTTAGCGAAAAAAATTTTGTTCGGTTGGTAAATTTACCAAAGGAGAAAATTTATCTGTCAAAAAATTACCAACAGATTTGGTTTTCCGTCGGTAATTAAATCCTAACTAGATAATAACTTTATCTTAATAAATAAAATTTTATCTTTTAACAAACATCTTATCTTTAAACAAAAACTTCAATTTTAACTTTGAATCAATCTTTCTAACATTCTCCCTTGATTCAAAATTCTAGATAAAACAAATCAAATTCAAAAGTTTAAATCTTAACTAGAAAATAACTTTATCTTACTAGATAAAATTTTATCTTTTAATAAATATTTTATCTTTAAACAAAAATTTGAATTTTAACTTTGAATCAATCTTTTCAACACTTAAGATTCTGTCATCAAAAATGAAAGAAAAATATTTCTCAACATGGTCATTATGAAAAGTTTGGTCATAAAGAGAAAGATTGCTGACATAAAAGAAAGTCTCGATATTTTATGAAAAAGGATTGCAAGTTTAATAATGAAGAATAAGCAAATATAATGCAAGTGATAGAAGAAGACAACCTCTTCTAGTTAGTGAGAAGTGCATTAAGATGCATCATAGAGAGAAATGCTCTATAGAATTAGTTGAGAGAAGTGCTCAACAATGGAAAGATGATGAGAAAGTGCATCATACAATGAAGAGAAGTGCTTCACAAATAAGAAATTTGAAGAGATGTGCTCCATACACTACAAGAAAAATAAAGTTTAGCGACTTAAATTACTGATGGAATTTGTACGCATTTCGTCGGTAAGTTTATTTAGCGACAGAATTTACTAACGAAAAAAGGCGTCGAAAATACGACCGTAAGTAAATTTGCCGACAAAAACTTTTATACCATCAGTAAATTTTAGCGACGGAAATTTTGTTCGTTCGATAAATTTACCAATGGAGAAAAATTTGATGTCAAAAAATTACCAACGGATTTGGTTTTTCCGTCGGTAATTAAATTCTAACTAAATAATAACTTTATCTTAATAGATAAAATTTTATCTTTTAACAAATATCTTATCTTTAAACAAAAAACTTCAATTTTAACTTTGAATCAATCATTCTAACATTCTCCTTTGATTCAAAATCCTAGATAAAACAAATCAAATTCGAAAGTTTAAATCTTAACTAGAAAATAACTTTATCTTACTAGATAAAATTTTATCTTTTAATAAATATCTTATCTTTAAAGAAAAACTTCAATTTTAACTTTGAATCAATTTTTCCAACGCTCAAGATTCCGTCATCAAAAATGAAAGAAAAATACTTCTCAATATGGTCATTATGAGAAGTTTGGTCATAAAGACAAAGATTGCTGGCATAAAAGGAAGTCTCGATATTTTATGAAAAAGGATTGCAAGTTTAATAATGAAGAATAAGCAAATATAATGCAAGTGATATAAGAAGTCAACCTCTTCTAGTTGGTGATTAGTGCATTAAGACACATCATAGAGAAAAATACTCTATAGAATTTGTTGACAGAAGGGCTCAACAATGGAAAGATGGTGAGAAAGTGCATCATATAGTGAAGAGAAGTACTTCACAAATAAGAAATTTGGATAGACGTTCTCCATGCACTACAAGAAAAATAAAGTTTAGCGCTGAAAATTACCGACGGAATTGTATACATTATGTCGGTAAGCTTATTTAATGACGGAATTTACTAACTAAAAAAGACGTCAGAAATAATGCCGTAATTAAATTTACCTACGAAAATTTTTATATCGTCGTTAAATTTTAGCGACGAAAATTTTGTTCGGTCGGTAAATTTACCAAAGGAGAAAATTTTTAAATCAGAAAATTACCAATGGATTTGGTTTTTCTGTCGGTAATTACCTACGAAAAAAGAGTTTCCATCGGTAAATCCAATATATTTTAACTACGAAAATGGATTTTTCGTCTGTAAATTTGCTAAAAACTATTTTTTAAAATTTACTTGAAAAGTATTCAGTTTCTGTGGAAGCCACCTTGGAGAGAACTTTGCTAAATCTCTTCGTACCAATCACAACACTTATTATATTATGGTTCTTGTGGAAAGTTAAGTAAATTATTTATACTAAAGAGCTGAAATTATGAAATTCATACTAAAAAAGAATTGAAAATAAAGAACTGAAACTATGTTTTCAAAGAACAAACATTTCATTAAACACCTTACATGCATCTGAAATTTATCCTAACATCATAACTAAAATTACGTCTTGTCCCTTCTATCACTAACATTTATACCTTAAAGTTGTTTTCCAATCATAAAATATACAAATAAACGAAAGTAATCAAATATCTAAATTAACTTTCATCCAATATACGAAAAGACACATGATAGTAGTTGCAAAAATATCTCCACTGAAGGACACAATGACAATGACTAGAGAAGACAACGTTGATGAGTAGAAAAGGAGTCCACAACAGAGAAATTGGAAAGAAGAAAGCGGAAGAGGAGACGCAAGAAGAAGAAGACACAGGTTGGGGGGGGGGGGGGAGGAGAGGTCGGGCGAGTTTAAATTAAAAGAGATTTTACTGACGGAATTTACAGACGGAAATTTCCGTAGATAAATTCAAAATTTTTTTATTCCACCAATAATTCCCGCCTTTTGACCGACGAATATCTTATACCGTCGCTAAATCTTTTACCAACGGGAATCTTGTACCATCGTTAAAGTCCATCGCAAAATTTGTCAGGATGATTTCTCTCTATATTTAGTGATTGATATTAGTACCGTCGTTAACAAAAAATTTCTCGTCAATTTTACCTAAAAAATTGGATTTTTTGTCGGAAATTTACAACGGTATATTTTTTGTCGGTAATTTTCTGTTGCTAAAGTCTATCGCAAAATTTACCGGAATGATTTCTCTCCATATTTAGCGACGGTCAAAAATTTTTTCGTCAATTTTACCTACGAAAATGGATTTTCCGTTAATAATTTGCAACGGTATAATTTTCATCAGTAATTTTCTGTCGCTAATTCTTGCTTTTCTTGTAGTAATAGAGTTTGAATTTTCTGCAACTTTGAATCAAGGGAGAGTGTTGGAAAGATTAGTTCAAAGTTAAAATTGAAGTTTTTGTTTAAAGATAAGATATTTGTTAAAAGATAAAATTTTATCTATTAAGATAAAGTTATTATCTAGTTAGGATTTAAACTTTTGAATTTGATTTGTTTTATCTAGATATTAGCTAAGTTTGTTATTTCATTTTCTATATATTTAGGCTTTCATGTCAATGTAAAGTGAACTCATCAATAAATTGTCTTTTTTGTTAAAAAAAGAAAAAAGTTAAATTTTAGAATAAGAAACTAACAAAAATACAGTAGAAAAAAGAAAAAATGTTAAATTTTAGAATAAAAACTAACAAAAATAAAGTAGAATTAAAAAAAGATAACGAAAGAGACAATTTATTAATGAGTTGCACTTTACATTGATGTTGAAGGCCTAAATATATAAGCAATAAAATAACAAACTTAGCTAATATCCAAATAAAACAAATCAAATTCAAAACTTTAAATCCTAATTAGATAATAACTTTATCTTAATAGATAAAAGTTTATCTTTTAACAAATATCTTATCTTTAAACAAAGACTTTAATTTTAACTTTGAATCAATATTTTCAACAATATCCAAACTTTAGATCAGTCAGTATACCAATTTCAGTTCTTTGATTTCTCTCGTGGCAATCTTCTGCATCGTCAGAATCAAATGAAGGTGTCTTAAGCAATGTATTTTTATGGCATCCTACATCATTTTCTGCAGATTGAGACTCAATTGAATTTGGACTCTCTTGCTGGCGTAGCTTTTGCTTTCTGGAGTGAACACTCTCCCTACAAGAAATAGCACTACTTGGAGTCCCCACAAGCTTATATTTTTCAAGCTCCTTTTCATCATCTGAATCATCAAATATCACAGGTAACATGTCATCTCTTCCTAATGGAACAGCATCATTTATTAAATCTTCAGAAAAAACTGCAGTGGATTGCTGCACTGAATCAACATTCCTAACCGATCATCCTTTCAGCCAAAGCTCCATCCATTTGCATTTTCTGCCAGATTATAAGATGGTTTTCTACCTTCTGACAAGTAAAGCCCAGATTCTTGGTCTTTATGTTCAAGATCCACATCAAAATTAATATCGTCCCAGAATCAGAGTCATCAAAAACCACCGTGAAATCATCATATGAAGGTTTTTCTTCAGTCTTGTGATGAATACTTCCTCCATTAATGGCAAAAGGGTTATCAATAGCTTCCTTAATTGATGTTTGGACATTGAAATTTGAAACTGCATTTTGATCATAACTGAGACCTTTTGAGTAAAAAGGTGAGCTAACAGTGTTTGATTTTCTGATGCTTGCATCTTCATTATTCCCAGCATCCTCAGATTTCAGTTCATTCTGCACTTTACTTGTAAACACTTCCTACCGTATCTTTGGAATTGTTCTGCCTGAAATATTGCTAGATGAATTATTTTGAGAGTACCCATCTTCCATTTCAAGGTCATCCATATATGAGCAATCATCCACAAAAGCAATACTTAAATTTGATGACTGGGTAGCCTTGTCTGAGTTCTTAAGTTTGTTGAACCTCTCCGTCAACCCAGCCAAGTCATCTTCTCTTTTATCATCAATTTCCACATAATGCATCCCAGCCCTCATTTTTCCTACAGTCTTTTTTGAATCTGCAACCGTATTTGGTGAAAAAAATTGAATTTATCCATCAAATAAAAAAAGATAGCGGATATTTATTTTATATAGAAAAATCTAAATAAGAAGTTATGCCTCTCGGTTAAATATATATAATATTAAAAATGTAATGTATATCACTTTGTTTAGTAATTTATGATGAATTATATGTTAAGAAAATTATAATTAATATATATAATAAGTGTGAAGAAACCCTTTATCACTGCAAGTTTTATTGATGAGATGGTCTTCAATATTGCAATAACAGAAGATCAATTATATCCATTTTAATTTATAACCATTGTCAAAACTTGAGCAACCTCTGCTCACATTTACAAGTCCGGAAACACGTACAATTGATGCACTGCCAAGTCTATCGTTAGCTCAAGTAAGCTTCTGGGACATTAAAACAAAAAAAAGAGCTTGTTAACCAACCATTTGGATACGAACTTAGCAAGTAGTCATCATAAAACGATAGTAACAAGGGTGTAGCCAAGTAACCAAAAAAATTATTCATACGGGTTGTATTTAAGAGGGTATTTCATTTTATGAACAGGACAAAATGTAAAATCCTGTGAAAGGATACATGACCCTCGAGTATCTGTCGTATGACACAACGGGCTAGTTCAGGGAAAGGTGAGATTAGAGTCATTAGACTGTAGAAGACACTGTGGCACCAAAACAGGCCCACTGAAAAATATGAATGCCGTCTGAGGCTAAAGATAATACTAGGATTGGAATATACCTGAGATGGATTAACATAAAGAATAAACTAACTACTTGCCTATTCATATGATCTGATTGTTTTTATTTATATTTTTATCTTTAAAATTCAGTAAAAAAATTTATTTGAATTTTTAGTTTTTATTTTTATTTTTTTGCTAAATTTTAAATTTTATGAGTACCATAATAAGTATTTTTATTTTCTGTTTCTTTTTATAATATAATTTACTATTAATTAAATATATATTATTTAATTTTTAATACATTAATTATTAATAAAATTAAAATTAATTTAATTTAATTTAATATTATATATTTAATTAATAAAGGTAATAATTAATAAAAATTATAAATTATTTTATTTTATTTAATAATTCATTAAGTTGACGTTAACAACTAAATAAAATTTTATTTTTATTTAAAAGAAAAACTAAAAATAGCAAAAACTATAATTAAAAAATAAAAATAGAACCACAGAGTCCTTTTGTTTTTATCCGATAGGTGATTGCAATAAAACAGATGCTTTATGAAATTATTTAGAAACAGAGACTTTGAGGGCCTGCTGGGCTGTCGAAAAAAAAAGGGATAAGTATGGTTTTCCTTCCATTTTTTTTGTTGTTTTTGTTTTTTAAATAAAAATAAGAATTTGATTAGTTATTAATATCAATATAGTTATATTTTTATTATTAATAATAATTACATATTAGATCAAATTTAAAGATAATTTATTTTTAATTAATTAAATTTATTTTAATCTCTATATAATATTTAATACTAAAATTTCAATAAAATTATTGCATTTCATTAAATAAATAATTTTAAAATAATGTCTTACTTATAAATTAATATTTATTTTAATTATTAAATCAAAATTTTATTTGACATTTATATATTTTAAAGGTATTTTAAACTTAATTATATTTATTAATGATTATTAATTTAATTTAACTTAATTTAATAACAAAAATTAAATTAAATTATTCATAATTTTAATTAAGTATAACATAATATAATATTAAATTGTTTATAATTCTTATTGATAATTAATATATTAAATAATATATATTTAGTCGATATTAAATCAAATTATAAAAAATGAATAGAAACAAAAATTACTTTTCATGATTTTTTAAAACATAAAAATAAAAATAAAAATTCAAACAATCATTTTTTTTACTAAATTTAAAAACATAAAATAAAAATAAATAGGAAAAACAGGTAATTTGCTTAGAGTAACGAACGAAAAGTTAAAGATATCAAAAGGATAGGTTTAACAAAACATATCCCTAATACACATTTCAAGCCTTAGCTGCTCAATTCATGCTTTTGAAATGATAACCTTATTAATTGGTCAACTGTTAATCTTAGAAGAGATGCATAAAGTTGATTTGATCCCTTAGAGATCTTGCTCAGAATTTAGGGATTTGGCCGTTGAATATTAAAAAGAAAAGAGAGGGAGAAAGAAAAAGAGGTTGATTTTATGCTTTGACAAATAATGTTATACCTTTCACTATTATACATGTCTGAAAATATTCATATTGACAGGATTATTCAAACTATGAATATATCAATTTTTGTTTCATAATAGTAAAGACAATCATTTTTTTTTAATTTGAACGAAATCTCTTTTTATAACACTTATTTTTTTAATAATATGTCCTTTGAATTAGATATATTGAATAATTTTGATTTAAAGAATATTATTATCCTCGTCAACATCAAATTAAAGTTCCGTTGAATTACAGAATTTAAGAAGAGTAGATAATATGCAACGATATCTTATAAAGGCTTATATTTAAAGAATATATTTTAATTAATTTTATATTGATTGAAATTTAAAGATTCTAATAAATTCACATGATTCTTATTTATTATTTCTTTTTTGAGATATAAGAAATAATATTTTAAAAATTTTAAATATTATTTCTGGTTCAAGTGTTTGTATAAATAATACAATAATCCTAAATTGTGATGTAATAAGAAGACTAACATGGAGAACATTTTTTGTTTAATGAATTAGTCTCAAAATCTAATTACACTTGAATTGAGCGGTTTAGGTTTGAAAGGGAAAATCATATTTTGATATGGTTGATTAAGCTTATATTTTTACATTATAATATGGATAACCTAACCTTGTTTGGTTACAGATCGCCAAAACCTAACTCGTTTCATACATCATCTTTGTTAATAAATTCAGTTTAGTCGAAAAGACATTTCCCTACCTTGTAAGAAAACTGAATCTTAAGAAAACTGAATACCGTCATAAGATTGGGCACGTGATGGATTGACTGGGGACATTCTGCTTCTGCATTATTTATTTTTTATTCATAGGGAAAAAAACATATTACATAAAGAATCGAGGAATCAGAATCCCAACTGATCCTCTAAAAGGAGTACACGATATTTACTGATCCTCTAAAAAGAGCACATGATATTTAATGGGTGTAATTTCAAAATAAGTGATACCTAGCTTAAAAGTGTTTAGTATAGGACGCTAGTCAATTTACACATCAGTTGCTCTCGTAACAAATATACTAGTGTACTACAGTTTAATTCCTAGTGAACAATTCATTGATTCTTATGATTATGAAATTGTGAGTCTTTGATCGTCGGGGCGACGCGGGGTTTAAACAACCGTAATATAATACTGAAGGACAAAAAACATTCCAAATCAATCAAAATTTGCCGTTTTTTTCTAATACAGATAATACTGAAGGACAAAAAACATTCCAAATCAATCAAAATTTGCCGTTTTTTTTTAATACAGATGTAGATATCATAGTGAAGCCGAGGGATCAAGTCCTGCCTTTGGTCAGTGTTTCCTCTACTAACTACATTAATGTGAAATACATGTGAAGGATCAAGCTCCCATCAAGGTATCATATTCTAGATTAATTGTCAGGAGCATAAGTTGATGCGTTATTTTTCTAAGGAATTTCTACTTGCATATGAATGTTGAAGGCTTCCTTGTCTCAAAAGGTGGAATCGTCCACTCCAGGCGCCCCCACTCTGACTCGACAAAATAATGAGGGAGTAAATCACGGTATGATCTCAGCCAACTTCTCAACAAGGCGGCCCACTCTTTCCGTTGTCGAGATTCAAACTCTAATCCTTATCCTAAATTAACCTTGCCAATGACCAACTGAGCTATCCGTGCCTTGCACGTAGTCGTGGAAACGCCTAAGCTATCATTGTTTATTTTTACAAGTATGTAGCAATTATTTAATGGCAATTTAGCAATCATCTCTAAACCATCTCTAGAAGCTTAACAAATTTCCATTAAAAATTGTATTTATCTCTAAGAGGACTCATCCCTAACGTGACTTTAGTTAGGGATGTCATTAGCTCTTTTAATTCAACAGCTCAGTTTGGACAGCTCTATCCGAATCATGATGATGAAGCAGACAGAATAGACATCCGTTTGAGAAATTTTCAGCTGCTTCATGTGCACAATGGCCAAGGCCTTAAGCCTTCAAAGTCCTTTGGCGTTAAATTTTCTGATTTTTGTCTTAAAGAAAGACCGAACACCTTGGATCTAGTGAACAGGTTTCTCAATATTCACGATATACATGTGTACTTTGTGGTCATGTCTCTGATTCAATCAACCACATGTTCTTTGATTATAATTTCTCCTCACCCATCTGGCAAAGGATTCAAATCCTCTGCAACTTTGCAGCTTCCAAATTTAAGCTAGCAGAGTCTCATCACCTAGTTAGAACTTAACCATAATGATAAAGATGTAAACTAGAAAGTAACTAAAATCTCCTTGAGTAACACAAAAAATAGGTTTTGATGGAGAAATCTATTTGGCCAGCACTTTATCCCTTACAGATCGGTGTGAGTGGGAATTAGTCTGAGAGTGAATAACTTAAAGGCGCCTTCTTATAATTAAAACCCTCCTAGGACACCTCATGGGTAAAAAAAAAAAAAAAAGGCTTTGATGGGAGATAAATCAAATGGTATTCAAGGGAATTGCATTTCGGGAACAGCTACTGCTCAAGGTTGATTGACTCCACCATACCTCAATCATTAGCTCATAGTAGCCCGGTTCTGATTGAAAGTTGTGAGTTATCGGCTTATTATGGTGGAATTTAAAAATTAGGATGTAAGGTTAATCGTCTCCAAGCTAAAATCCTATCTCTTCGTCAGATAGTTAAACTTCAACTTTTAGATAGAATCTTTTGAATATTTACTAGTTGGACTAACTTCTCATCTCATGTTATACCTATCTCATTTATTTATAAATTTATTTAATTAATAAAAATACCTTTCTCTTTTATTAATAAACTATTAATTAGAACGAAAACAATATTATAATATGAACAACCTAGCTCTTCAATTTTAATATCATAATTGCAAAATAGATGGAAGCAACTCTTATTCTTAAGATTACACTTGAAAATTTACCATTATAGTAAAATCACATTTGCAAATTAATTTTAATTGTCATCTTCCCTTACTTGAAAATTTCTTCTATTATTTATTTAAATCAAAATATGATGTTATCGTATTTTAGTTCAAATATTTATGATTTTATAATTAATGTTTAATCTAATAATGATTACATTTTTTGTAATTACAAATGGTCTTCTTTTCGTATAATTAAAAATGATCTTTAAAATTATTAGGAAAAAAAATACTAAAAGTTTTATGAAATCATATGTATCAAGTTGGTTGGATTTATGGTGATATTTCATTTATATTCTTAATATATTTATATGGATAATTTATTAAATACTATCCTAATAGAAATATGTTGGTAAAGTTTCTGTTTCACTTTTATGAGTATTCACAAATAAATTAACACACAACAACAGAAAGGGCTCCATAATCATTGCTAAAACATGTTAGCGACGAAAAATATGTTAGAAAAATCGGGTATTTTTCTTTCTAAGGTAAACAACTAGTGAAGTGAACCGATTCGGTAATACCCAGGAAAGACCGCCAAACGGACTCCTAAGACAGTATTACCATTCCACGTAAGATCCCAGGAAAGGACGGAAGGGTCACAAATGGTCCCACTTAAAACCCAGCTTTCTAGACAGAAATTACGTGTACGGTGTATTTATCACAACCTAAACCCGTGTACACATACGAACAATAAATACACCCAAATAAATTAAACACAATACTACAAATATACCTGACAAATAATATTGAATACTATAAATGAGAAATAAATAAAAGAGATAAGGAAAGAACACACCCGAAAATTGATATCGGAGTTCGGTCAATTATGCCTACTTCTCCGAGCATCACTTAGGCAGCCTGCTCTTATTAAGAAGAGAATACTAAATTTGATATGTATACAATTTTGAATATTTATCCAATTTTTGGAATGATTTGGATTAGGAAAGGGAGGAGTTATTTTATAACTTCAAAATCTCCTCCCATCTTCATCTCTTCCTAATATGGGATAGGAATTGTGTCATCAAAGTCAAAAAAAATACCAAACCATCAAAGTCAAAAATAATACAACAAATCTCTACCTTGGCATAATTTCGGATCCCACCAAATGCAAGCATCATTCATCCTCCCAATCAAACAAAACAGTCTTTGTAGTACTTCAAATTTGCGTCCTCAGGCGCTAACTCAAATGTGCAAGATATTGACCAAGTCTAAACAATGTTCAAACTTGGCTCTTGTAATCACCTTGGTCAGCATATCTGCAGGATTCTCTGTAGTCCGAATCTTCTGAATAAGTATCTCCTCTTCTTCCAGAATTTCCCGCACAAAGTGATAGCGAACATCAATGTGCTTCGTCCTTGCATGAAAGACTTGATTCTTTGCTAAATGAATAGCATTCTGACTGTCAGAATATACCTCAAGTTGTTTCTGACCAACTCCTAAGTCTTTAAGCAACCCATGAAGCCAAATTGCTTCTTTCACAGCTTTTATAATAGCCATATACTCTGCCTCTGTTGTAGACAAAGCCACCGTTGACTGTAAAGTAGGCTTCTAACTAACTGGTGTCTTTGCTAAAGTGAACAAATAGCTAGTTGTAGACCGTCACTTATCTAAGTCACCTGCATAGTCAGAATCGCAATATCTAACTACACGTTGACAAAGTAATTCATCCTGCTTAAATGCTAAACCAACATCTATGGTATGTAGGATATACCGTAGAATCCATTTCACAGCTTGCCAATGAATCTTACCAGGATCATGCATGTACCTGCTTATAACACTAACTACCTGTGAAATATCGGGTCTCGTACATACCATTGCATACATCAAGCTTCCTACTACATTAGCATAAGGGACTTTTTCCATGTATTCTCGTTCTTCATCCATCTTTGGAGATAACTGGCTACTTAGTTTCAAATGAGGAGCAAGTGGGGTACTTACAGGTTTTGAATCTTCATGTATACCAAAACGTTGTAATACCTTTTTCAAATACTGCTTCTGTGACAACCAAAGCTTGCCTCTCTCTCTATCC
>JANIJH010000224.1:19736643-19750559 GCA_024520975.1 Erythroxylum areolatum
AAGCCAATCCCAAAATTTTCTATTAAAAGTTTCTCTAATTGTGGTCGGTTTGTGTTCGGTTTTGGGTCTTCCATGCTGGTATGGGTCCGAATGTTGGGCCTCGGAGACGGGGTCCAACATTACGTTTCATTTTCAACACATATTTCAAATAATTCATTGCTTTATCCATTCATTATAATAAAATTATGTATAACACAATAAACAATTACGATGTATTTATGTTTCTTTATATCATAACTTGACATGTTTGAAAGTATAGAAAATCTTAACTTTAGAATACCAAAATATCTTTCAATAATATTCTTGAAGAATAATATATGTAGTTACAAAATTCTTGTCAATCTTGAAATTTTTCTTCTTTTTTATAATCTTGCAAATGATATCTCTCATCTTGATATGGTGAAAGAAATTTAGACATATTAGTGTAGCTTGAATCAATCAAATGGAACTTACCTAAACATATAAAGAACATAATATTGATTAAAAATATTTGTAATCATTATATTTATTAAATTAATGTAATACTTTATAGAGGCATAAGAAAATAATTCCCTGAATTTGTTGTTAATTTTATCAATTATTTTAATCCTATATGATATTTGTTTGTTAAAACTTAAAACATGTGAATCAATATGTGTACATACCATCTATTGCTCCCATGCAATTTCAAAAAATAAATTGTATTACTAAAATGGATGTAATAAAATAGTAATATATGTGAATATACTTAAAAATATGGAAGAAATTTTGAATTATGTTGAATATCAAAAGGTATATTAGTAAATGATGGTGAAGTGGTGACTCTTTTTGTAAGATGATTAACTACATAAAAGACTTTGAAAGAAATACTTTAAAAATGTTCAGTAAAATGTAGAAACTGTTTATATTGACTATATTTATTTTACTATACCCTATAGTCATCGACAAAATTGCAAATAGTTTCTTTATAATTTGACTTTTAGCTTTCTAAACTCTCCAACCCATTACATAAACTCAAGAAGATTATTATACTCATCCTTAAATTCTCATAAGTCCTTTTAGGATTATCATTCAAAAGTTTTAATAACCAATTATAACCTAATAGAGTAGACATTCTTTGCAGTGTTACGGATATTATTTCGTACCAAAAAATGAAACAATATTGGTCTCTTCAGTATCGGCCTTCAGAACTAGCCTGTACCACTAGTTTTTGCTGGTACCGACTAGTACCAGACATTATTTAAAATACCAATCAAATAACGGTAGGTACTATAAAAGTTGATAAATACAAAGACCAAATTGAAAAAAAAAATTAACAAACCTTCCTCCTAGCACATGCAATCGTACACTCGCACCTCTCCTCTCTCTCTCTTCTTGTCTTTCTCTCTCTCTCACTCTATCACTCACCGCTATTTTTCTTGATCCTCGCCCTCATTGTCGTCGTCAATGCCTCTCCACTGTGCCTCCTCACCCCAAGCCTCCTCCCCCTGCCTGCAATATGCTTCTCCAGTCTCCACCCGAGCCTCCTCCCTCTGCGGCTCCACCAGCTACTCATCGCCTCTCCAACTCTCCCTCCTCTCCACCGGCTACTCACTGCCTCTCCTTACTCTCCTCCACCTGTCCATGCATCCATAGTCCACCACCATTGCTACCAACCGAAATCTGAAACCAAAATTTTCAGATCTAGCTTTTCACCTGACCTAACCCACCGAAGTTGGCATTGTGATTTTTTGGGTGTGTTTTCAATTAATTTTTTTCTATTCCTACATTACATTTGTAATTGTGAATGTGTTGGAATTGAATTGTGAATTAGATTTGTGATTTGTGATTTGTGATTTGTGAATGGTTGGATTGGAATTTAATGACATTTATGTGGTTTTAGTTTAATTGAATTGAATGCATTTTTTTATTTATCTAGTTTGATGATATTTAATAGTGAGAATATTAGAAGCGATGCATTGAGAAATTTTCTCATTTATTTGGACTTGGAGTTTCACGATACTTAAAGTGATTAGTTAAGCTAATTTTTAGAGTTTAAGAAATTAAGCTAATTAACTTACGATAGTTATACTCGATTAATAATAAACAGTTCATGTGATAAACTACATATATGCCTAAAATTTATAAATCCAAATGGCAAATTACCATATTGATTACTTTGCTAATAATATATTTATAAGATAGTACAGTACAATATGGTAATAAGCTATTTGTAATTTTAAAAAAAAATTCAAGAACTATTTATTGAATTAAAAAATTACTTGAAATGATACCCAATATTGATCAGTATCAATACAATACTGTAATAAAATTTAATCCAGTACTCAGATCGGTACAATATTCATAATATTGGTTCTATATGGTTGCTTGTGTAAACAAAAATACTTGTTCTTTTCTCTACTTAAAGAGATAATAAATACCCTTATCTAAATCTGATTCGAAATCTAACAAGGAGGCCTTTTATCTACGATACTATCATTATCTACAATACTATAATACCAGACTCCGCTTTATTGCGGAACTTCAAATTGGGTATGATGATGATGATGACTATCATTAACTAATTAACAAAAACATTTAAATATAAATGGTAAAACAAATATGAAACATCATGATAGTTAACATAAATTTAAGAAGTTCATATAAAACATTTAGTCAAAGTTCATATCAAATATTCATATAAAACATATAATTAAAATGTTCAAACTATAGAATAGTTTTTAAAATAAAATTGCTTACACTAATAAGATTACAATACATATAATATGGAAATATAATTAAAAAGGTACAATGGGATCCATCTTTCTTGCATTTAGCATCTTCATGAATATATCCCTATAAGGTGGAGATTTATTGCTTTTCCATATTCCACACTCTCAACACCCAGATCATGTAAGGAATCTAAACGTTTCCTTATTATATTAGACTCTTGATTAACTAATAAAGCTTCAAATCCATTATCTAAAGTGAATGATAATGCAACTATTTTTTTCACAAATAAATCATTCTTTTTTTTTTCTAGTTGGTCACTAATTTTAATCAAAACATTTTCTAAAATATTAGAGTATGTCTTATTTGCCTTCTTTTTCTTGGAATATATATTTTTTTCTCAAAAGAACTTATAAATTGATCTTTTTTCTCATTGAATGAATAAACTTCATCAATATAAATTATATGTTCCTCTTTTGTACTATCTGATAGCAATTTAGTTGATAGAAGTGCATGCAAATTAATTACAATAGTACCTTAAAAAATGTGACACAAATCTAAAAACTTGTTCTTGAATTTGTAAGTCATTTTATACACCTACAATGATGAAAAGTGTATATGTGAAGAAATTATAATATGGTATATTGATAAGCAAAGATATTTTTACTTTAAATATATTTTTCTAACATTCTTATAGCATTAACTTTATTAAGTGAAGGAATTGTAATTATTCTTGTATCTTTGACTAAGTTCTTGAATTTCTTTAATTTAGCCCTTAATACATTATATTTGTTTTTTAATTGAAAATAAATATACTCTTTGTTGGATTTCATTTTAGACTTGCCTTTATATTCTCCCAACCAGGAAAAAAGTAGTTGGTATTTCATTTTCCTTTTCACTTCTTCAATCATTAATGAGATTAAATGCACCTATATGACATCATTCCATACCATATCCTCTTTATTTATTTTCAAATAATCATTACAATTGTCCATATTGTTTAAAGATAAGTGACAATAAAAGAAAAGTGAAAAGAAGCCGTTTTATTAGGCAAGAAATTTCATTATAAACTTTATTTCATAATGAGGATTACATATAAGTGACAATAAAAGAAAAGTGAAAAGAAGCTATTATATTAGCCAAGAAATTTCATTATAAACTTCACTATCTTTATTTCCAAATGTGGATGTATGTCAGCTTGCTATAATCTCAATGTAAGAGTAAATAAAAGCTTACAAGAAACATATGAGCAATTAATCACTTTTTGGTTTATCAACTTAACAATGTGAACAAGTTTTGGCTGAACAAAGGGGAACATTACGTAAGTAGAACAACTCCCTAACTGTAATGCAGGCAAGCGAACGTGTTATTTTTTGTTTCTTTCTAGTAAATAGGCTCTGCAAGATCGTAAGTTATACATAAAAATTTCAGTAAAGGGACTTTTTACTACTTGTTTCTTAGCTCCTCACATCAATTTTCTCAAAGAATTCGCTCAAGATGTTTCAAAATTAATCATTGATGTCTTTCAACATTGGTTTGGGCCGGGACCTTTACCGGTTAGGTATTGTCTCATTTGGTCGCCAGATTCTTTAGTGAACCCTATCCCCTCTTAGGGTCATGCGGGAGTCGAACCAGTGACTACAGGGTTTTGTTGCGTTGAGACGCACGCCTCTTATCATTGAGCTACTCAACGTAACAAAACCGTGAGGTCAGGGGATCGAACCCCGGCCAAAGCGGACAATACTAATTTGCGTGGTTGCGGTTCAGCGTACAAGATACTGTACCCAACCACACCAAACATAATTATAGGGAACAAAATAAACTTTTCATATAAAGCTAATCCTGTATCGATTCGAAAAGCACAGAAGACATTACATTATGAATTTCATATCATTGCACGACCGAAATTTGACAAAAGCGGACAATACTAATTTGCGTGGTTGCGGTTCAACGTATAAGATACCGTACCCAACTACACCAAACATAATTATAGGGAACAAAATAAAATTTTCATATAAAGCTGATCTGTATCATTTCGAAAAGCACAGAAGACATTACATTATGAATTTCATATCATTGCACGACCAAAATTTGACAAATTTACAGTCTGCTTATCCTGCTTATACATAGAAAAATTCATTTCATATTTAATAATATAAAATCATCTTCCGTTCACAATACTTCAACTTGGGGTAAAGTTGAATCTCCGCTGCCTCCACTAAACGAAAGAGTAGTATCGGCGTCAATATTCGTACATGTAACTTAAGGATAACACAATTACGAAGATTAGCTGTCGCTATTAAAGCAAAGCACAAATATATGTATATACTTAAACAGTGGTGTACACATGATTCATGCTTGTTCTTTTCTTTTCTATAAATTCTAATGAGTATGAAGCCAAAGGACAAAGGTAAGTACTTTTGCTTCCAAAAATATCTATCCACTTGCTACTTGCTACTTGCTACTTGCTACTTGCTACTTGCTACCTTTAATAATAATGATAATGATAATTACCAAAAACTCCCCACCTAAACCCCTACAGCTAAACCCGCCTCCACATGCCAGAACCCTAATTTTCATTTTACTGCAATATGACCATGGGTCGTAAGAATAATAAGAGCAGCATCAACAATAACTACAACAGCCAAGATTCCATGGCCTTTACTGGTACTAGGACTTGCTTCGATGACAAAGACGAGGAGCTGATCACCCAGAGCTCGAATCCCGAAGACTCCGGCAAAGCCATTGCCATCCAAGACGAATCCATGGGTGAGCCCGACGTGTCGTTCGTCGAAGGCGATGATGAAAAGACCAGCGCTGATTATTACTTCGATTCCTACTCTCACTTCGGTAAAGATTAAAAAAAAAAAAACAAGTCTCTTGCCTTTTCCCTCTTTTTCTGTTTGTTATTCACTTTTTGGTCTGTGAGATGAAATATGGAATACTGGAAACCTGTATCCTTAAGATTTTTGGATCTATATATATATTTTTTGAGAAATTCTTTCTTTCTATTTTTGTTTCCGGGGGGTGGGGAGTAAAGTTGACCTTTTGAATGCCAGGGATTAAGTCTCAGATGTTGCTATTCTGGTTTCTGTTTTCTAATGTGTGTCCACTTCAAACTTACAACTTAAGGAATGATTAGTCTTGTTCTGTTGTCAACTATGCTCCGAAAATATAGTTTATATAGTAGGTCGATTGAAAGTTTACTGCCTCCTTATTAGTGATTATATCAATCTAAACAGTGGATTGTATTATTTTGTCTGATGTGTTTAATTCTTCGTGGTATATGGTTATATATTGCAAACTTAGTGAGGGTTACATTCTTGCTACTAAAAGATTTTGAGGTTTCCCATTTGGTTATTATTTTGATCTATTATTCCATTGTTGATGTCAAAAAATTTGAGTTAAATCTGGATTACTTTTGGTGAATATTACTTGTAGAACTGACCTTTTTTTCTGACTTTTTGTCTTGTAGGAATTCATGAAGTAAGCATGTTGCTCCTGGTTTGGTTTTATCAACTCGTTGCTTGTTTGATGATGACTGATTGATTCATTAACCCTTTTGCATTGCAGGAAATGCTTAAAGATGTAGTGAGAACTAAGACTTATCAAAATGTTATCTATCAAAATAGGTTTTTGTTTAAGGATAAAATTGTACTGGACGTTGGTGCTGGCACTGGAATTTTGTCCTTGTTTTGCGCAAAAGCTGGTGCAGCGCATGTTTATGCGGTATGTATTTTGCCCCTAGCATTTTTCTAGACAGTCGTTCTTATTGTTTATCCAAGCTGATGCATTACTGTTTATCCAGGTTGAGTGTGCGCATGTAGCTAACATGGCAAAAGAGATTGTTGAATCAAATGGATATTCCAATGGTAATACTATACTAGTTTGTATATTTAAGTGATTTTCCTGCCTTTATTTTCCTTTTTTGCTTCAACTTATTCTGTTCCACCACTTACTGAACTTTTGAATGTTGCAGTAATAACTGTTCTAAAGGGAAAGATTGAGGAGATTGAGCTACCAGTACCTAAAGTTGATATAATCATATCAGAGTGGATGGGATATTTTCTGTTATTTGAGAATATGTTGAAGTCAGTGCTCTATGCCCGCGACAAGTGGCTAGTGAGTTGCACTTTTACTTCACTTGTATAATTATTCCTTGCTGTGTCCTACTGTAGTTGCAGCTGGTCTGTTTGAATTGGGATGATAGATATGCAGGTTTTTAAGGCATCAAATTTTTCTTCTGGTTTCTATTATTTGTAGACATGAAGATTTTGGTTACTTGATTTTTTTATGTTTATCTGATACTGTGCGCTAGGATTTGGTGTCACCCCTTGAAGTAGTTTTAGCAAGAAGCAATCATAATTACTTGATTAGACATTATAGACTTTGGGAGTACTCTTGATGACATGCTTCAGGATTATTGATATGCTTGGTTAGGATGACCTTGATATTGACAAAATCCAACTAGCGGCTCCATGCTTGGGTCCAACTCATGTGCTTAGGGTTTAACTCAAGTCTTCATGTTATTCCTAGTTATTCTACCATCCAACACTGTCCTGGAAAATCAACCCATGACATGTAATGCACACACACACAAAAGTATTGATAACAGCCACATCACAGTGAACATGTCACTATCAAGGATCCTTGTTTGTATCTGTTTATGTTCGTAATGGATGTCAAATTTAGATCTTCAGTGCTAGTGGCGGTAACCAATGATTTAACCCCATGTAAAATCAATGGGCTTACTTTTCATTCCTAATACTGAACTTGTTTCAGGTTAGAGATGGAATTATACTGCCAGATAAAGCTTCTCTTCATCTGACAGCCATTGAGGATGCAGAGTACAGAGAGGATAAGATTGAATGTTAGTCTATTCCCATTCCTGGTTAGAAGTAAAATGGTTGCTATATTCCAATCGTGTCCAAGATATTTAAAGTTTTCTTTCATCTTATCTATATTTATGTGGGACTTGCAAGCCAATTAATTCATGTTATTGAATACTGTTGTGTGTCTGTTGATTGTGTTTAAGTTCTATGCTTCTACTTATGTTCGGGTGTTTTTCCATTTGCACAATATGCTACTACAGTTTGGAACAATGTTTATGGTTTCAAAATGGACTGCATCAAGAAGCAAGCAATAATGGAGCCTCTTGTTGACACAGTTGATCAGAATCAAATTGTTACAACCTGTCAGCTACTTAAGGTAGGCTGGGCTTATGACATGATTATATTCATCTTTACATCAGTTGCCTGTATATCTTACTTCACTATAATTTATTTGGTCACTCTTCACATTTTGACTGATACCTTGGATATCTTTTATCCCGTTCAGACGATGGACATCTCAAAAATGGTTTCTGGGGATGTGTCCTTCACTGTTCCTTTTAAGCTTGTGGCAGAACGTGACGATTTCATCCATGCTTTGGTAGCTTACTTTGATGTATCATTTACAAAGTGCCATAAGTTTATGGGCTTCTCCACAGGTCAATCATCTATTCCCAGCTACATATAATTTTTGCATTAGATGTCTATTTTGGGTTTCATGTTCTGAAATTAGATGGTTGAAGGAACTTCGGGATATGAATTGGCTTTTAAAATGTTTTTGTTCATGCTTATTCCCATTCCAGAATAAACAGCTGAAGTAAATATTTTTCTATTGTTGACATGGTATGAATATTGTTAATGTGTCTGCATGTTTTACATGATAAAAGTCGGGGAATTATTGAGACTGGAAGATGACCAATCTGGTACTGAGGCAATAGTTTGACTAGTCTGACATGATGTTTTTGTAAAATTCGACTACTCTCAAGCAAGCAAGTGGAAGTCAAGCTTGTATGAATAACTTGAAAATGATTTATTAGAATGATTCCACTTGGAGTGAACTATGCCAATAAGAACATTGTTTTGATCCTGATCACCCCAGTAACAGGCGATTCAAGTTGCCAGTAATAACATAGTGAATTGGAACTTTATTCTGATGAAGTTCCTGCATAATGCAGGGCCAAGATCACGGGCTACACACTGGAAGCAAACGGTATTGTACCTGGAAGACGTGCTGACCATATGTGAAGGGGAGGCAGTGACTGGCAACTTAACTGTAGCACCAAACAAGAAGAACCCTCGTGATGTAGATATAATGCTCAAATATTCGTTGACTGGTCGTCGATGTGTGGTCTCGAGAACTCAACATTACAAGATGAGATGACATGAAACCCACGATCCTCCTAATTGCAAGTATTGGTGGTGGAGATGGATGCAAAACCATCTTCCTATGGCGACTTCATGTTATAGCGAAGGATTTGCTTCCTTACTCTGATAAAAACAAGTTGTCTGTAAGTTAAATTTATTATTGACAGTCAATTGAGAAAAATGAGTGGAAGTTTTATGTTGAAAATTCTGAATTTTGATTTCTAAGGTTGTTCTTGTGTTAAATACATAGCTCATGGTTTCCAAGTAAACTTGTAACGTTGAGGTTTCTTGTCTGGTTAGATCATTTGAGCTTAATAAAGTTACCAGAGCATGTAGACTAGTAAAATATTTAAGGCTCACTAATACGTCCATTGCATTAAACCATATTGCAACATACCGTTTGAAAAAGACATTTAAGTAAATCTTATGATGTCTATTGGTTTGGATTGGTGTAGTTGTGGAGAACAAATTTGTCATTAAAGTGCTCCGTTGAAGGTTAGTCAATTCGTGTTAAGAAAAAGAAATGAACTTGACGTCATCATAAGCTTTGTGGGAGTTCTCATAAAAATGCAGTGCTGTTCTATGGTAATGGCATTTGCAAAGAAAAGCATTCGTATCATGTGGAGAGAGTCTATTAGAGCTTTCTGAATTCCGAGAAGGCATTGCTTAGAAAAGACGCTAGCTGTTTCGAATCTACGGTCTTCTAAGTTAGCTCTCATACCTTAAACAAAAAAGTGCAAAAGTTGGTGCGGTTTAAAACTTGAAGTTAGAACTTTCGATTCGAATAGGGATTAATTTAGGTGTGAATCGCTTAAATGTGTCTTCCCATAATTAAGCCCTTTTTAAAATACCTCTTTTTTAAAAAAAAAGGTGCAAAAGTTCCCCATACGATAAAATTATAAAGCTCTCCTTGTATGCTTTAGGCCTTCCTTGGCATGCTTTTTCAAAGTGAGCAGATCTTCATCATCATTATCACCAATTTTGTTCCTCGTCAAATCTTGCCTTTCCTTGTATACATTTTCATGTGGGGTGCCCCTGGCATTCCCTAAAACCAAAGTGAAGCGTATCTGACATGGACCACGACACGCAAGTAAATGCATACACATTTTGAGCATGAAAAGAAATGAATCCTTCATGCATCTCAATATCTTCTCCGTTTCAGCCTTTTTGGACGGTCTGGGACGAGTGGCTCCCCAGCAAGCTTCTTATCCTCAAATGACACACTGAAACAGGGATGAATGGATAAGCATCATACATAAGCACTCCTGTTACGTAATAAGCAGTTCAACTTGAAATTTGTTTCAATATCAATTTTTATGTATAGCTAGTTGGACTCATATAATTTAAAGTTAAAGCGTTGCTACTTCCATCAATTATTTTTTCTAGTTTCACTAAAGTAGACGATTAAGAAACATAATATCACACTTCACCTGCACAATTATAATTTAACTTAAATATTAAATCAGTTCCCAAAATGAAACCCTAAATACAATTATAAATAAATTTTCAGATTTTTTAATTTCCCTAAATTTTATAAATCTCAAAATTTTATAAATAATTTAAAGATAATTTTGTAACTTAAAAATTAATATTTAATCATGACTAAAAAATTGTCATTTTGCAGCCAAAATTTTGTCCGAATTCTTATCCATATCATGTTTTTTATTTTAAAACCAGCGCAATATGGAACCGTCATGTTGGTTAGTATTACAAAAGTTTTTAAATACCAAATTTATACTGAAGTCGTGCCTACTCTTTTATACGACAATTATATTGGGTTCGTTTAATTAAAACTTGGCCTTTCCATATGATCGTGGACCAACAAAACCTTTTTCTTGAATATCTCCAACTTTTGAAGTATTTAACTCTCACCCTCAAGTAATAATACTACAAAAGAATTAAGCACACAAGAGCTACATAAAAACTAACCTTTATTACTTCCCAAAAAATATACAAAAGAATGTTTTTTCTCAATGTGTTTCCTTCTTCTCTATCTTTGATATCTCAAGAGCAAGTTCAATTAAGCTATTTATAAGCACCTTTGACTTTACAATTTAAAATCCTAATTGAATTGAAAATCACTTCTATTCTTATCAAATTACTTCTTACTGCCTAACTAGATGTTGGATTTATCTGCATCATAATTGACAAAATAAAAGATTACATTTAATCTAATCCTCCACATGGATATGATGTATATCTACTGTGATCCTTAAAATAAGACAATTTTTTTTTTTTGGAGAAGTAAAGTATACATTTCTTTATATATGCATATGATAATGAATTATAAAATTCTACATTATTTATAATTGAATATATTATGACATTAATCATATAAAAAAGTATAAATAATGGAATACATGTGGCTCATTTCGGTGAAAAAAAATATTCATTTGAATTTTAATTGATTGATTATATTTGAATACTTGAAAACAAATAATAAATTACAGAAGATAATTATTATTGTAATAAGAACTAATAATATTTGATATTTACATCTTCGAATCCTAATTTTAGAAAACATTGAATATGATAATGGTTCATAGCATATTTTAATTGTAAGAGCAAAATTAATTATAAATAATAATAATGATAATGATAATGATAATTTAATAATTAATTAAAATCCTTATTAAAGCCTAAATATTGTTGTAATTATAATTTGTAATATTTATTTATTAGATATTTTAAACATTATTAATAATTAACTAAAATCCTTATGAAAGCCTAAAAATAAACCTAAGTTTTCCTACTATAGTCATTTATAAAAATAATTAAATATCTTTTACCCCATTTGAAGTTGGGGTAATTAGGCCATAAATGTCATAGTGAACCAAGTCAAGCACATTCTTTGTCCTCCACGAGTCAGAAAACTTAGGTTTATTTTTGTAGGAGCAATATGAGACTTTTAAAGCATTCAAAATTTTCATAGAGCAAGTTAAAAAAGAGGCAGGAAGATCCATAAAAACTCTATGAATAAATCAAGGAGGGGAATTTTGTTCAAAGGAATTTGAGACATTTTGCACAAAACAGGGCATACGAAGAGAACTTGCGGCTGCATATACACCGCAATAAAATTGTGCATCGAAGCGGAAGAATCGTGTTCTTCTCAACATGGTGAGAAGCCTACCGAAAAAAGGAAACGTTCCAAAAAAATTTTGGCTGGAGGCAGAAGACTGAAGCATTCATGTCTTGAATTGAAGTCCCACCTTTTTAGTTAAAAACAAGACATTAAAGGAAGCATGGAGTGGTCGTAATCCAGCCATAGATCATCTTAGAATTTTTGGCTGTGTTACTTATGTACACATCCCTGGTGAAAGAAGGAAAAATTGGATGACAAGGTTGAAAAATGTGTCTTCTTAGATGTAAGTGAAGCATCCAAAGCTTACAAATTATTCAACCCACTCACCAAGAATATCATTGTTAGTATAGACATCATCTTTGATGAGAATGCTAAGTGGGAATGGACCAAAGAGGGTATAAAACAACATCAAATTCCTGCTGTTTTTGATGGAGTTAAAGATAACGTTGAGACTTCAGCTCAAGAGCCACCTTCAGATATAATCAATGAGACTGACTATCAATTACAACCCTTAAATGAAATTCAGCTCATAAATGACTCGGTCATTCTTGAACCACAATTGAGAAACAACCCGTTTAGATGACAAATTATGTAAGTGGAGAGGAATTATCTGATGATGACCAAATAGCTAAACACTTTTTTTTTGTAGATTGTGATTTGCTCTTATTTCATGATGCCATTAAAAAACCGAAATGAAAAAAAAAACCATGGATGAAGAGATAAAATCAATTGAAAAGAACAACACTTGGGAGCTGTAAATCTTCCAAAGGGGAAAAAATCCATTAGCGTGAAATGGGTTTATAAAATAAAGGTAAAAAAGAATGGTGAAGTTGTCATAATCCGGTATCACGTCGGGCCCATGACAACTACCGCATACTCAAGCTAAGGACATTCGCAGTATCCTTAATCCGACTATGCAAGGCTAATTAAATATCTCTTTTTTTTTGAAAAATTTGGGCAGCACAATGACTGTATTTTAAAAATTCCAAAACCTGCAAACGATTTCAAACACATTTCTATATTCACATCCAACCACAACTTCAGGACTCTAAAGTCCACTCAAGGCAATCTCAACAGCAGTATTGAAAATTCATACATAAAATCATTTATAAAACACCAGACAATCAAAAGTTAACTTACAAAGTCATAAAGCATAACTACATAACACAGTTCATGAGTCACTAAACAATCCAAAGTACAAAACATAAACTACCCACGTGCAGAAATACCCCAAAAGTGTCAAAAAGCCGCATGATCTTCACAGAGCTTCAAGCTCATTAAATTAACCTGTATAGTTGAAAAGCAAAGGGGGTGAGTACACTAGGTACTCAGTGAGCAAGAAAGACATATATCACAAATAGAATTTGATTCATACCAAGACGGTGTAGATAACCTATGAAGTGAATATATATCACATAGAAAACACATAGACCCAGCATATGTCTCAATGTATACTGGTTAGGAACCATAGGCTTAGCCTATTTGCTCACTCGTCCGGTGAATATAGATCCCAGTTCTAGTACACAAAAGCGTAAAAACATCATATGTATCAATCAAATCTTGGTATGAAAACCAATGTCAGGATAAGTCAAAACAATCATGTGTGACATCACTAGTTGGCCAAACTAATGTGCACACCCACTGATACTCGGTGTTGGCTCGACTTTCATCCGTGGTAAGTCCGGACTACAGCCGACAAGAGCGTCATGACCCTAGGTGATGACCTCGTCGGTGTCCAGACCTTAGGTGTGGAATCACCCGCAAGTTCCATAAAAAGGTATCGATACGACGACTCGAATTTAATGTACCAACGTCAAGGGTACGAGGGGCGCTTAATCAATTGTGCCCAGCACACGATTGGCCAATCATTTCCTTACCAATCACAAAAATCATATACAACATTTAAGTATCAAAAATCAAGTAAGGCATCATGCCTTTATTTATCGGTCCAA
>JANIJH010000224.1:19844664-19860341 GCA_024520975.1 Erythroxylum areolatum
CACGTTAACTTTCATAACCATACAAATCTATTCAAATCCTAAAATTATCAAAATCAATCAATTCTTTTTCTTATCACTTTCCTTTAAGTATAAATACATCTATACCATAACATATACACAAAAATACTCATTTCTTTTCAATTATTATTTCTAAATTTCACTTAAAAATCGGGGTCCAATAATTAAAGTGTTGTCTTTTTGTTGTTAAAACTGGAACTTGACTTTTGTTTTTACTTCCATTCAGTGAAATTACTTTTAATTTCTTTAAAAAATCAGTATTTTTTTATAGGATTTTACCCTCCTGTAACTCTTCTTCTTCTTCTATTAATATCAATTTTTGGTAGGATTTCTTCCTCTTCTTCTCCTGATATCGTTTTCTATTTCCTACATAATTTCTACCTCTTCCATCTCTTCCTTTTCTTCTGTTAATAACAATTATTCAATTTTTGACAAGATTTCTTCCTCTTCTACTCCTAGTATCAAATTTTCATTCTCCCACCTCCAATTCTTCCTTCTTCTTTTTTTTGTTAATAACAATTTTTCATTTTCCAACAAGATTTCTTCCTCCTCTACCTCTTCCTCTTCATCTCCTTACATTAAATTTTCTATTCCCTACAGGATTTTCCCCTTCTTTAGCTCCTCTTGTCTTTGGCTCCACCTTGATTGGTAAAACTTCCGAATTTGCCACACCCGTATCAACAAAGATTTAGAAATTTTATTAACTGGATTGAAATGAAACAACAGATTAGACTTGAAGTATCTTACGGATCTTGAGGACATAATAATATTAAAAAATGATAGATCATGTAGTGATGAAGTTATATGAACACCAAAAAATGTGTCTGTATTACGGTAGAATAATCTCAAGGTGGAGTTCACTGTGATCATATTAGTAGCCACTTAAATTGAGTCGGACCCATATTGGACCACAAATCACTCAATTATGATGATATATAATAAGAAACAATTAAAAAACCAACAACTTCAACAATAGTCGGAAGAGAGATTAGGGAGATCTTTGTTATTGATGGCTGCCTAATATGCTCCCAAATAGAAGCTGTGCAAATTGAAGACCTTATATGAGCCTCCTGTAGTTATTGCCACGACTGTCCCTCTATTTTTTCTTTTGCTTCTACTCACTATTTTTGTTCCGCATAACTCTTGATTTAACTTCATTGGCATGGAATAGTTATAGGAGAATTAAATTGGGTCAGCTTGGTTAGATTATATTAAGGTTATTAGTTTTAAATAAAATTTATTATATACAATTAAAAATATAATTAATTATAAATATTAAATACATACCACATTAAACATTTAACATATGAAAATATAATATCTTCATTTTTTATTAGAATTGAACTTAATTTTTATATAAATATTATAAATTTGAAATATCTTCAGCTCTATGTCCCAAAATTAGAAAGTGTTCGCTTTTTATTTAAAAATCCATGGAAAAGGTTTTTCATGCGGCAAAAATAGAAACTACAGGGAACGTAGGTTTAATAATATAGTTAAAATAGATGTATGTATGCGGCGTACGATTCAGCAATGCTACTTATGAATAGATGGAGCTTGGAATTGGAGGGTGTAGTGTCAGAAAGAGTGACATGATCTTTTTATCTTATTTTATAAGCATTTATCTATTTATTTTTTATATCCGATAGATGAATTCATAGGTAAAAATAGAATAGGTTACCGTTTCTAAGAGTCGTTTATTTAACAGACAACACAATCTACTTTTTGGAACAGGGAACTCCTCTGCGACAATATAACGATGTCGTGTTATGTCGGCTCCATTTATTTCACATCACGTGCCCACCGCTGAAACCCTAAACATTGGGCGACACAACATTAGGGTTTTACAGTTGCAGGGTCTTTCGATAAACCATTATCTGATTCGATAGTTCTAGTATACATCAATTCCTTCTAATTATCAATATGGGCGTGTTTGATATCCAACAAAAAACCAATCTTTCGATAGGGAGAAACTACGAACTCGCTCTGAACCAAGCATTGCAAAATGTAATGGCTGAAATCCACGAAGGAACTCCGAATTTGTCCCAATTTATCCATGTGTTCTTCGAATTAATGCAGGCAAAGGTCGACCCACCTCTCGAAACGATCTGGGTGTACTGTGCTTTATCCTTTACTACCCGCAAAATCACTGCCGAGAATCTTGTAGACCGTGTTTCGATTTCAAAGCAATTGTTTCAGCTCATAAGTGGATGTGCAGGTGCCTGTGGTGGCTCCAAAAACATAGCATTGCTAGCTCCTGTTGTGTTTGAAATGTATAAATTGGTTGTTGATTTACTAAGGGAAGATTTGGGTTCCAAGAGAGTCAAGAAGGTGATTAAGCAGGTTAAATCCTTGATCGGAGTGATTCTTGGATATATGACTGCGTGTTGTAAGGAATTGAACCAGCAAAGAGACTCAAATTTAATTGCTTCTTTCGCGGATTTGGTTGTTCTGTGGATGCATGGGAACGAGAACGAGAACTCATTTTTACCTCTTGCGGGTAGTGAGGTATATAGAGACATTGATTTGGGAAATCGTAGCCTAAATTACTTGTGTGGAATCGTTATTGCAGAGGTCTTATTGTTGAAGTTGTGCTTGCATTTACGGGTTGAGAATCAAGGTGTAGAGTTGGAGAAGGAATTGAGGAGTTGCTTAGTTGGTTCAGTAACTGCCTTTCAGAGCATTTACTGTTATGGTATGTGTTGCTTTTATCTTGACTTGTTTCCAGTAATGTCAGCAATTAACCGCGTACATGATCTATTTCGAAATAAGTTGCTTTTAACTGTGTAAAAAATAATTTCGAAGTTGTGGTTTAGCAAAGTTGATGCCTTATTATGTATGTTTATGTTTTTCCCCGTAATGTGGTAGATGAATCAATTGTCACTCCTTTGTTTTTTCTGCTGGTTGTGGTCTTTTCCATATCATGTTTGAGATGCTTACATATGCTACGCAGATACACTTCTGGGGATGCTGCTGCAAGGAAACTTACCTGTGACTTCCTTACTGGTTTGTTATTGTTTCTTCAACGCCTAATTCATTTCCATTTCCTTCTCCGAATCACCAACTTATTAAATCATGTCCTTTGGTGTTTCCTTTTGATCATTGTCAATGACAACTACTGCATTTGAATGGTTAGATTGTTAGGGACCTAATCGTATACTATGTGTAAGTGCCACATATATGCGCCTAATAATGCTTCGCTTATGTTATCGCTTGGAGCAGTAAAAATGAGTATTTCCATGTTGCCTCCTATCTTGTGGGAAAATGTGTATGCAGGGCTCGGGAGATGAAGTTTTGTTAAAGACAATTATGTATGATGCCTTACTATTGGCGGAATACTCCTTTCTTAGTCCAAATAGAGCTACAACAGACCTACCAGCAGGATATGTAAGAAGTCTGGCCTTGAAAAGATTGATTACTACACATGAAGCCATAGAATTTTTCAGGTAGCAATCATCACCAAATTTTAAATGCATAGGAGATGCTGCCTTATCTCACCATCTATAATGCTACAGGAATGCTGGAGATCAAAAGCGAGCTAGAGCTTATTCAAGTTCCTTCTCCATTTCCCAGTTACCTTCAGAAATAATTAAGTTGGTCACTGACCAGATTGGAACAGAGGAAGCAGCACGTAAATTAAACCGATCATCGCCTAAAGCTCTTATAAGTAAGCAGTTATTGTATTTTCTCATCCAAATTATCTCTCTTCCGGTTCAAAACTAAAACTTCATCTGAATCTATTAAGTTCGTCTAAACGATCTCCCCAGTAATAGTTGTATATTATTTTCCAGCGGGATTACTGGTTCTTGAGGGTCAAGGTGTAAGAATTTTTAATGACAGCATTTCCAAGTATCGTGCCAAATTGGCGCTCAATGATTACAAAGCCGACTATGAGCAGCCATCGTTTAGATCAGAATCGAAGGAGGGAGATGCTGATACTCTCTTTTACATTGATAACAAGGGAGAAGAGGAAGAAAATAAAGAGACAAATGAATCCATGAATGCTGCATTTGTCGCTGCTGCCAGCACAATCAGGATGACAAAAATTAGAAAAAGAGAACGGAAAGGATATCATACCGAAAGGAAAAGGACCAATTTTTTTAATCATGAGCTTGCTGATGAGTCTGATTCTGATCGAGAGAGATCCTCATCTATTGATGAAGGTAGTTCATCTAGAGAGAGTGAAGTTGAGAATCCAATCTCCGATGAAGATGAGTGAAAAGGCAGTGCTGTTTCTGGAGAGATAATATGACAATCTTTAACTCTTACTGGTTTCAGTTTGGAGCATTGTTCAAAATTTTGCATGCCAGAGTTTCTGTATAATTGATACGCATATATTGAGTGTGGTTATGCCTCTCCTGATTTATTTGGTGCAAGATTAGTATATATTTTCTTTTGTGATCTGTTCCATATCGCATTTTCTAAAATTCTTGTCCAAAAACAAATTGAATTAGCAGCAAATGTTGAGCTGACACTGTACAGGTATATCAAGCGGCTTTATTGCATAGCTTCACCTTGATCCAGCGATTGCTGTTATTTCTCTAGCGTCCAGAGAAAATCCTATAATAATCCTCATCTGATTATCAGCTGTATTGACCTAGCCCAGTTTTTTCTATCTCTGCTGCAATCGCCCACTGCACCAAAGCTGAAGCTTTTTGCGATCCAGGTCCTCAACTGAAAAAGAATGAAAGGAGCTGTGAATAATCAATATGTGAACAAGGTATCATCAAAAAACATTGTCTCTGTTAGGCGTATGCAAATAGTCAACCAATTAAAGAAAAGATGTCATTAAACCGATTAAGTTTGCTCACCACACAAAGCATTGCTCGCTTGATCCTCAAGTTGTACCACGTACAAGTAGGCCACTTAACAAGTGAAGAATGTTGGGAAGCAAGTATACTTCGACTGAAAGTCATTCTGATTTCCATAGGTACACACTCATACTTCCTTATTATATCTGATAGAAGTTAACTGAAGTTTTACCATGTGGGCTTTAGAACATGATCCAAAGCACGGCCCTAGTAAGTATCAACAGTAATGCTTCAACTTCACTTCAGATGATAAGAACTCTGCGTTTGGATCTGTATCACCAATAGTCTTGACAAGAGCAAGTGCCTCCAGTAAAATTGTGGAAACGTTTGATATCACGGACAATTATTTCCCGATTTGTGATGCGTGAGACGTGCTTCATGAAATCATGGCAATCCCCACAAATTCTTATATTTTTGAAAATTCGGACTGGCTTAATTGGATTAGCACTTACAAGGGCGAAAGCAAGAGCCAGTCTCTCACTGTGATAATAAAGTTCCTGCCTTTTTCCTTTGTGGATAACATTCTGATGGATAATTTCTGTTTGTTCTTTATAGCCTGCCGAGGAAAGTTTTTGCTCCAACTCCTTCAGTTTGGTATGGATTTCCAATATTTTGGGATGCGAATCATCCTCAGATAGGAAGACATGGAACTGACCATCGACCTCCACCCAACTACATCCAGGTTCTTTCTTAATGCCTTTTGCGGACATCAATGCTCTGATGTGTTTGACATCATCCCACCTACCTTTGGATGCAAAAATATTTGATAGCAATATATAACTGGACTCTAGCTTGGGCTCAAGATCAAAGAGTTTCCTAGCAGCTTTCTCACCTAAGTCAACATGGCCGTACAGTTTACAAGACCCAAGAACAGTCTCCCATATCAAGGAATACGGCGCTAGCTTCATTTCCTCAATGAAGAGCTCAACCTCACTGAATCTGCCTGCTCGACCAAGCATATCGACCATGCAAGCACAATGCGCCAATGAAGGGGTTATACCATGTGCTTTGTTCATCAAATCAAAAAGGTTTTTGCCCTTTTCAATCCAACCCATGTAGCTACAAGCAGAAAGAATAGCTGTGAAAGTCACCTCATCAGGGAGAATGCCTTCATCTAACATCATATGAAAGGCTTCAAGAGCCTTTTCTCCTTTTCCATGTTGCGAGTAACCAGATATGATCATGTTCCATGAGACTGTATCTCGTGAAACCAAGTCCTTAAAGATCAATTCAGCATCCTCAATGCACCCACATTTTCCATACATATCCACAAGGGAACCGGAAACAAAAACATTTGAGAAGTACCCGATCTTTATTGCCATGCAATGGAGCTGTCGTCCATTTTCTAGGGTTGCCATATGGGAGCATGCCCTTAAGCTGCTGGCAAGAGTGAACTCGTTGGGCGTTAAACCCTGTCCATGCATCTTTCCTATATACTTAACAGCAACTTCTGCTAGATCCGTTTGCGCATAACCAGAAATCATTACTGTCCAGGTGAAGATATCCCGCTTAATCATGTTGTTGAAAATTACATTTGCATCTTCCAAGCATCTGCCTTTGGCATACATGTCAATAAGAGCTGTTCCAACAAAATCACCAGCATCAATACTTCTTTTTATGATCTGAGCATGTACTTGCTTTCCAAAGTTAAGATCCAAAAGGCTTGTGCACGACCTTAAAATACTGACAAAGGTGTACAAGTTTGGCTTGAAACCTCGCAAAAGTATCTGGCAGAAGACTTTTGGCCCTTGTTCTGAAGTTTCAGCGTTGTAGAATCCAGATAAAAGGGAATTCCATGATACTATATCTCGATCAGTCATCAAATCAAATACCCGAGTACCATCTTGCACATATCCAGTTTTCATGTACATCATTATCAACGCGTTGCCAACTGAAGTATCAGACTCAAACCCACATTTGTAGATACAAGCATGGATGCTGGGACCAAAATGCAGGTCGGTCATATCTGTAGCAGCACTGACTAGACTGGAAAGGGTGAACTTGTTAGGTCTAACTCCTGCACGTCTCATTTGATTGAACATCTCAGCCACTTCTTGGCTATGCCCTTGCTGATCAAGGCCTGCAATCACCGCACTCCAAGCTACTATGTCCGGATCTTTTATTGTGTTGAATACTTTCAATGCAGCACATGTCATACCACATTTAAAGTACATGTCAACAAGGCTACAACTTAGAAATTCTTCTGACTCGTACCCACTCCTAATAGCCATAGAATGCAAACTGGTGCCATGCCTCAAATTCCCGGTGTTTGCACAGCCCTTTAAGGCAGTGGACAAAGTGAATTCAGTGAAATTCATTTCACACTCTATCATCCGATATAACAACTTCAAAACCTCTTTCCCATCACCTTTTTGAGCATAACCATGAAGCAAAGCATTCCATGACACGCTATTCTTCTCAGGCAAGTAAGAAAATAACTTGTCAGCAAGTTCCAGCTCTCCACATTTGGCATAAAGGTCAACAAGTGCAGATCCGACAAACAAGTCCAATGACAATCCAAGTTTTATTGCTTTCACATGAATCTGCTTTCCAAATTCTAGGTCCAAGAGCATAGAACATGCTTTTAGCACAGTCGCCAGCGTAAATTCATTTGGTCTTACATTTTCCTTTATCATTTCGTAGTAAAGACCAAGACTGTCGCTTCCATATCCTTTCCCCAAAACTCCAGCAATTAGCGCAGTCCAAGACATTACGTCTCTTACGTGCATTTTATCGAGCATTTTACGAGCAAAGGAAAGGTTTCCACATTTCGCATAAAAATTAATCAAAGAAACCACTAGATGCGAATCCGGCTCTATCCCACTTTTAATCAAGTTCCCATGAATCGCCTTCCCGTCCGTTAGGGATCCTTTTGAGGCACACTCACGAAGCATCCAAGAATATCGCTTAAGTAAATCTTTGCTATCATTAGTTTCAGCTTTATCACCCAACGCCAAAAACTTAGGAAAGGTAACACCGGGAAAATTTCTGGGTGTCTTATAAGGATCCTCAATAACCTTAGTAGATGGACCTCCGATACCGGTCACCGCAAAATTGTTCACAGGTTTAGATTCCGAAGCTGTGGGAGCATCGCGAGCAGAGAGTTTTACTCTACATGTAAATAACGAGGAGGTAGACCTGGTAGGGGCCTTATGGTGCAAATTCACAAAGGAAACGGATTTGGAGCAAGTAAATAAATGCGAGCATCGAAAGTTCGATATTGGACAAGTAACAAAATCGCTATCCATGAACTTGGGCACAGACAATCGTGCTATGCATCGAAGGAGAAAGGAAATGCACTCCACTCGTTCTCGTGGGCTGTTGAATGCAAGTAAAGAGAAGTTCTTTCAGAAACAAAAATCAAATTTCAGCGAAATTTTATACTGTGTTTCTTTTTATTTTTCCCCGCTTAGAAGGTTAAATTATAGAAAAATAATTTTAAACTATTTACAACTAGATTAATCTTTGCTAGAATTGAATAAATTCTTTGTGAGAGAGAACAGATTTAAAATCACAATTTTATTTAAATCAAAAATATTTCTTACCAACTCACCTTAGATGTATTGTGTAAATTTTTAAAAACAACGTTAAGCTATTATTCATTTCCAATCTAAGATCTAGTTACTTCTTCGATTAAGTTAAGACTTCAAATTTTCCAAACAACTATTGCTAGGGATAGAATAGTCAATTTCATTCCAAATTTAAGATGCTCAATGTGGAGATGTGTCCAATCCCATCTTTTTCGGGTTAGTTAAGATGTTTTTGTCTTAGAATGTCAATTTACATAAAATGTCACGTTTAATTTATGATAGATAAAAGTGGACCAACTCGTTTGCATATTCGCAGGAAAATTTATCTGAAACATGTGACTTAGACACGCATGGCGATTAACTCCTAATCCTATATTGAATGTTGTTTATTACGAAGATTCAATTGAATCTTATATATGTTTTCATATTAGTTAAACTTGGATTTAATATAAAATTCCATAATGATGGAATGAATTTCTCAAGGAGGTGTATGTTGTTCCACTTTTGTTGTTCCAACATTGTTCTAATTTATCTCATCCACATATTTATATAGATCCCGTATAAATGTGTAGATAAGATGACTTAGAATAGAGTTGGAACAGCAAAAGTGAAACAGGTAATTTGACCTTGCATTTCTCTTGGAACCATTTTTATAGTCATGAATTCATGTTGGATGGTTTGATTGTGTAAGACAGTATTTGTCATGCTAGTAATATAAGTTCTTTATTATTTGCATCATCTAGTAAATTCAATCATGATGCAACTTTAAGGATGTTAGAATAGGTCAAATTGACCATAATCAAATGAAACAAATAGCTAAAAAAGGCCTTTTAGATAATTTAAATCAAGAAGATCTACATATTTATGTATCTACATCCACTCACATACTTAATCTTCTGCCTTCAAAATTAGTTACAAACATGCTATATGAGTTATGGACAAATTCAAAACCTAATAAAGCAAGTATAAAATTGCAAGGATATGTTGCCTACATTTATGATCTTTCTCTTAAGAGAAACTAGGTCATGAATATCTTTATTAGATATTTCGAACACTTTAAAAGGTATGAGTTTATAGGTAAATAAGCTAACAAATGGTAATTGAATTTGAATCACAAAATGTTGCATTCTTGGAAAATAAAATATCTAAAAAGGATGAAATAGGAAAAGACATTTTTCATATAAGACTTATAATCAAAGTGATTATGTCACATGGAATTAGGAAGACAGACTCCTTCGAAGTAGGATCAATATAAAAAAAGAAGAATTAACTCAAATTTAATTTACATTATAATCTAGTGAGAGTTTATCTATTGTCTCTAATTTAAGCGAGAGTAATCAAGGCATTGATAAATATGTATCTCATGAACCCAAATTATGTAGAAATAATCATAGAATTATTTCCCAACATTTTTTTTAGATCGAATGGAAACTTTATATGATTATCCCACAATAAGAGGGTGACCAAGGTATGAAATTGAGTCCCTTACTTATCATACTCAAGAATAATTAATTAAAGTAATAAATGAGGAAATGGATCAGATAAACTATGGGACTTAGTTGGTCACCTAATAGGTGATAAGCTATTGGAAATAAATGAGGCCTCCAAAAAATGAAAGGCTAATTGTCACACTCTTTATGGCTAAAAGATATACACAACATGATGAAATTGACCATGAAGAGATACTTTTACTAGTTGTGAAGTTTACTTTGATATGATTAATCATACATGTAGCGGCTAACATAGATATTGAATCAAACATATGTAAAAACTGATTTTGTTAACAAAGAAAAAAAAAAGAGATCTATATGAAATAACCTCCATATTTCAATAAGATAGAATAAGAGTAAAGTGTATTGATTATTGAAATCAACTTATGGTCTGAAATAAGCCTAAAATAGTAATACATTTTGTTCTTATAATGTAATTAATTCGTTTAATTTTCATATAATTGATGCATACCACTATGTAAACATTAAAGTTCCAAAGATAAATTTAAGCAACTTTGAGTTTTTCAAGCAAACAAAAAATAGTTGTCATTTGAATTTGGAATGAAAGACATAAGTTCTTAAAGTAAAGATTTTTAAAAATTGTTTAAAAAGATTGTTATCAATTTCACAAGTAATAGGTATTCAAAATTTTCTTGAATATTCTATATGCAAATTGTAAGCCAATTGATAATCATATTGTTAAAGGTAAATATTTCAACTAAAAGTTTTATCCAACAACTATCACAAGAAAGAGAAAAATGAAGAAAGTTCCTAATTTAAGTGCAATTAGAAGCCTCGTGTGTATAATGATGTGAACAATTAGCATACATTGGTTATAATGTCAAAATGGTGATTAGATATTAGTTAAACTCAAATTAGATATATTAGAAAGTAGTAAAGAGAATAATGAGGCATTCAAAAGGTATTATTGATTATGTATTGAGTTATCAAGGTAATAACCTACATATACTAAGTTATATGGATGTAGAATAGGGAAGAGATTTAAAGGAGATAGAATTTACTTTCTTATTTAGATTTACCTTTTCAACATGTCCTCCTTCAATATATCATAAAATATAAAGATCATCAATAAGATTGTGCATCAAATAAATCAAAGGTTAAATCACATCAGGTTATTTTACATTCTCTTTATTTCTCATAATTCCCAACGATATTAGATAAACAGTTAGGTCTTATTCGGTAAACCGTAATAAAGAGACAAGAATAAAAATGCAACTTTTAATCCCTAATTTTTAGTTGTTTGGTTACTAGTCATAAATCAAACAAGGAATGAATTCTAAGCAATTTTGGACTTTTATTCTTAAGGAAGCTGTGAGTATAAGTTGAAATTAAATATCAAGAATAAAAAAGAGACATTATTAAAATATTATGAAGTTAATATGAAATTATTATTAAGATATTGTCAAAATATTGATTCTTATAAGAATATTATTATCAAAATTACATATTACGATCTTTTATATTAAATTTTTAAATAATTATTTTATTTTTTTTCATTGATATTTTTTTTCTTATCATAAAAATCATAAAAATTAATAATTTTATAAATAACTGAATTTTTTGATTAATTATTTATAAAATATAAAATATTTTATTTAATTATTTTCAAAATAAATCATATAATAACTAAATATGAGTAACAAATTTTCTTATTATCATTTTAAATATTTAATACCAAATATTAGATAATTACTAACTTTTGGTTAACACTATATTAAACACGTATAATTAATAATTTTATTTCTATTCTGATTCTCATTTTCTGATCCCATCCTTTTTCTATATATTTTAATTCCTTCATTACTTATTACCAAACTAGAACTTAAAGTTATATGTTACTAGATATTAGTTTAAACCTTGTACGGGAAAATGAACAAAATTGAAACAAGGAGCTAAATTGAAGTACAAATTATATGCCAATTCCTGTTGTCGATACTGTATGTTTGCCCAACGGCTACATCCCTTTCAACCTTGAGACACTGTGCCACCTTACCGTTACCGTTTGTTATTTTACACGAGTTAAATAACAGACGGTAAGGGTTGTAAACTTTTGAAACTTGATTCTTAGAAAGCTAACTTTAAGACAACTTAAGCCACATGTTGCTCTAGCCTTACATATTGAAATTCCAAGATTATAGTAAGTGCTACCTAATTATCCAAGATTTTGGGAAAAAGTTTTCTAGAGATTTTATTTTTTTTAATCTTTTATTTGCAATACACGTGTTTAGTCAATTTACTCAACGCCCTTAATAAAGGGCGGTAAAGTATTTCAATAAAAAATCAAAAGATAAAATATTTTATTAAATAATTATGAAATTGAGTAAACTTCAATATTTTTTTTAAATATTATGCATTTAAACAAAGATCCGCTTTGTTCTTATGATTAGGCCATGTGAAATGTGAGTATTACTTGGAGGGAGGACATGTGAATAGATAGTTGAAAGTTAGAAACATCATTTAATACCCAATCCCTTTTATTATGCATGTTGAATCTTCCCAAATCTGAAGAAGTGTAAAAGCATTACTGCAATCCCCGGAACCTAGGCATTAATTAATAAATCAGACAATCTTTACTCCACAACACTTGCTTTTCTATTTACAGATGGTCACAAGAAAAAGCGGTATTTGCTGAAAAGGGCCTAAGGCTTGGAGAAACACAACACAACATATTATTATTCTAAAAAAAACAAGTATAAAAAACGGATTGCAATACACCTAATACAACTATTCCTATTCTTAGACTATAGCAAAACTAATAATGTAATCAACAATGTTAGATTAGACTAGTAATTGACTTACTTTTAGTAAATTTTAAAGTAGTGATTAATTTTTCAATTAATTGATAAGTAAAGATTTGTTTATAATTTAAGTCATTTTTGAAATTGTTGTATCGAATTACTTAAACAACACATTATGCATCTTTTAGTTTATTTATAATTATTTTGTAATTAGAAATAGAGATTCCCACATTTTAGTTTAGTTGCCAAGTCAAACACCTCAAGAAGGAAAGAGTTTAACGTTGTAAAAGAAAATTACATGTATGGTAAAAGTCAATTTTATGTTTACAGGTAATAGATCGCATGGACTGGTTTGATCTAAAAAGCATGATTGGCATGGACATATATGATGAAAGCAAATGGAGTCAAATGAAAGGCAAGCAACTACTATTTTATTGCTTAATTCTGATAAACATACATAAGAGATGATTTGTCAATGTCATTACCCCCCAAGAAGGTGGGCATCCAATGAAAGGGCGTACACATCAGTCTAAAACATGAATCGGATAACATCAGTCAAGGAGCCACATGTCATGTTAAAATAAAAATAAAAATCTCTCCAACTACATCTCCCCCTTTTCGGGTAAAACATCACTTTCTAGAAAAAGGATAATGACAAAAGAATTTAAAGCAAAAACAGAAAAAAGGGTTTTGGGAAGAAGCCAGCTCAGCTTATGACAGGCGGTGAAAAAAGGGTGTCTCAATCTCGCAAGGATTGGTTGGTACGGAAATTCACCAAGAGCGTCGGTGGGAGGTAAATAAAGAAAATGAAAAAATTGTCCAAATATGCAGTTGAGTTGAGGAAAGAGGTGGCTTTGTGTATAAGCCATAATAGAGACCGAGACAAAGGACAGGGGCTAAATTTGTGGAAGTCGGATAAATAGGTAAGAGAAGAGTGTGTTAGAGAACCACGTCGAGAGAGAGAGAGAGAGTTCTCGTCGGAGAGAGAGACAACGGAGACAAGAGTACAGGCTGGGTGGGCTTCTCTGAGAAAGGGGGTGACAGAGACAGCGAGGGAGCCGCGGCCATGGCAGAGTCGAACGATTCTGTTTCCGTTGACATGGAGAAGATCTATCTCGGTGGAAAGGTTCGGTTTTTATTTCTGGGTTTGTTTCTTACTGTCAATGCACGTATGCATTTGTTTGATTCTTTTGTTCTTACTCAATTCTTAAGTGGGTTGTTCGTTGTTTCCTTGATGTTTAATGGATTTCAAGTTTCCGACTTTATTCCGTTAATGAGCATTTTTTTTTCTGCTTTTTTTTTTCTCTTTCAAGTTCTTCGTTCAAAAGGTTTTGAAGCCGCGACTTTTCTTTTTGATTTTCCCTTTCGATGATGCGCGATTTTGGGTAGCATTTCATAGCACCAACTGGGCACTTTATGTGCATTTTGGGTTAACAGTCCCCTTTTTTTCTCAACTGGAAGCTGGCATAAGAGTTCTTTTATGTTTCATTGACGTTCTTGGATTGGTTATTCTATCACATTAACTCAGAAGGAAAAGTACTCTTTGATCTTCAATTTGCCCCTTCTGATTTAGTGTGTTCTTATGAATGCAATAATCATTAGGTAGGAATGTTTTCTTCGCGAAAATTTAGACTGGGTTTTTTATCATCTTGGTAGCTGAGATTTTAAACTTTGGGTAATTATTATTTCTTCCTTAAAATAAAAATCTTCGCTTTGTTTAATGGTTCTTCTCGAAAATGCCATCTTTTACTCTTGTATGTTAATATGAGGAATCATGAATGTAAGAGGGCTAAATTTTTGAGGTTTAGATTCATCTACTTAGACCTTTTCTTTGTTTTGTTTTGGATTGATTTCAAATTTGACATCGGATATCGCATCCTGTTTTTGTTTTCTTTTGCTGTTCTTATTTATGTCTAAATCTGTTCGATTGTTTGAATTTTTAGTGTCTTCATCATCTTCTTTTTGTTCCTCTGTCTTTCTTTTTAACTGGGGTTGGGGGTTGAGCGACATTCTTCTATAATGTTTTTCCCTACGGCCAAAGTTACTTGATTTTTGAATTTTATCTAACGTCAATTGCTGCCAACAGAAGAAAGCTCACCCATACTTTTCCCTGTCTTACTTCGTTTTTTTATATAAAAAACATTAAGAGATTGACATGTGTAGCTGTTTTATCCCCCGGGTTTTAATTTGTTTGTTATGTTTATCGTTAACTAAATAAGATTCCATTCTCTCTCTGCTTTTGGATTGTCGATACCTTTTTATGAGTACAATGATTGGAATCAGGAAGCTACTTGTTTTGTCTTCCTATCTCTGAAGTAGAACAAACATGTTTTGCAAGATAGTTTGGCATACCCAAAAGTGAATACGTGCACATGGAGAAGCCTTTCTTGGGAATAAATTAATCTGGACAAAGCTAAAGCTTCTTTGCTGAATGTGGGTAGAAGAAAAAGACGATTGTTATTACTTTGATGAGGCCTTTTCTAGCTTGAGAATAATATTATTCTTGGTGAAAATTACCACAGTTTTTGTTTTGTTTTTATGTTTATAGGAAAAGCTGCCTTTATTTTTTCTTTTACTTGTGTCTTACTCCTATTCTCTGTTTGTAAAATTCTCAGGAACACCATGTAAGGACTGGCCGTGGTTCTGTGTCTGTTATAGTCTATGGGGACCAAGACAAGCCAGCAATGATTACCTATCCAGATTTGGCTTTAAACCGTAAGTTTATTAGATAAAATTAATTCCTAGTCTGTACATTTACTTATTTACTTGGAAACGTTACTATTCAAACGCATGCAAATGCATATTTCAATTTTATTTTTTGTCAAATAGTTCTGCTTGGTGCATTTATAATCTCCAATTCGACACACAATTACACTTTATATATTCGTCCTTTCTTTTCTGTGATACATTCTTCCTTTGAATCTGACAAGTTTGCACTCCGTCTCATTTGTAATGTTTGCTCAGATATGTCTTGTTTTCAAGGACTGTTCTTTTGCCCCGATGCAGCTTCTCTGTTGCTACACAACTTCTGCATTTATCACATTAGTCCTCCTGGGCATGAGGTCGGTA
>JANIJH010000224.1:19900134-19916111 GCA_024520975.1 Erythroxylum areolatum
GTTGATGTAAACAGTAAACTAGTAAAGTATACAGTACAGTTGTATAATATATCAATATGGACTATTTTGCAAATTTTAAAAAGTTTAGGGACTATTTTATAAATTTTAAAAATATCTCGAAACGGTACCCGGTATCGACCGGTACCGGTACAATTCCGTTCCAGAGCCCAATCCGGTACCGAATCCGATACGGTATTCATAATATTGGTTAAACAAGTCTTATTTAAATATTATAATAAGTATATTCTTGTACCCAAACTGATACACTATCATAGTTTCGAAACAATAGTATTTTAGCCCTAGAATAAGTTTATTCTAGTTTCCAAACACACCCTTCCTTTCATAAGAAACCCTAAATTCATAATTGAAACCAATCATATGAACACTGGTTCATACTGTATCAAAACTGGTACGAAACAAAAGGTCGGTTGTACCAGATTTAAATATTAGTCTGTATTGACTCATTTCAGATAATACGGGTCGATACTAGCCGGTATTTAAAATATCGATCAAATGTTAGCCAATATCAAAAATTTTTAAAAATAGGAAAACTTTTTTGCAAACTTTGCAAAAAATTTTAAAATTTCCTATCCTCCTTCCTTCCTCTCCTTTCCCTTTTTTTAATTTTTTTAATTAGTTATATTATTTACTTCAATTTTAATAATTATCGTAAATTTTTAATTTTAATTTTGTTATTAATAATAATTATAAATTAAATAAAACTTAAAATAAATTATTTTTATTTAAATTTATTTTAATATTTTATATAATATATATTAATAAAGTATTAATAAAAATATTTTATTTTTAAAATAAATATTAAAAATTATTATTTATAAACTAATATTTATTTTATAAAATTTTAATTATTAAATCAAAATTTATTTGAAATTTATATATTTTAAAAAATAATTTATATTTATTTATATTTAATTAATTAATTTTATGAATTAAATTAAAATTGTTATTATTATTTATTATTTTGATTTTTAAAGATATAGTCAAAAATATACAGTACAACTATACAATATAATATTAAACTATTTTGTTATTTTTTAAAAAATTTAGAGACAATTTTATAAATTTAAAACTTTACTTGAAATGATGCTTAATACCAATATAATATCGTAATTAAACCTAATTCGATACTAAATTCGGTTACTCTGGCTGAAAGCCTTGAATCCAGATGTAGCTATCGCTACCAGCCATTTTCCTATCGCCATCGTTGACGAGACCATCTTCTCCGGTAAGTGAATTTTCTTCTCCCGCCCCAGGCCACGAAGCTGCTAATGTCGTGCTTAGAAGCAGTTGCAACGTGTCTCCTCCATGGTGTGACGCAGAATCAGCTTCACGCACCTCCAGACATGGTCCATTGAATTACTGCAGCCGGTGTTCCTGCAACAGTCACCATCTCGCTAG
Organism: Erythroxylum areolatum; assembly: GCA_024520975.1. Lineage (NCBI taxonomy): Eukaryota > Viridiplantae > Streptophyta > Magnoliopsida > Malpighiales > Erythroxylaceae > Erythroxylum > Erythroxylum areolatum. The sequence goes on from JANIJH010000224.1 coordinate 19,901,554, forward strand.
CAGCCGCCAGTTTCTTCAGCCGTAGGCTGCTCCTTTCTTTTAAGTGACGCTTCAACTCTATGGATTGCAGCCCGTCTTGCGTCAGGTAGAAAAGGCACCTCCTTAGGGCTTACGCTCCTGAAGAGAAAAATAAGGCTCATCATTGACCAAGCAAAATAGGGCAAAATTAATGGTTGTCATTAGAAGAGGCTCTTAACATTTAATTTCTTTCGAGTTTCAACAAGAGTATTGTTTTAACTTCCAAATTTAACATTAGTTTTATTATTCTTTCGACAAGTTTTAACATTAACTTTTTATGTTAATTTATTTATAAATTTCTTTCAAATATTTAATTGTAGTTCTTATACTCTAGTCTTTTTCTTTTCATCAATGCATGAATCTAAGATATCCTAACTCAAGAACTGATAGCAAAAGATTTTCATAGTTTTAACTTATGAGTGATAATTTTAAAATAAAATTTTTAATTTTTTTCTTTGTATTTCAACTTAATGAATAGTTGAATACATTATACCTAATTTGTCTCCTCTAACAATATTTGCTCATGCATACAATGTTTGACAATATTTCTATGCACATGATTATGTGTTTTATTCACCAAATCCTAGTCCTCTTAGCCTTTTTTTTCCTTTACATATTATTTCATTTGACTTTTTTTTAGTTGTTCTTTGAATTTTACTATTAAGAATTAATGCAGCTCCTTAGATGCTCCAATCGTATTGCAAGGAGGAGCTTAAGGCAACCTCTTTGTTTTGTGCCAAGATAGGTTCTCTAATTTCCATAAGATGTCATTGATTATTTTTGCTTTTTCTTTAGGGTTTAATTATTCAATCATAGTAGTTAATCATAATTATTATTAGGGAACATTATTTTAACTTAAATGACGTAAATTAAGGAGTTTTATTCTTATTCATAATTTTGTATTAGGAAATTATTTGAACACAAAAAATCAAAGTTTTGTAGAAAAAATATTACTTAAGTCGAAATTAATTATAAATCATAAACCTCTTATTAATTATGTTTTATAATGAATAAATTATCATTGGATATTAAATCTTATCCATAAGTTTTCTATGGATACTAAATTTTATTAATAATAATACGCTTTTAAAGTTTATATATTATATTTATGATTTATTAGGACCCTTATTTTATATTGCCCAGGGCCTATAAAATGTTAGAAATGGTTCTGCTATAAAAGCCTTTTAACGCTACAACATCTCACCTACTACTTTATCGACGTTGCCAATTCCAAATAACAATAACCCACAACTCCAATAATCACAAAACGGATGGTCTCTATCCATAACAAAACCATAGAACAACTACAAACCCAAAGATACTAGCTACATTAAGCCTCAAACAACCAACCCAAATAATTAGCTACAAATTTGAACTTTTTAGAATTTGGGGTTTAGGGTTCTTATCTTTTTGGATTTCTAAAATCATTATTTTATTGTAACTTCAATTCTAAATTGAGTGTTCTAAACTCTTCAGACTTAATCAAATCTAATTTGATTTTAGAATTTTAAAGATTATGAAATTATTCATGAATCAAATCTAATGCGATTTTAGGAATTAGGATTTGTAATTTCAATTCCAAATTCTTGATCAATAACAATCAAATAGTTTAAGGAAGTTATATAATTAAATTCGACTATAATACCAATATTGGGAAATCGATGCAAGATCTGATCCTGCTCTTTGCAAAATAATTATAAACTTTTTCGTATTTGATTTCTTGAAAGTCAAAATTATTTAAAATTCTATAAAATGATTAACACATAAATCATAATAACGCATAAATTGTAATTCGTACCTTATTCTAAAACTTGATCATTTTCTTATTGTATCCTTGAAACTATTTCTGAAATTGACTCATCTCAACTACCTTAACTTCATAAGTGTCTGATTTATAACGGTATCCACATAACATGTTGAGAGAAATCTATAACTATTATAAAGAGTTTTTTTATGTGTGAATTAAGTTCCCAAATATGTTGGTAATGGATATAAATTATAACCCTAAATTATATTTAAGATTAGATAAATTAAGCTTCTTTAATTTATCTTTAAATATCTAATTAAATAATTTACATCCATAGATCAATATTGATGTCTAACATCACATTATGACCATCAAAATATTTAGGAATGTCAAAGTGGTATTGAATAATCTTTTTGTACCTGATTATTTCATATAATTCAATCATTTCATCATATAATATTCCAAGTACACACAGAGCATAAAATTAATGTTTACTCTGTTTGAGTCAAATCATGTTAGTTTTCCACCTTTAGTAATTGATTCAATTAATGAAATTTGTTATTTATAAAGTGTCATTTTACTTTGGTTAAGGATTTCCCAAATTAACTATAATCGAAAACAATGTAACACTCTTCCTAATTACTTTAGGGTGATGAATCATATATTGATCACTCCACTACCTCTATATAATTCATGTTATACCCAATGACTATTGACTGAGCTACTCTTGACTATAATAGGTCATAAATAGTACTAAAATATAATAATCCTTATATAAGATAAATTTAAAGATCTCAAGTTAAAAGATCACTTATATAATCATCACAACAAAAAATTTCATAGACAGATAACTAGTGTTTGAAATGGATTTCTTATATGGGATTATTTCAATGAACTTGTTCTCTAACAAGCACTTACATCTTTCTTTAAATATCTCTATATTTTAGTTTATGAGATCGACTACTTCCTTCACAAGGAAAAATATATTATGTGATAATCTTTTACAACAACAACAACAACAACAATACCCAGTAGAAATCTCACTAAGATGCAGGGTCTGGAGAGTTTTAGTAGTACGCAGTCTTACCCTTAACTAGTAGAGAGGTTATTTCCAAATGAACCACATGAATTAATGAAAATAATAATAATAATAATGAATAAATAAATAAAAAGGAAATAAATAAGTAAAAGAATTAAAAATTAAAAAATTAAAAATGAATAAATAATAATAATAATAATAATAATAATAATAATAATAATACAATAACATAAAATATAATAAAAGTAACTAATATATAGAAATAATAGGAAAATAAAGATAATGCTAAGAATAATAGAAATATTAATACTCATTATAATAATACCAATATTAATCCTAACTGAACTAGCTTAGGATTAGGCCCTTGAACTTTATTTAGCTGAGGAAAATATTATTATTATTATTATTATTATTATTATTATTATTATTATTATTATTATTATTATTATTATGTATTATGTATTATCATTGAGGCTAACTATGAAAGGCAAGAGTTGAAAGATATAAGAGAATTACTAAGATCTCTTTACAAGGGATCCTTTACGTGAATCCTAGCATGCTAAAGTTTTCAATTAAGGGTTATATCATCGGTAAGTTCCAATCACTACAAGAAAAATATCGTTTAGCGACGAATATTACCTACGGAAAACCTTTGGATTCTGTCAATAATAGAAATTAGCAACGGAATTAATTGACTGACAAAGGCATCATAAAAATAACCGTAGGTAAATTTACCAATGAATACTTTAAATAACCATTGGTAAATTTACCTACGAATGTTTTATTTTCGTCGAAATATTTACAGACGGTATTGGTTATTCTGTTGATAACATTATCGATAGTTATGATTAAACAGTTAATCCTAACAACAAAGTTGGCGATGGACTGTCAATATTACCAATGGTGATTCGTTCTTCCATCGGTAATATCATAGATTTTACCGACGGTTTGTTGTGTTCCGTCGGTAAATATAATGGATTTTATTGATGTATTTGTATTTTCTGTCGATAAATATTTTTAATTTTTTTTTGAAAAAATCCCAATATTATATTTTATTTCATAATCTTATGGTTAATGCATAATTTCAACATTTACGAATTATTAGTGCATAATATTTTGGTGACCGCAAATGCTCTGAGGTGCTACCCCTCCCCTTCAACTCATCCACCTCATTACAGAGCTGAGCTATATACTCTATCAATGTCTGCATTGTGCTTCGAAGCTTATTGACTTCATTAGTTGTCGATCATCTACTAGATGTTACTGTGCTAGACGTGGAGGACTGCGAATAACATGTGTTCGCAAATGAACCTGACCCGAAGATCCTTCCACGACGGTCCCTACCACCCACTACATCAAGATATGTCTGACTCTAATCAACAACTTGTTCATGCTGAGATTTTTGCTGAATGCTTTCTTGTTCCTATTCGGAGGTAATATTTATATTAGTAAGTGATAATAATTAAGAATTAATATTAAAGTATAAATTTCACATATATTAAGTTCTCTACATCGGATATTGATGAATGTCACACTGTCATGCTTCTTAGTGTAAGTGTGTAAAAAGAGCTGACAAGATGTAGGCCTCAAGCCTATAGACTTTTCCTATATAAGAATAAAATGTTATAAGTGAACTAGAATTCATAAGTACCTCAAACTCCTGATAGTAAAATTCCTTTGTGGCTTGAGAGATATTCTTCCATACATAACCCTCAAGATCAATCTTCTCCTTAAATTTGGATGTCATGTTTTTAGAGTACGGTCCAGATGGAATCAACCTAATATTAAAACAAATAATTTTATACCATTTTAAAAATTTAAACCTATAACTTAATTATAAACATATAGTGTGTTTCATATATTTTCACTTACAGATTATTGACAATTATGATGTAAGTTCTTCCATCAGGTCCCTCAGCTCCAGTTGTGGCTGCCTCCTTCATCCACATTGTTTACCCCTGATATCTTTGTTGCTATAAGGGTAGTGGATAATGTAAGGGTGGTGGATGGTGTAGCATTAGGTATGGAAGGTGAAAGCTCATCTACAACTGTAGTAACTGGAGGGGGAGGAGGTGATTCAGTTGCAACTACAGAATGTGATGGTTCACCGTGATGGTAAGTACCTCTGAATTGTTGTCTAAATCTACGTCGCATTATGTCATTCAACTCCAATTTCAATGCTAAGTGAAAGTTAAAGGTCGTTCGGAAGAAGCCAACCTATATACAAATAAAAAAACATACTATTTGTGAACCGCAAGTGCACAGTTTTCAATTTGAGTAATAAATCGTAAGAACTGAGTCGTGTCCACAGGGATTATAAGAAAGTTCAAATCTACGCTAGCCAAAATTTCACCTCACAAATCTTAAGTTCTAAACCCAAATCTTTTATTATCACCTCCTAAGTTTCTTGGGTCTCCCAACTCACAAGAAAATCATAATTTGGTATGGGAACATGAGAGGGAAAATTCTTGGTTTGCTTGATTTGGTATGGGAACATAAAACGAATAACTTAATTTTATAAAGTTTGAATATTTAATTGAATGGTTTAGATATTGTTATTGATATTTAAAATGAATGTTAGAAGTTTGATATTTATCCTAGATTAATTATGTACTAGTAACAAATATAATAAGTAAAGATAAAAATATGAATACTTTGATTAATACATTATTGTAACATATACAAATTATGTAATATTTTTAGAAGAAAATTATTATTATATTAAAAAAGATGCATGTAAAGATTTGCACTTGAAAAATAAAGAGAAGCTAATCATTTTAAAGAGAATCAATGAAATAACTCATTGACATGATTTAAATATTTGGAACTATAAGCCAAACCCATCCTATATTAATTCAATGATAAACCGAAGTTCATACCACAAACAAGTTTAGGTTGGTGCAAGCCGTTAACATTAAAAATGCACGAAGTTCAAATAGGAGGTTCAAACCACAAACAAATACCCAAATTAAACCAAGTACAAAAAAACCTACTAAATAACAAAACTCACTTACCTCAACTGACACACAAAAGAAGTCACTGAAGCACGTGAAGGAAGATGATGACGGAGCTAGAATGAGCTAACGACCAAAGAAAATAACCAAAACAAAGCAAAGCAGACAATGAACAAGATATGATATGCTACTAATAAAGGATACATTTATCATAAACACAGTAAAAAGAAGCATTACAAATTAAGATATGCTAGCCTAATCACGAACATAAGCTAAATCACTATAATAAGAGTTGTGATTCTAATTGAATTACTAAAAGTTCCTGTTATATTTTATAGATAACCTCAATTAAGATATCAATAGTTAGAAGGGTCATTTATTCCGGGACTTCAATATAGAAATCGATGAGAAGAAGGCATGTAAAGTGAAGGCTAGAGCATTACAATTGTCGATAGATGAGGCATGTGAAAACTTAAGGAAATGAAGAAGCTATGAATTGGCTATATTTTAGTTTAATAATGGAAGTTCTTTCATCTTGAAGTACTTATATGGATTGGAGCATTTAAGTGCTTATAAATGTGCCTAGGTGTAGGCAAAAAGGGATTCTTAGTAGCTTATAAGCCAATAATTTGTTTAGATGTATATTATTTAAAGTATAAATATATACGAAAACTTGCCATAATTAGTGGTGTAGATGCCAACAATGATATGTTTTCCATTACTTGGAAGGTTGTTCCCATAAAGAGCTTAGTTTCTTGGAGATGATTTTTAAAGTGCTTATAGCAAGATGTTAAGTGTTGTTAAGAGATTGATTAGGTATTCATATCTAATAGACAATGGATATTATTTTTATTACATTTTAAGTTTGAATATATTTCAATTTACTAAAATATGTATGTAAATAGGTTTCTACTTATGGTAACAAGGTTTTGGGCAAGTATTCAATAAAGAATATACTAGGAGTATCACATAAATATTGTGAGGCATGTCCATACTAACTTACAAAGGCAACTTAAGACGAAAAAGGTTGTAAAGGATATGATGTGGAATGAAAAAAAGGGAATATGCATATAATTAATATGATGTGTACATAAAGAAATTGAAGAGTGTTATCAAGCAAGCATATGATTGGATCACTTTCATTCTATTGGTCAAGTGTTATAGGAGCACATATATTTGTGAGAGTAAAATATGATATGCTACTGAACAATCATTTAAAGAGCTTCAATGCTTACATTAAAGAGGCTCAAGAAAAACCTATTTTTACGATGTTTGAGATAATGCAGAGGGTTACGATGAATAGATTCAATAAGAAAAGAAAGGAGATGAAAAGTAGACACAATATACTTGCCCATGAATTCAGGCAATTTTGCAAAAGCCAAAGAAGTATGCCAACAACTAGATTTCTTATTTCAGTAATGGGAGGTTGTTCAAATTTAAGCACATGCTTTCGGCAAACTATAGTTAGTTTAGGGAAGATGACTTGCACTTGTATGTAGCGATAAATTACTAAAATTACTTGTCATTATACATGTGCTATATTAGACATGATAGAGGTAGGTCAAAGGAATCTAAAAATATGATGCATCATAAGGATTTTTTTTATAAGCATATGCCTACTGATTGATCCTTATTTTGAGTAAGCTTCACTTTCCATATTCCCATTTGGTTGTTCCAATATCAAATTACTAACTATTTGTAGTTTTATCCAAATGATTATCAATTATAGGTGAACATCATTGGCTAACTTCAAATAGGAGCCATAAGCAGGTACTTGAACTTTCATGATTCATTAAAAAGTATTAGTAAACCCAATAAGGCCATAATGAGGAAAGAAAATGAAGGAAAAAATTAATATAAAGTGGCAAAAAGGGAACTTTAAGTGGCATACAAGTTTTGCAAACAATGTGGATATAATAAGAGGACTTATTAAATAAGGCAAACTAATAAGTTTAAAAACAGTTAACCAATTGAACCAAGTCAACTAACTAAGAGTTACCAATAAAGTAATATCATCTGAGCAAATCTCTAGGTGAAAGAGGTGAATAGTTTACATTGTTAAGGTTTATTTTGGATGTTATGTTCATAAATCTCATATGTGTAAATATATAGCTTCAAAATTGCCTTTTTGGTTTTTAACATCTATAAACAGAAAAAATTTGAATAGAAACAAGAAGAATTCCTCGTTTTTTAAAAACATATGATAGTCATTGCATGGACTGTGATGGAATTGAATTCCCTTTCCAAAAAGCTCATTCTTAAAGAGTTCATTATGGAAAATAAGTTTATCTTATAGGTATTTTGGAATCTAGTGTAATATACTAAGTTATCTACCAAACTGTTAGAATCTAATTAATAATTACATTCCTCGTTCTAATGGCATAATCATAGTGCTATTACTAAAGAGTTTTGAGTCTTTCCAATCAGCTATCACTAAAGAGTTTAAGAACACTAACTTCTGCTACTGTAATGTCAAATTATGTAAGAATGTGCACTATTATCTACAGGTAAGGTGGCAAATATTTGCTGCCCACTTCCTATAACAAATCCCAAAACTCGAAAGTACCTGATATATAATTTTATATATGAATAAAATAAATCTTAAAAAATTCCCATAGGATTGAGAATGAAGTTTTCATTATGTCAAAAGAAATGCAAAAAAAGAGAGTTTCTTGATACTGATAGTTATAGGACTTTTAGTTATTTGGTAGACAGTGGACTATATTAGTTGCAACAAGCATGGTTTATTTAAAGTGAGATTGTATTATGAACCAACACCATTACTAGATTCCATTGATCTTACACGACACAAGTAAATACTCTTATATCAGAAACATAAGAGTAGCATCCATTGCAGGAAGAAGATAACTCTTCAGATGGTCATGTAACATTATTCAATAAAATGAGTAGACAATATAGTCTAAGTTCAGCTCTAAATTTTTATTAGTAATTTGTTGGGAAATTGGGACAAAATCTCAACCCATACACAGCAGAAGAAACATAATATGGACTAATTTTTCTACTTACTATTGTTCAATTTTAATACAACAACAATTAGAAACAATTTAAAGATAATACTTAAAGTACGAATTATGAGACATTTTCATTCCCACAAAATCAAACCACAAACACAATTCATAAATGATGAAAGTAGTACACAAAAATCAATACAAATCAAAACCCACTTACCTTAATCGATGAATAAATGAAGACGCATATGGAAGCAGTACACAAAAGCATGGGAAGACAAGAAGGATGAAGGGAATCGAATAACAACTGACGCAGAACAAAAATGCAGAAGGGAACTGAAGTAGAAAAAGGAAGAAGATGGATGCAAAAGGAAGAAGATGGACGATGAGAAGGAACAGAAGCCCACACATGGCGATAGAACTGACATCTAGAGAGAAAATGGGTGAAGGAAAAAATGAGCATCGATGGACGAGGGGAAGGGTGTTTCATGGGTAAGCAGCTGTAGTTTAACAAAAATGATGTCGTCTGCTAACGACATCATTTTTGATCCTATGTTTAATGTTGAAGACGAAGCAAGCAGTGGGGTCTAAATTTTAAATTTACTGATGAACTAACCCTCCCATTGGTAAATTTACCGACGGACTACTCTTTTTTTGGTACACCTCGATTCGTTTACATTTTATTAAAACGTTATAGTTGAAGCAAACAACGATGTTTAACTTTCAACTTTACTAACGGAATACACCTCAATCGATAAAAGACATTCACGCCTCTTTTACCGATGGTTATTCCTACTCCGTCGCTATATTCCATTGCAAAAATTAGTAGGATAATTTCCCATCCAACTCTACCGACGAATATTTTGTCCATCACAAACTACCATATATTACGACAATTTTACTAATGGAATATGATTTTCTATCACTAATTAGCGACGGTATTATTTCCATCGGTAATTTCTCATTAAAAATCAGTCATTTTCTTGTAGTGAATATTGTCAGATCTTTTTTTATAACCTTCCCCAAATTCTTCTTAGGCCTCCCTACTTTTCTCTTACAATCTTTAAGTACGATCATCTCGCATCATCTCACCGAAACATCTAAGTGTCTCTTCTTAACATGTCCAAACTACCTAAGCCTCATCTCTCTTAATTTGTCTATAATATTAGCTACCTTTAATTTATCCCTTGCCTTATCCCTTTTAGTAAGGTTGCACATCCAACATAGCATCCTCTTCTCTGTTACCATTGGCTTATAATTATGAACTTGTTTGATCGACCAACATTCCACCCCATAAAGCATTGCCAGCTTAATCGCTAAACAATAGAACTTACCTTTAAGCTTGAGTGGTAACTTCTTGTCACATAAAACTCCTGAAGCACCTCTCCATTTTAGTCACCCTAATGTAATCTGGTGCACTATGACTTTGTCAATTTCTCCATTGTTATAGATGATATATCCTAAGTATTTACTCCTTTTACAGTATAACTTTTGAATCAATCTTTTCCTCCATATCAATAACTCCCTGATGTCTCAAAAAGGTACACTCTACATACTTAGTCTTAGTCCTACTCAGTCTAAAACCCTTTGATTCTAACGTATCCATCCATAATTTAAGCTTGGCATTTACCCCCTTTTTTGTCTCATCCACTAAGACAATGTCATTAGCAGACAAGGTACATCCTCTTAGATGTTCTTGGTAGGTTCATCAAGTACTACTGCAAACAAAAAGGGACTTAAAGTAGAACCTTGGTGTAGCCCAATATTGATAGGAAAATGCTCCGTATCTCCTCCTATCGTCCTGACTTTACTTTTTACACCTTCATCCATATCCCTAATACTCTGTATAAAAGTCATCGAAACCTCTTTAACTTCTAAACACCTCCACATGATTTCTCTTAGAACCCTATCATACGCCTTCTCTAAATTAATAAAAACCATGCGCAGATTACGTTGTCTTTCCCTATAGTATTCCATTAACCTTCGAAGAAGGTGTAAAGCTTATGTCGTAGACCTTCCTAATTTAAAGCCAAATTGGTTTTTCGAAACAGGATCATCCTTTCGTACTCTCTCTTAATCATTTTCTCACATAACTTCATGGTGTGAGTAAGTAACTTGATGCCTCTATAGTTGTTAGAGCTTTAGATATCCCTTTTGTTCTTGTATAAAGGAATTACCATACTACATCTCCACTCGTCTAGCATTTTAGTAGATTTAAAGATCACATTAAAAAGCTTGGTCAGCCAAGTAATATCCTCTTCGCCTAGGCACTTCCATACCTTTATAGGGATCTTGTCAGGTCCTACTACCCTACCACCCCTCATGTCCTGCAATGTATTCTTAATTTTTTCCCTCATAATCTGTGGATAGCAAGTAAAATTACAAAACTTCTCAGACAAGCTAAGGTGCCTAGACAAATGTTATCATCTATGCCTTCATTAAAGAGGCTATAGTAGTACCTCTGTCATCTACATTTAATGTTATTTCCAGCTACAAACACCGTCTTACTTCATCTTTTACACAATGCATTTGCTCAAAATTCCATACTTTTCATCCCCTTGCTTTCACTAACTTAAAAGTGTCCTTTTCTCCATCTTTAGTATTAAGTAGTTGATAAAGTTGCCCATAAGCTCTACTTTTAGTTTATGATATTATCATCTTTTCCTATTTCTCAAACGAATAATAACTAGAAATAATTTATGGATAATACATGAATGCAATATGAATCTTATAATTATAACCTCATTATAGTTTCATTTGCAATATATATTTACCTCATGGACCTTATCATTTATGTTTGAATATGTACAAGAAAAAAATGCTTTTAATTTATTTTGTTATTAAACTACAACCAACTAATTGACTGTAGGATATAAACCAACATGTTAAACCTTGTTATTCAAGTTATAGAAACTATTATATGATGCATCCTCCATATTTAGGAACCCTATATTCTTCCTCTGTAATTTGATTCCTTTGCCATTGTGTCGATGTAGTTGTAATATTCACTCTTTTAATTTTGGCACACTTTTTTCATGCTTGAGCTTTAATTCATGTATTTGATTTTTCAACCAACCCAACTAAGATTTGCCAGTGCTAACACTAATTTGTTAGTATGAATTTCTTAGTTTTCCCTAATTATAATTAGGATTAGACAATTTAAGAGAATTAAAATAGAATAAAACCATAGAAAAAAATCAAATCATTACCATTTAGTTATAAACAAATTTGTTATAATCATTATAAGCAAGGATTAACTAACAATTGGTGGACAATTGATGGATTCATTACATATGTTTCATTCAGTTTACTCTTTTGTTCACTAATACGTCATATTGCTTCTTACATTGTTAAAAAGATTAAACTACATTATCATTATATTGGTGATTCTTATAATTATTAAGATCAATATTGTATAAAAATTTATATATAAATAAATAATTTAAGAGTAATTTAAATAAGTTTTAGTGAGTAAGAAAGTTACCAAAATATTTCCTTGTTGAAACGATGTCAACTTTTCTCAAGGTGCAATGTCATTCCTCTAACTCGTCTTTAAACTTTCATTCTCTTTATTTTAACCAACCATTTATATTGTACCAACAAGTTATAACACGCTTGAAATTTATATGAGAAGAAGACATGGAAATATAAAAAGATTCATATATTATCTGCAATGCATTCAATAGCTTGTCTAAAATTCATTTGAGAAAAAGATTAGAAAATTTAAAGAGATTTGCATATTACATGTAATGTATTAAATAACATGCACAAAATTTGTGTGAGAAAAAGATATGGAAATCTCAAGAGATTCATGTATAACCTGCAATGCATTCTTTTTGTAAATTGAGCACACTAATCATGAATCGTCAAATCAAGGCTATGATTATCTCCAAAAGATAGGAGACATCATCATAATAGATATATAATAATATAGCTTTTGTACATCAAAAAATTCATAATATGTAACCACTAGAGGAATAATAAGGTAAGTCCCACTATATTGCAAGCTATGTCTTTCTTTTCAAAATTAAAAAAGTAAACCATTTTTATTTCTATAAATATTTTTTGGTTATTTTTAGTTGAGATTGTCAGCTTATATTCTACAGCTAATCAGTTGATTATAGTTTAGTGCCAATTATTTAAAATCATTCTTTATCTTATACATACTTAGATGTATATGATAAAGTTCATAGGTTAATTATACATTTTTAATGAAATTATGATGAGATTATAATTATGAGATTCATATTGCATTTATGCATTATTCCTAAATTATTCTAGTCATTGTTTTATTAAGACTAGACATTACTAGAACGTAAAAAGACTAGCACACATTACTCGAACATAAAAAGACTAGCACACATTATGTTTTGTTTATGAAGGAAGTAGTCAATCTTATAGGCTAAAGTATAGATATATTTAAACAAATATGTGGGTACTTATTAAAAAACAAGTTCACTAAACTGACCTCATATGAGAAATCTATTGGAACATTACTTGTAAGTCAATGAAAATTCTCATTGTGATGATTGTATAAGTGATCATTTGACTCGAGATCTCTAAAGTTATCTTATATAGAGATACCTAGATTTTAATACTACTTATATAACCTATTTTAGTCGAGGGTAGCTCAGTCAGTAGTTACTGGATATAGTACGAACTAAATGGTAAGTGTTTGAGTGATGAATATAAGGTTCATCACCCTAAAATAATTAGGGAGAATATTTCATTGCTCTCAATTAGAGTTGGTTTAAAAAATCCTTAATTAAGGTGGAATAACCCTTTGTAAAGTAGTTTACAAATGTTATTAAATGCATGAATTGCTAATGGTGGAGAACTAACATGATTGGATTCAAAATAGAGTATATAATAATTTCATGCTCTATGTCTAATAAGAACATTGTATGATAAAAGGAATGAATTATACAAAAAAATCTCACATGAAAAGTTAGTCAAAACCACTTGACATTCTTAAATATTTGAGTGATCGTGATGTATTACTAAAGGTTAATCTTGATCTACAAATATAAATTGTTTAATTAGAAAATTAAAGATGAATCAAAGGAGTTTAATATAACATCCTGTTCCCATACTAAGGGTTAGAACCCTAAAATTTGGTATGTGTGAGATCAAAAAGAGATTTAGAAAATGCATTTCATGCTTACGCATAATGTCAGCGTACACACATGTGAATTTGATTATTGCACACATAAAAATAATTGTTCATGCACTCAATTGACATTTTCGGGTGTAAATGATTGTTTTAATGTGAATATGATGTGATTATGGTTTTGTGTATTAAAAATTGAGTGGGAATGTATAAGTAGTGAATTAGAATTTTTGGAGAAAATTTGGGAATTTTTTGAAATATAAGGGTATTTTTGGACTAGGAAAAATACCAATTGACAGAACAATTGATGAATAGTAGTAGAAATAAGGGTCAAATGGTAAGGGAAATTTTTATAAAGGACTTTGGGATTTAATGACATACGTCATTGAAAATTGAGAGACAATTGGATCAGAAATTGGAGGCAAACGGACTAGCTTATTAAAAGATCAAGAAGAGACCATGAGAGAGTGACATATGGCAAGTGACAAGTGACAAGTGTCACTTGCCACACCACATGTTAAGTCACGAAATTAATAAAAAGAAAGACCAAATTGTGGCCTTTCTCTTGTCACCCACGACACTAGCTTCGTTTCTTCATCTTCTTCATTTGTTTTTCTTCATCTTTCTCTCTATTTCGTTCACGGCACTCTCTTCTCCAAGCCACAAGTTGAACCTTGCTTTCTTCAATCACTAGCCATTCTATTTTCTTCATTTCTTACTA
>JANIJH010000224.1:19952654-19963148 GCA_024520975.1 Erythroxylum areolatum
TCATGTATTAACCTCAAAATATCATTGCAATTGCTCCAATTAACATTACCCAATTCAAAAATTAAACACCACTGATTTCTCATTTAATTTCATTTAACAAATCAAATCTCCAAGAAAAGTTCGGGGTCCAACACATGGTCTTCAACTTGTTATATCAGTTCACAAGCTTCATAACATGCTCACGAACAACACTCACACCATCATACTTGGTCTTAGATAGGAAAGACTAGTAATTAGACTTTTCAGTCTTATCAAACTTCTAAAAATTTTCACTAACAACCTTGAGATAATTTTTGGCATTATCAGTATCAATGATGCTCTCTTTAATAGTCTTCTCTATTGCGTACTTGATGGTCATCAAATAGAACTTGTTAGAATGAGCCCACTTATCATATTTAGCTTTATCTACAGTGGAAGTCTCAACATTGGGTTGTGCAGGCTCATCCTCAAGGAAAGCAACATCAATATTAGAAATAGCCAAAAAAACATTCAAGGATTCAAGCTAGTCCTCATAATAGGCCACATTCAGCTTAACCAAAGAATTCAAAGCTGGAAATTGGTATAATGCAGGGAGATTTATCAAATGTATCTAAATATAGTAAAATTGGGCAAAAAAACAGCTGGGTTCTCATGCAATTGCATTCATGTCTAAGAATCCTGAATTACAACACAGTTCACCCAGAACATTAAATTATGCCCTAAAGTTAGTATCGATAGGAAACTAAAAACTTAAAGACATAATTTAATAAATTAAACAAAGCATTAGAAACCATATTGATAAAGACAAGCCGGTAGGGTAAGTGTATCATTAACATAGTATCTAATGTATATCTAATAATAATATCATAATAGCATTTTGTAATAATTGGTCTCACGATAGGCAAGCTCACAATTACATAAAATGAATGACAAGAGTCTAATAACACATCCCAAGATTGCCCCATAGGTTCCAGGTAGCACCACAATTACAAAATTAACCGTATTAATCATATAATATAACATTATATGCATAAACTACATTAAAAATTAATTTTGGTGCATAACTACATTAACACTGAGAGTACATGTCACCCCACAAGCCCAAAAATACCAAAAACAAGTACAAAAATTTTCAAGATAAAATTCAGAGAGTACATTATATTTTTATTAATTTTAAAAATTAGGAAAAATAAAATAAATATTTCTATTAGTCAAAAAAATTCCAAAAAATATCATTAATTAAAACTGGGCAAGTGGAGCAAACAAACAAAATTGGGGACAAAATAACCAAGGAAGCAGGCCGTACGCGCCACCTCCCTGTGTGGGGAAAAGTCACCTAGGTCAGACTTCTTCTCCACCTAAAAAACCTAGAATTCAGGTCGTTTGACATAGTTTGCGACCCGATTCATAAATGGCCATAATTTGCTCAATTTTGATCCGTTTTCAACAAAATTAGTCTCATTAGATTCAGAATTTAACGATCTATTAAAGCCTACAATCAATTTCATGAAAAAAGGCTATTGGAAATTTTGAAAAAAGTCGAAAAGAAACATTAACAGTTTGTTTTCGAGTTCTGGGATTTTAAAGAGCAAACAAAAAATTCAACAAACTTATCACTCGATTTGACACCAAACCGAAACAAACCAACAACAACAAAACAGATTTCACAGAAAACAAATTAAAAAAATGAAAAATGAAAAACCCCAACAAACAGGACTCAGATTCCATAAACACCAACATCCAATCTTGAAAAATTACCCAAAATTAGTAGTCACAATTAGGGTTAATTAGCTCTGATACCAATTGAAGAATAAGTAAAACGAAATTATTCTTCAATGTTGTTATTAATCAATACAATTAGACTTAATTTTTGTGATTAATCGATACAATTAGACTAACTCTATAATTGCAACATGCTAGATTCAATAATTGGATGAACAAATACTTGGAAACTGAGGAACAACTGAGTCCATTGTTGTTTTCTATAAAGCAAAGTGATAGAGATACAAAGGATTAACTATTGCTATTCCAAAACTCTAATTAAAACCATATATAGTTCTTAATAGAGCCACTATTTTTAAGATTGACTAATAATAGGGCCTCCTGTGCACTGCAAAACATGGGTCAAGCCTACCCATCATAGCAAGCCCATGAACATAGGTCCAATGACACGTATAGAAGTACGAAGCCCAATTATAAAAGTAATCACCATTTTGGGCTAAATACAACAAATGCTCTAATTATCTTGATATCTAATTAATCGAAGTTTGTACAAAATTATGTTTATTGTTTATTATGCTAGTCCACAAAATTAATGATAAAATTCTATCACTTCCTCCTCTATTCGATTCATGTGTAAATCCACAAATTATTTTCCCTTTATATTCGTCACACCTCATTCTCCCTAAAGCAGGTGGTTTATTGCAAGGGATGCCATCACTCATGATGAATCCACATGTACAAAGCCACTCATTTGTTCCAAATGTATCTGAAACTAGTGTAGGCCTTTATCTGCTAAATTTGAAGACTTCATAGATGAAACTTTTGCTATCGTCATCAGCACTTTCTGGTTTGATTGGCTCCCTTGCTTTGATTTTAAAGCCCACTTCACCCTGGCTGAAAAGCTAAAGACTTTTTATTAATTTTGGAGGTCTGGCAGTGTCTGAAGCCATTTTTTCAATTTTTTGAAGGACATCCCAAGGGCGACATTCACCATCCCCACCTTTGTTTATTGCATAATTAAAAGTCTTAAGCAATTGAGCTTCTATTTTCTCAACCTCCCTTTTATCTTTCATTTGTTGAACAGTAAGAAGGAATTATGAAGGAAAAACTACAAAAGAAAATTCAGTATAAAATGTAAATACCCCTAAACATCCCTAAACCACATGTACTAATTATGTTACTTAACAAAAGTCTTACTTTTGATGTAACTATAGTAGTTATGGATTTGGGAATGTAGCACCTCACTTTCGCAAGACACGTACCCGACATCTAGGGTAATATCCGAATCCGTGCCATGCGAGGATGACATGCTAACATGTTCATTTAGATACTCAGTACAAATTTTTTTATCACACGCGTATGCAGAAATCAATAAGCAAAAATTCGGGCCCACTTTTATTCAGAAACATTTTCAATCACAGCAATACAATCATCAAAATTTTAATGGCCATTTGGGCCCATACTTTTATTTCATAAAACTTGAAATCATAATTATTTATTACACTTTGATCAATCTCTTTTGCAAATCCTTTCCAATTGGAAAGTTTTACATAACCAATATATTCAAATACACAAGATACAGTAATTATGGAAGACTTAATTTGATACAAAAATAAAAAAATACAATATAGACGTAAACTGATCCCGATCTCTACCTTTTACTTGAATGCAATAGGTATACTCCAGTTTGCCTAAACGGATACTCTTCTGAGCCTGAAAAATAATTGCAAAGTTTGGGTAAGTTTTACGAACTCAGTGAGTGACTATCCTCGATAGCTCACTTAATCATAAAATACATACAGATCATGCAATCACTTAATTCACATCATTTCAATCATAATCAAATAGCATCACGTATCATTTTGATCACTTATTTCATAACTCACATTTAGAGTAGTTACACAGTTCATTTTGTTCATTTAAAACATACATATCAATTTTATATGCAATATATGTGAGACTCACTTTCATTTATTACTTTGTTGTGACCGAGTGCCTATAACTGTCTCGTATCTATTGTGGATACCAGGCTTATTAATAACTGTCCCATATCTGTTAGGGATACCGAGCTCATTTTATATAGTGAGCTTTTGGCACTTAATCACTTTCTGAGCTCGAGGCTCTTTTTCATATTATGAGCTTTAAATCCTTTTTCGATGGCTACTCTGATCACAACTATCTTTATCTTTCATGCATTCATGTAATGGAATGCATCAATCACATATACTCAATCAGTCACTTTCTTTCAGTTTACACATTTCAGCGGATCTAAGTCTGGCATTCAACATTTAAGTTAAGTATCACTTTTTCATTATCATGCATATTCACATTTTTCTTTGAAACTAAGTTCGACATTTAACAATCAAGTCATGTATCACATATTTTATCAAATTCACATAAAAGGAGCACTTCAATATCTCATTCATACCTCACCATCATCGGACCTTCTGTCTGGAAATCAACACAATCAATTACATTCATATGATCATTCAGTAGTCAAACTATACAAAATTCAAAACAGAACAAACAATGAAATGAGACCATCTAGGTCGACTTACAGTATACTCCAGATTAGCATTTTCTTCCAAGGTTTGGAAACATCTGGATGATGGCGCTCTATATGTTCCTCTATATCAATCAAAACATACACATATCACAATTTTTCACAATTGTATAAGTGTCTATTGATGCATACATATGTACATTAAATATGTACAATGCATGTTCAATGGCATTTTCGGGTGTATATCCCTAATACATATCTCATAACCAATTATCAAGATCTTTGAATCATTCCCTAACACCTAGAACACTCCCCTTACGTTAATAACTCAATCCTACTTCAATTGGGCTCCTTTAATATCACTAACAAGCCTAAACATCTCATTATACAACATTGATAAGTCAATCATTCATAAACAAACATCTCTTGGGAAAAATGACATAACTTTTACTATAGATCTCATATTAATGTCATCTTTGGATGGTTTCGAAGAGAACTTCTAGATCTACAATTTTGTGAAGACTATGAAATGAGATTTTGCCAAAACATATGAAAAATGACATAACTTTTACTGTAGATCTCACATTAATGTCATCTTTGGATGGTTTCGAAGAGAACTTTTAGATCTACAATTTTGTGAAGACTCTGAAATGAGATTTTGCCAAAACATACGACCGTGTGAATTCACATGGGTAGCCCGTGTTTCTTTCGGGTCAGGTAGTGTTTTTGCATCAAAAACACACGGTCGTGTCAATTTACACGACCTGACTGTGTAACCTTTGGGTTCACTCAATTCTCCTTCTCCAAACCCCTCCAATGGATTCTACACCCATTCTAACCTCACTTCCACTCATAATCTTCCCAAATTCACCTCTTCTAATGCAATTATCACTCCATAACCATTCAAGCACCAATTAGATTTCATTTACTCTCAATTCTTAACTCATTTGATTCAACATCTCAAGTGGATAACTTCTTCAAATATACCCAATTTCAACTCAACATCATCCATACACATTTCATATTCCCCACTTGATCATAAACACCCAAAATATAACACATTCTCATACACTCAAAACATAACACAACCTAATCATTTATCCACAAATTTTGCTACACCCAGTTCCTAATTTCATGTCAAAATTTGATACTCTTAAAGATAGAATTTAAATTTGACATCTTCATGAAAAATGTATTCCTATGTTTCTAATTTAATCCAAATTAAGAATTATCTCAATTAAACAACTACATAGCAAGTTATGGCCAAAACACAGAAGCATACTCATAGGTCATGTTGCTGCAACATTTTCCAGCTCAACTACCAAATTTTGTTCCCAAATCTTACCCTAACACAACTCATACCAAGATCACCTTTTCTACCCAACCCTCCTTATTCTCAACCCCATTTCAAATCCAAAATATTCACAAATCAATTCATGATCTATATTTGATCATTAACCAAAAACAGAACATATTTATTAACCCATTCATAATTGATTTTCTACACTCATCCTAACACCATTATATGGATCATCCCACTTCCAAAATATCTCTATAACAAATCATGGGTCATTAATGATCATTCACAATTACAAACAATAAGACATTTACATAGATTTTTCACCATCCACATCACACACATTCACTCACAAAATCAAGTCATCTATCCCACATTTCTTATCATTCTAGTTTCATTTAATAATACCCATAACATTTAAAGCATAACTTACTTGGTTTAGCTTCAATTCTTCAAAATCTTCAAGAAAATAAAAAATCCCTAATTCACCAACAACCCACGATCATCTTCATTTTGAGCTTAAAAGGTTTGGGTTTTTGGCAAGAATGGAAGAGAAAGCAAGATGAAATAGTAGCATGAAAGATAAGAGGGTTGGGTTTAACATGAATGGAGATTTGAAGAATCAAAAATCAAGAAGAAGAGAGGAAGAGAAGCTACGAAAATGGTGAGAACAAAAATAAGCTCCAATAGCTCTTTAAGAGAGAGTATCGTAAATGACAAAACCAAAAAGGGGAGGGGCTTTTAATTAAAAGAGTAGTGGGCTTAAGGCATTGTTTGGCAAGTGATATTTGTCACTTACCACATGTCCCATTTCTAAAGCATTTGATTAGTTCTTTCGTTTAACTAGTCCCATCAATTTCAATTTCTATTCCAATTGTTCCTTAATTTTCAATGGTACTTGTCAATAAATCCTAAAGTCATTTATCAA
The DNA here is from genome assembly GCA_024520975.1 of Erythroxylum areolatum. Lineage (NCBI taxonomy): Eukaryota > Viridiplantae > Streptophyta > Magnoliopsida > Malpighiales > Erythroxylaceae > Erythroxylum > Erythroxylum areolatum. The sequence goes on from JANIJH010000224.1 coordinate 19,959,084, forward strand.
AATTTTCATTGTCATTGGACAGTAATTTCTACTACCATTTAATAATTGTTTTGCTACTTGGTAATTTTCCTAGTTCAAAAATGTCCAATAATTTTCAGAAATTTCTCCAAAAATTCTAAATCAAATTATACACTCCCCAAATTAATTTTCAACATATAAAAACCACATTTCTCAATATACTCACATTTATAAACAATTATACCCAAAAATTGTCAATGAATGCATGTACAATTATCTTTATACGCAAAGATTCAATATTCACGTGTAGGAGCATATCATGTAATGCATGAGCATGAAATGTGTTTCTTAATTTCTCAGTAATCTCTCACATTTACTGTTTTAGTCTTAACATGAGTAACCGGATGTTACAGGGAAGGGGTTACTAGGTAAGGAATAAAAAGTGAATCGTTAGTTGTTAATTATCATTATAGGGGCAATATTTTGATATTCTTCTTTTGGAGAATCCTTCGTACCCTCCATTTAGCAGAGGAATAAAACTCATTCTTTAGTAGTGATTTTTTTAAAATATTTTAAATACTAATTAATTAAATATAATTAACTAATTAATTAAAATATAAGTAATTAATTAATTAAAAAATAATATTAATTATATTAAAATATAATTAATTAATTAATTAATTATAATGTAATTAATTAAAATATAATTCATCCATTAATTAAAATATGATTAATTACAATATAATTAATTAAATTATTATTATTATTAATTATATTATATTATAATTAATTAAAAATAATTAATTAATTAGTTATAATATAATTAATTAAAATATAATTCATTCATTAATTAAAACATTTTAATTAATTTGTAATTAATAAATTAAAAAATAAAAAAAAATTCTCAATATTTTTTACAAATCAACCACTAATAATAGTAACCATTCTTTCCTCTTAACCAACTATCATAATTATAATGATAATATACATTATCATTCTTCACTATATTCATTTTCATTCTTATTATCATTCTTCCATGCGAACCAACCGCCCCTTAGAATTCATCAACAACAAAGTTAGGTCGTGACTGAAGATTGGGAATAACAAAGATACTGACAGATATAGCTATTAGCATAAGATAACAACTTCATGATACAGACAAAATCTTTTTGTCTTAGATCCTATGAAAACTTTTATCATGACAATTTGGAGGAAGTTAGAGAGCCTCATTTTGTAGAATCTCTCCCAGTGACTAGCTACTTATTATTAAGCACTTGTTCAGCATTGCCCATAATATTGAATTAAATTATAAAACCACAAACCTATAGTTTAGCAAGTTCCAAGTCATGTATATAGTAGAAGCGCAATACTTACAGGAGCTCGTCTAAACACGACGAAGTAGCCTACTTCTCCTCAAACAAACTAGGCCCTCGATGAACAGAATAGCTATTCCCGAAATGAGCACCCGAACGGCCATACTTTTGAAGCCTAGTCCTAACGTTATCAACCTGCCCCAGGTAAGCCACTACTACGTTAACTGGATCAACCTTGGCATAATCATGCCCAAATGTGGAGCGAGGAAAAGCTATTCCAAGCTCATATACCCCTGGCCCAGAATTAGAAGGAAGATTGTGAACTCTATATTTCGTTGCTCCTTCCTTGCCAAGAGCATGATCTAGCCAATCAGTGGGTCCAATCAAAACCTAAAATACACTATGTTAAGATATATGGTATACATTTTATTATTTAGTTTTAACATTTTTCAATAATTGGACATCTAAGATAATATTGATGATTTCAAAATTCACATCCAAATTGATTGAATTTAAATTGGGCATAACTAGCTTGTTGGGATTTTAGATATAGTTCATTTGTGATGGAATTCTATTTTTAAGTGAGATATGTGAGGAAGATCACAATTTTTTTAAGTGGGCTGAAATGAAGTTATGGGATTTTAGAGATTGTTAGATATATGGTGTATATATCTACTTATGTTATTTTGGCATAATTTTATAAGTTGGACTTATCATATATGTTTATTAATTGGAAAATCATAGCTAATTAATAATCCGTGTTTAACTTGAATTCAAAAGCTATATGGATAATCTTCTAGTTGAGCGTGATACATCACGTGTGTGTGAAGTTTGTGTGTATGACTGGAAATTTTGGTGTAACTATGCATTGATATAATTTCATAAACAACTGAAAGTGTGTGGTTGACTTTTTGTTAGTTGGAAAAGATTAAAGTAATAATTTTATATTGTTGAAAATTCCATCCTTTTGCTGTGTTTTTATTAAGTCTCTGAAGTTACTCACGGTTGGGCAGTTCTAGTGAATTGTGTGTGTATTTTTTGGCCAAGAGATTCACAACTTTTTAGTGATTTTGTGGGGTATTGCTTAAGCTAGACGTTCAGCTTTATGGAGTGGCTTTTGAGTGGACTGTTTTGTATGTTACGTGCAACTACTGCTGTGGATTACATGTTATATAAGCACCCGTGACTTGATTCTGAGTTCTACGTGAATCAGCTTATTGTTGTTGCAACAACTTCTAGTTTTATTTCAGTGGAGCTGAACCTTTCAAAAATTTGTTCTTCTCTTTTATCTCAAGTGTATTATTGTTTTGTTCTTAGTTAATTGATCACTTGAGTTGTTTGTTTAATTGTCTTCTATTAACAGTTGTTTAGAAAATCCTCTGTTGAGGTTAGTACGAGGCTGTCGTACTATTAGTTGTGAAATTCTTTTGCGAGAAGTGAGGTTGAGAGATAGTATCAAGGGTTGAGTGGTGTCGGTTTAGTAAAGCCTTGGATAAATCTATTATACTTCGATAAAAGTATTAAGCTGGGTAAGGGCCTCGCAGCCGTAAGCAAGGTGTGTTGAACTGCGTTACAAAATTTCTGGTGTTATTTGTTATTTTGTTTTTGTTTGTACTAAAGACAAATACGGTAAAATTAGAAAGTTTACAAAACTACTACTCCCTACGGTTTATCACACTCATTACCCCAAGCTTTAATTAGTGTCAAATTGGATAAGGTATGTGCCTCAGATGTTATGAAAAACATAGGAAGATTGCAACACCATTTGAGAAAACAAATACTTGCTTAATCCAAGGTTTTTAAAAGGAAAAACTTGTAATACATAGGGAGAGCCTTATGACGTATCCCGGATCTACATGAAAGGATTAAAAACGAAGGTAATGCGGAATACCTGAATTTTGGTTCCATCTCTGATTCCGAAGCTCATTCTGAGTTCTAAACGTCTCCAAATCTCCCGGGACCTTTAGTGGAAACTGATCATCGACTCACGGGCTAGGTCTTTCTATAGTTTCCTCAGATCACGAGCTTCCCTAATGGGTCAGGAATCCTTATGCTCGTGAATGAACTCTTGAGTAACTGCAAGAGACCTTACCTTTATATAGCTTCCATATCAGGCTTTCCCATCACAAGGTTGATATGGACCCGGTCCACACTAATCGGGACCCATTTTCCACTCAGACTTTGACCCATTAACCTAGATCATTTATTGGGTCACTTTATTATCTTTATCAGGATCAAATGACGTAACTTAATCGGTAATTTATTTAAAAACCAAAATTGCAATTAATGTTAGTCCAACTTTATGAGACATGGACAAAAATGTCTTACAATCTCCCCTTTGGACAAGCATTAATTGCAGTAGACTCTAGTTTAAAAATAATTCAAAAACCTGGTTAAGCAACGCAACTGTATAGTCGAGTAAGTTTTAAAAACAAACATTTCATCCAAAGATAACGAAAGTCCATCATTCTGTCCCGCAAGGCTTTCGATACTGAAAAGCATCGGATGCATGTGTCCTACGTGACATAGATCCAATACAATCACGAATACCTAATACCTCACTAACAATAATGGGAAAATGGAGTGTGGCAAACTACAATGATACCTTTATGATCTAATTGTATTATCTTCGTTTGTAGGTCTCAATTTCTCCAACTTTATGCTAAACTGTATTAGAGAAATCCTGTTTTTTCTCACTAAATGCTAAACAACATTAGAGAAAACCTTTATGTTCTCCAACTGAATGCTAAACTACATTAGAGAACCTTTATGGGATTAAAAACTTATATCCCCC
>JANIJH010000224.1:19978443-19999906 GCA_024520975.1 Erythroxylum areolatum
AAAAGTTTTGAGCATCGGTCCAAAAAAAAAAACAAAGAAGTACTGAAAGTGCAAAAAATGCTAAAACATCATCCAACTAAAGCATCAATCATGTCTCCTCATGTACCGTACATCATATGGAGCAAGTATTCCTTGCACTCCTCCGTTGGGCAACCAAAAAAATTCCGCACCCTTATAGTGTTTTCTGTGAAAAAATCATAAGCCTTGTAACAAAGATGAGATTCAACCAAATATTTCACCAAACCAATAAAGCATGCAATATAGGCAATCTTGTGGTGCAATATACGACAACCATGTAAGTGCAATCATTCCCATTAAAAAAAAAAATAGAAGTGCAATCATGTATATGACAATCAGTAATCGTTTGGTTATCTTCTGTCCAATAATTATCTTTTATGGCAATCGACAATCGTTTTCTTTGTCAATTTTCCTCTTCAGCAATCATGAGTACAATAATAGCTGGCTAAAAAAATATGTAAATTGAAGATCGAGATTGAGAATATACCTGGTGGCTGCGGGAGAAGAAAAAAACGTCGGGAGCCTGCAGGAGAAAAAAAAGTGGAAGACAATAGGGTAGGAGAAAAATAATCTTTTATAAAGAGGTATTTTAAAAGGGTATTTTTGATAAAATTGTGTCAATTTTTTTAATTCCCTTCATTTCTATCCACTTTTGGACGGAATTTTATTTTTGATTAAGAGGAAAATTTTGAAGTTTAATTTCCCTCTCTTTACTTTCCTTTACTTTCCTTTTTTTATTAATTAATTAACCATACAAAGCAAATTTAATTTCCATTACTCCCAATTCTTTTCCATTCCCTTGAAACATTAACAGTATAAAGGTAAACAGCTGAAAATTCGAACAACTAATGTGTATGTTTTGTCTTCTTATGTTCTCCTATTGCTCTTCGTTTTTTGACAAGACGCGCATTTCTGCTATCAGACCACTTGTGGTTTGGAGAAATGCTTCAACGTCATGAATCTCAAGCTAGACATAGGGATATTAGGCTTGTTGATGAGTAGAATAGGGTTTGACTTCCAATTCCTTAACAAATAGCTATTAAAATTACATCATTTTAGAATGAGCTTAATTTTAAAACAATATCGTTTTTAATTTTATATCTTAAAATAAAATATTTCTCTTAAAAATAGAAAGAGTTGCATAAATTTCTTATAAATGATGAAACAATATAGATGAACGTAATTTCTCTAAATTTTAAATTCTAAATTCTAAATTCTAATAAAGATATTTAATGAAATACTAAGATATATAATATTTATACCGTTATAATTTTTTTAAGTCATGTTCTCATAAGTCATTTTACACATAAACAGTTAATAGTAAACAACTAATTTTACCAAACATTTCTAACAAATAACTAATATAATCTACTGATTAAATCAGCTAGTAGAATCAACTATTAGTTAACAGTTAATGCAATTAACTGATTACTATGCAGGGCCTTACTCTCTTCTCCATTACCGAGAAACTTAACGTGGGAGTGGTAGCTGCTTGCTACCTTACTTCAGATCAACTTGTTCTTACCAAACCTTCCATGGCCTTATGTTTACTAATATCTCCTACAGTTCACCTTTGATTTTGCCATCCTGGAAGGACAGAATAAAGAAAGGGGGAAACTTCACTTTCACCATGTGTCTACTTTCCTTTTCAGTCGATTTCTTGAACTGAAAGAAACCAGAAAATGGCTACCTTTTGCTTGAAAGGAAGAGGCCTAGTGCTTGTACATTGGACACTCTCCTCATTTGTCCTAAAACCAGCTTGCCATTTCTTTATGGTTTAACATCCTGTCGTGTAATTACTTTACGTTAATTGGTTGCTTTGTCGGTAAAAGAGCTACTCAATAACTACGATATAAAATGCTATGCAAACACAAGGGACACAAAGATATGAAAAGTCGATCAGTGATCAGCTCCTGCAGGCCCTATTTGGTGGAGTCACAATCCATTTATCGAATTCTTAAATATTGCTTTTGTTTTTGATAAGCAACACTTAGCAAACACGGGAAAAAAAAAAAAGGTATTTTCCTTCTCTTTTTGCAAACTTGGAATCAAGTTACATAATTTCCCTGCATATCGTATGCTAGTTTATTCGAATTATGGTATTTACTGTACTTTCCACGGAAAAGTTAAAAGCTGATCCATAGAAGCTGAAGATCAGTGCTTTCTAGTCGACCAAACATCGAAAAACAGCACTTTATATATGGGCATGATGGATGATGATTCCTCTAAAGCTCGCAGCTTTTGGATCACTTTGGGGGCCAAGTGTCAGAAAGATTTGGTATATGCTGAATCATCAAAATCTTCATAGAATATGTAATTATTGGCCATAAGTCTCAAATAAAAGATCATTTTCTAATGGGTATTTTTCGTTTGCACACGTTGTGTCAGCCCTATTTCTAGAACCGATCACTGTTCACACATTCGTGCATTCAATAGTCGTGTGTTATCTTAATTACTATATTGGCGTGGAAAGAGTTTTTGCGGAAAAACAAAAAGGAACCATGAAACAGGTGGATTGATTATTCTTATTTCTTAGTAACAAGACTAGAAACTATGAAAATGGAAGTCAAACTATTTTATTCTAGATTACAAATATTGTCAAACGATTCCCAAGCTCAAACCCCTGTCTCTTGACCCACACCACATCCAAGAAGAGTAAAAGCAAGCCTTATGAGATATTCATGCTATAAATAGCTTTAGTTGGTCAGTGTGAACTCAAGATCATAAATATTCCTGTCTCACATAGTGATCACTATAACAGAATATACTACTGATTGCTTTGTTAACCATTTTGTTTTTTTTTTCATATCTAATTAATCATAGTTAAAGGGGGTGACTAATTAATCAATTTTGTAAAGTTGAGATACATATGAATGTCATTGGTGAGTAAGTCCATTATCTTCAAATCTTAAGCTAGTTGGATTCCTAACTAAAAGAATAATATCTTCTATACTTGAATAAAAAATAAGAGACATATGTAGAATTTGACGTGTGGTAACTCTACAGTATCATTAATTATACAGTTTATACATCTCATAAAATCATACATTTGGCCATGTTTTTTATAATTTATTTCTTCCAGGAAATTAACCTAACATTCTAATTCTTGGTTTCTAGAATAAGGAATTCCCAATGTAGGGTAAAACTTACTTGATCATACATTCAAATCCATATTCTTCTTCTTATAAGAATTTCTCACCAGATCTTTAATAGTCCTAGTGAACTTTTCTATGAAATCGCTCCTGGTTTGTGTGTAAACACCAACTTAGACTCAGCAACTTAGTTTCTTTATCGTCTTTTACTTTTCTTTTCTTTTTTTTCTATCCAGAAGTTTTACCTTCAAATTTTACTACAAAAGTTTAAAATATTAATTTACACAATTAATATTTTAATTTTGTAAAAATACAAGAAGATAGTCTTAAAGCAACCGGTAAAAGTTGAGAAGGCTGAGTATATCGATGACTTTTCCTTTTATAGTTTTTGTAATCTTCTTAATATTTCTATTTACTATATAATTAAAATGTAAAATAATTTAATCATTTTTTAATTTATGTTTGATTGTTTCTTTATCATTAAATAACATTAAAAATGATCTGTTAGTGTACTAAAAATTGCTAATCCTTAACATAGTGAAGTTTTTCGAATATTAAACAGAGATTAAAAACATTTACAACAGTGTTTTATATTTATGGAAAACAAAGTTCCTGGTGGTTCAAATCATGTTCAACAGTAATGGAGTTTAATATTATAAGATCAAATGATCAATTAATGTACTGGTTCCCTCAAACTCTCTTACCATTCAATTCCTCAGCAAAACATGAAGTATGAACAATCTGACTACTTGGACTCAACAATAAGTCATAAGTTGAAGTTGTAAGTAGCCAATGAAAACATTTATTATGACTTCATGTGATGTGGGTCAATTATTTGTTAAGTCTGAGCAGGCTGAAGGGGTTATTGACAATTCATGTCAATGGACTTCGTAGGTTTATTGACCTCAGCCAATATTATTCTAACCAGAAAATTGGTCAGGTCTGATGACTTGTTCACATGTCTAATCTCATCAAGAATGATCTTTAAATAAGGTAACATATTCGTGCTTCCCTTCTTCACAATTTGAAGAGAATGTGTAGATAGCAATATTTTCTTAATTTTATATAATGCCGTACTTGTAAAAATATCCCCCAAAATCCAATCATCGTCTCCTGGTGTGCGTTCATTTTCATGAACCCACCCTCAGCACCATCATCATATAAACCACCAAACTAGCAACTACACTTGGTTACTCGATTGCTCTCTCTCTCTCTCTCTCTCTATCTCTCATTGATGGGTTTGTTATTATATCAACAGTGGATGTAAGTTTAAGAGAATAAGGTGAGGTGAGGATTTGTCTGGGTGAAAATGGGCAGGAAGTGCTCACATTGTGGGAACATGGGCCATAATTCAAGGACTTGCAGCTCTTCCAGAGGGAATAAAATTATTGGTGGAGGACTCAGGCTTTTCGGAGTGCAACTGCAGCTTGACTTCTCTTCAATCTCTTCACTTCCCATCAAGAAGAGTTTTAGCGTGGATTCCCTGTCGGCTTCTTCTTCTTCTTCTTTATGTTCATCTCGAGTTTCCATTGACGAGAATTCTGACAAAACATCTGTTAGTCTTGGTTATCTGTCTGATGGTCTCGTTGGACGCGAACAGGAGAGAAAGAAGGGTGAGTTCTCATCATCCATAAATAAATATATATATATATAGATGCTGAATTTTCGTGCTCTAAATTTTCATCAAAAGCAACATTTTTCTTCTTTTCTTCCTTTTTGTTTTCCGGGATTTGATTTAGGAATTAATCTATGTTCAAAGCTCATAATTTTTTTTCATGGTTTGTTCAATAATCTTGCATTCAACAGTTGGGCTTATTGCTAAATGTCATGCCTCTATAAGTTCTTCGCATTAGATATTTCAACTGGTTTTCTTCAACTATGAACAAAATTGCACAACAAAATTCAATTAGAACCTCTAGAGCTGACCTTGTTGCTGTTTTGTACTAATTTACTAATTGGATGATTAAATTAGGAGTTCCCTGGACGGAAGAAGAGCATAGAGCATTCTTAATTGGGCTTGAAAAACTTGGAAAAGGAGATTGGAGAGGCATCTCCAGGCATTTTGTGACTACCAGAACTCCAACACAAGTTGCTAGTCATGCTCAAAAGTATTTCCTTCGCCGGGTTAATCCTAACAAGAAGAAGCGACGTTCTAGTCTCTTTGACATGGTAATCGATTAAGCCACTCCTAGCTAGAAACTAAGAATCATTATATGTCCATTGGGTCATTTAGATTAATCTTCTAGCCTAGGCCTATGATCAATATTCTAAAATTCTAAGCTTTTCTTGGTTTTCTGGACATATAGGTTAATTATCCTACTTCCAAGAATCCCAGAAATCATGTTCCTAATCCATATTTTCGGACAAATAGTTCTCAGTACACAAGAACAAGCCATCAGACAGGTCTGACCATGCTGGGTTTAAGTTCCTCTGAGCAAAGGGTCAAACAAGATATCCATGGAACCGACATTCCTCAGTTAGGTTCTGGTCATCGTCGATCCATGGGATTTTCGCATGTAAATGAAGCTAATGATCTGCTGTCAAAAAAACCAACGTCTTCAACTAGTGTAGCACCTGATTTGGAGCTCACTCTCGCCGGTCCCACATCTTGGGAAGGAAGAAACAAACCAACATCGACTTCGCTTCTGACCAGACCTATCAGAGTTACGTAACTGCATCTGTAGAAAACCCCATGTTGAAGAGAAATTATCAAGTGAAAGATCAGGTACGTGTATAAAGGATTGGTTTCATCTCTATCAAACTGATTAAAAGTTTCTTCTTGACAGTGGCAACTACGTTGATAATGCATTTATAGAGTTAGGATAACTTTTGTTAGCAAATAGCTACTGCTCTCAATGTTGGATACAAATGATATTGCAATCCAAGGTCTCAGGCGCTCAATAAAGATTTAAGAATGGATGGTCTCTATGTTTCCTCTTCAAGGAAATGATTATCTAATAATACAGTCGTTGAATCATCTAATCTCTTTTATAATCATTTCAAAAATTTTAAAATAATATAAAACTTATTTAAAACACTTAAACATGCTTACACAATAAATAACATGTTTCGTTGCTAATTGATTCTTTAATAAATTATATAATTAAAAAAATAACTCACTCAAATTCATATTCAACAAAAATTATTTTATATCTTATTTTGCTAATATGTTTGATTAATCAAGAAACACGATATAATAATATAAAACTTATTTGGAAGACTATCTAAAAATCTTGATTAAATAAAACAATTTTATTTATTTATGAAAAAACAGTACATAGATTTTCTTTTATTTAAATTAAGTTGACCATTTATGAATTGACACACATAAAATTTGTATAATCGACTTTGTTCGAGAATATGATATGAAGTTGTTTAATATAGGCAAAAAAAATTGATGATGCTCACGATCATCCATCTATGCATGATTAAAAAATAAATGATAAGCTCATGATCATCGATCTATGCATGATTAAAAAATAATCTTTTTTAAAAAAATTAAATAAAGTATCATATAGATGAAACTATTACCATACATTGTAATGAGTTCTAGGCTAGACGCCATTGCTCTTAAGGAAAATTAGTTACACAAAGCAAATCTAGAAAAATAACCTTAGTATGAAAATGCACAAATTACAAGCCCTACATGTTCTTTATATCTATAGTCAAAAGCTCTTGTAATTGTTTAGTATAGATGCAAGCTCTGATACTATTAATAATTTGATCAGCCAATTGGTATTTTTCTATCTTCTTATCAATAAACCGTCTACTTTTTTGCTTTTTTTATATGATTTAAATGGCAATCATAAATGCTGCTTTGAAGAGATAAGTATTGGGTTTCCTCCTTGTCGATTTATCAATGATCCAATTTAATATTTGCTCCCAATATAACCACAAAAATTACAAGGTGACGTGCAAGTTTCTACTCCAGATAACCTTAGTATAGGAACATTGGGAGAATAAATGATCCCTATCCTCATCAGTTATAGTACATAATAAACAAGTTGTATCAGTATTTTTATACTAGTCTGAAGTCTATTCTTGATTGCCAACAAGAGATGAATGACAAAAAATATCATTCCATAAATTTAAACACTCTATTTATAATTAAAAAATCATCCTTCAATAACTTTGGAAAACCGTTGCCATTTGTAAATATGTAGAGCTAATCACAATGTTCTATTGACAAGTTTTTCCACTATCTTCAATAAATATTTTAATTGATAACTTTCCACGCGAATTGTGGTGTACTTACACACACGTATGTATGTGTATGTAGAGTGCTAGACTCATATCTACACACTTCACTCAATGCAGCGAGTGTTGGCCAAAGGAATGCACTTTTTGCATAAAAAACATATGAAAATATTTGACGCAGCAGAGTAAATACATAGATATAGACATCTATGCGCTAATTTGTCCTCTCACAAGGAACGGGACCATTGTGCCACTGCCATTGTCTTCTCTTCGTTAATGATCCATGGTGAAAATTTGAAAATGGGGCCTACTTCTCTGGTCCTAATCTTCAAGAGAAAACGACTGCTTAGCCGTAGTTCTTTCTGGAGACACAAGTGGATCATTCCAGCTATATTTATATTCATCTTCAAATATCTATCTATCTACATGTGTATGTATGCCCTAAGCTCTGATTTAATCCACATTCTAAGGAAATAAATAAAGTTAACTTCATGGAAGATGATGTATTACATGTTCTACTTGTTTCCATGACGTGAAAACATAATGCAAATTCCACGTGTAAACACCTATATATCAAAGAAGTTCTAAGATGTAGAAATCAATGATTAGAAAAAGGAGAGACAGATTAAGTTGAAAGGTTATTGATGTTTAATTATATTCTAAACCAATTATTATGCGGGAGAACAACACTATAATAAACAAGTGAAATAGGCATTGGGTTGTTCGACGGTGAAGTTTTTACATTTTCGAAAACTTTATTGTTCTTTGTACGCTTGAAGGGACTAGTAACTTGGACTGGTCTAATTTTGTCATCTTATAGGCACAAAATAAACGAGTACAAGCAATATCATGCCAAAGTTGTAATGTGAGATTGGAACATCTCCTTGAAGATAAGGAAGTGTACAACTATTCATCAATTGTTCGCAAGCTTCTATTAACACTAGTCATTGCATCCTCATGAAAATTATGCATTGTCCACTAATATGCTATTTAATACCTTATCTTATACTTATTGGTTAATTAGGGAGCCACTGAAAAGATATAGGCAAGAAGTGGGGGTGGGAGGTGGACCTCTTATGGTGGGTTGGACATTAGAGGAAAAGAACAAAAGAAGAACGAATTCAGGGATTCTATACTTACACTTCAATACATATAACATCCTTCTCAATAATACTGTCTGCTTGAATCCATATGATTGGTCATATTTATGATCACTTTTCAGCTAAAGTGACCTTTCAACCAAATTGCATATCTTCTTTGCCAGTTGTTGGTCTCAGTGAGGTGTCTACATTCTTCTATATTGCATGTCTTCTTTACATTACATATCCATTAGAAGAACACAAAAATCTTGTGAGGATAGGACTTCGTTTCCTATCATAAGTAGCAATCACAATTATCTATAAGTTATATGATTTCCCTTATTGACTACTCTCTTTTTCTTTTGTAGGAACTCTGTACAACATTATAGGAAACTTTTTTTTTCATCACTACATGATTTGTGAGAATTGATACTTTTAGAATAATTTCCAAATATATATGGACATATGGTTAAAAGCTCCCTTCCGTTTTTTTTTTTGGAATTCTTTAGGTTGGTTTATACGTCTTTATCCCTCACTCAACTGATGGCTCTTCCAATATTCAAGCTCTGGAAGTGGTGATATTGTCTATATCAATAGAAGAAAACCAATTAACCACAAAATAAGTCAAATGTCCTGAGTACTGGTCTTGTCGAGATTCTCTTTTCTTTGCGGAAGTGATCATGTGTTCTGTTAATTCTAACCCTCAAAATGTAGTTTGTGCCTCCAATGATGAGACAAGACAAAAGATGCAAGTGACCTATAAGGAACATGAACCCAAATACATACAGTTCCAACAATTCCAGATGTACGAAAACAAAAATTAACAGCTAGAAACATTGTATCCCTCGAGTAATTGATACCTTTCGAGGGGCTGGTCTGATTATTCAATAATGGATGTAAATAATAATGAACCAAACAACAAAACTATCACTACACAGTCAATGGATATTTATAAGCGATCTATGAAGCTCAACCGCTTGATGACTAATCTACCATGATCATCTGAAATCCTTAGTATCTATAAAATATATAAGAAACTCGTCCTAATTTCTTTTTAATTCATTACCTTTCCTAATTTGATCATGACTTTCAAACTTGGTGGAGAAACTAAACACTTTTATAATGTATGCAAGTCCTGAATATTAAATACTTAGGTGTTAGTTGCCTATGTAGGTATTCATTTACATTACGATCACAGTTTAGTAACTTTCTTCTCCACTAGGTTACAATCTTAACGAAGTATATATTCTATTGTTGCATTAAGCTAGCCAAATCGTTGATTTATCATACTATTAAGTAATAAAAATAAACCAATCACGTGGATGACTGCAATACGAAGTGACTTCCATGAGAATTCAATATGTAGCTGTTGTTTTTTTTTTAAGTTAAAGAATTGTAATTAAGCAAAAAGTTCCTTACAAGAACAAAGACAAGTCATACATCTAAATGACAACGTTTAGACAACTCTGAAGACTAACTAAAATGACAGCGTGTATGGACTTTACAAGCTTACAGATAACAAACCACAAAGAGAGACTCTTTAGGCAAAAGTCAAAAAAAAATGTAAAACGCATCTTTCCTCCCCTCACCCACCCTACCAAATTAGGGTTGGGTGATCGGCGTCATCTAGAGGATCGATAGTCGATCTGCTTCAGAAGAGCTCACTTCTAGATCATCCTTAACATCTTAGATCAGAGTTCTGTTCGTAGCATTCAGGATCAACAATCACCTTTGTATAGGAAGGAATCGACTTTCCAAGTATTTTCTTTCTAGTTTGCAATCCTTAATAATCTAAGAACTTGTTTTACATATTAGTTAACTGATTCTCCATGAAGATACTAGACTAGGGTCTAACTATTTCAGAGGTGGTAGCATATAACAAATACTTTCTGATTGCTCTTGTTAATACATAGAGTAATTCCTTTTTAGGTCTTGCTTTGTTTTGGAAACGTCTATAATTCCTCTCTCACCATATCTCCTTGATGGAGAAGGAGAAAGATATAATATAGATATGCTCATTTTGCCTAGAACTCTAATTCAACTACAGAAGCCATTCCAATGCTTGTGTGAAATTTGAACCTGCATTTGAAATAAGACAAAACTCTTGTATCTTCTCCTATATAAACTAGGAATAGGGACAGAGAAAGAATAGGTGATTCCTAAATTCCTCCTCACTCTCACATAGTACACAGCTAGCATCAGAAGTAATGAAATGCATTATGTCCATTGTGCTTAACTTATTAAGCACAGTGAGCCATAAAAGGATAGAGTGACTAGGCCTGAGAGACTTATGCTGGATGATAGGGGACCAAATCTGCCTATGGTTGTTTTGATTCTACCACTTTCTGAATCTAGCAATGTTGAAGGTATTCGGAAGCATCTTGAGACATTGGAATATGTCCTTCTCTAGATCTGGTTGATAGTTTGGAGTAAGAAACTGCAATTCTGATGAAATGTTCCATTATCCCCTTAGTAAGGTAGAGTTAACCTTTATGTTGATAGAAAATCCACTCCATATCTGAAGAGCTTGAGGATATCTAATTAGAGGGCCCTTGTTAGTCCAATTATCAAACCATAAATAAGTCTTTTCTCTATTTCCCACCCTACAATTCACCAGAGGTTTTAAGATAGGTCTTAGCTTCAACAGTTGGTTCAAGGGCAAAGAGAAGGAAAGTTTTATCGGTAAGCCCAAAGGCTAGTTCCTTTTAGGATATAACTATGAAACCATCGTGTCCATAGAGACTTCTTTCCAATAGGACATTCCACATATTTTTTATTAAATCTTAATCATTAAACTAGGCAATAGGAATCAATCCTAATCCCCTTTCTTCTTTCCTTTTACAAATTTCAAACCATTTAACCTTGGCAAAGTGGCTATCTAAATTTAAATTTCCCCAAAGAAATCTTATGAAAAACTTCTCAATGTTTTTTAGGACCAGTAAACATAAAGAGAGTTTAGGATCGATTTGATGAGTTGAAGCCCTCCACCAAAAGAGAGGACCTTGTTAGACCACATACCTATTCTTCTTTGTATTTTTTCTATAAATGAAAAACATTCAGTAAATTGAATTCTTTTCGTAGAAACAGGAAGTCCCAGATAAGTCAAAGGAGTAGGTTTCATCTTCATTCCTGTAATTTCAGAGATATTGTTTTCCATCATAGTAGCATTAGCAACTAGGATGTACTAGCTCTTAGTAAGATAAATCTCTAGACCTGAAAGTTCTTTGAATACAGACAGTGTTGACATGAGTAATTCAATAGACTTCCCATGAGCCTTAGAAAAAAGCAGCAAGTTATCCATAAAACATAGATTGATTAGCCCTACTTTCTTGCATTTACTATGAAATCTGAAGTCTTTGCTTTTGCCTACCTTATGTTGGATCAATTGACTTATGACTTCCATGCATATGATGAATAGATAAGGGGAGATTGGATTTCCTTGCCTTAAACCTCTTGCACTCTTAAAGATATCAATAGGTGTATCATTAACGAGGATAGAGTACGTAGGAGTGGTAATACAAACTTCTAGCCATCTGACAAACTCACTAGGAAAACCCAAAAGCCGTAAGGTCTGAAGGATAAAATTCCATTCCACATGATCAAAGGTTTTCTTAAAGTCAACTTTAATGACAAAATTTGGAGGGATGTTCTTCCTTTAATACCCTTTCATTAGCTCTTGGACTATAGAAATGTTATTCCCAATTCTTCTACCATGTAGAAAAGCACTTTGATTATCATAGATCAACGATTCCAACACTAATTTTAGCCTGTTTGCTAAGATCTTTGAAATAACCTTATAATGGAAATTAGTGCATGCAATAGGCCTATAGTCATCCAATGAAGCAGCAAAATTGGACTTAGGGATCAAACAAATATAGGTTTTGTTGGTCTCCCTTAGAAGAACCCCTTAAAGAAGAATTCTAGAATAGCTCTTTTAATCATAGGACCAGTTTCCTGCCATATTTTTTGAAAGAAAAAACCTTTGAATCGATCAAGTGCAGGAGATTTATTAGGGTGCATTTGAAACATAACCTCCTCTATTTCCTTCTCTTCCACTGGTTCAATGAGGTTGATGCTTGTTGGTGGGATAACTTAATATGAATAAAGGAGCAAAGAGAGACATAATTTACTTACAATCGAGTAGAGCCATAGAAACTCTTAAAATATCTCTCAGCTTCCTTTAAAAGTTCTTTTTGTTGGGAAATTTTCTCACCATTTTGCAATTTAAGGAAGCTGATTTTATTTGCATTCCTTCTAGATAAGATTGAGTTGAAAAAAACTTGGAACACTTTTCACCAACTTTTAGCTAATTAACCTTATCCCTTTGTTTCAATAGACTGTCATGATCCCTGACTTTAGATAAGTAAGACATTAGAAGAGACTGCTCTAAGCTTAGCAAGATGGGGTTGCAGGGTCCAACTCTAACTCCTGTTGTATCTTCTATAGATCTTTCTTAGCTTTTGTAACGGCTTGCTGTGTGGAAGAAGATCTTCTACTCATTAGAGATTTCATCTCCATTTTGATAGCCTTTAGCTTCTAATTATAGATAAACTGACCTGTTCCTTCCACTGAAACCTCCAAACCCTTTTTAAAAGCATTAGTGAACCCATCATCATCTACCAGCAAGTTGTCAAACCTGAAAGGACCTCTTCTAACATGGTGTTGGATGAGGTTCTCTATCCTTATAGGAGTGTGATCTGAAAATAAAGGGTCAAGAAAAGTAGCTACACTATTAGAAAATTGTGTAATCCAATCCTTGTTCACAAATGTTCGATCCAGTTTTTTCCTCAAAGCCCAGCTTCCAGACTACTTATTACTCTAGGTATAAAAGTGACCCTGCGTCTTTAAGTCAAAATTTTCAATTTTGTCTACACAATCGCTAAAATTAGCTGAGAAGTTTCTCAGGCTATAATTCCCATCAACTTCAATTCTATATAAACAGAATTGAAATCACCACATAATAGCCAATGACTATTTACAAGCTTCTGAAAGTCTAGTAAGCTATCACATAAGAGTTTCCTTTGAAAATATGATTAGCACCATAGATAAAGGAGGTATAGAAGTCAACGTTTACCTGAAGAAGTTTACATTTCAGGTGGATGGCTTGTATCTCCATAGCAAAAGCATAGACATCTACCAAAGAAAGATTATACCCGATGATAATTCTCTCATACCTATGAGTTTGATGGTTGGAGATGAATTTCCATCTAAAGCCCAACTTATTCAACAGCTCAAAATTTTCATTTATGATTTTAGTTTAAAAAAGAGCAAAATCCATGGATTTGTATTATAGGCAAAATCCCTTAAAGTTGAAAGCTTTTTAGGGCAGTAAATCCCCCTCACATCCCATGTTATTATTTTCATTATCAAAAAATTTTGTTTTTGGGGCTCTTCCCTTTGCCCCTGTTGGATTTCTTTTTTGTGACTGTCAAAAATTCCCCAATGATGGGATCATCCTCCTTATTCTCCACCGAAGTACAACAACTACTTTCCATATGGACTAATGACAACTACTTTCCATATGGACCAAACCCATTAGATTTGTCATTAAGGTTTATAGAAAGTTCATCCACCCTCTTATCCTCACGTATCTCATTATCTTCTACTGCAGTAAGCTCCTCTATTGTTTTTCCCCCAGCAATATCTTCGACAGTAACTTCTTTTCCACCCTCAACTACTACTCCTTTCCCATCACTTGCTTTAGAATTTTCTTCAGAATCATTAGTGTTGTTGCTTGGATTGACCAATTGTTCCTTCTCTAAGTTAGTAATCCCTTCTCCCATTAGCTTGTCATAATCCCCCTTTTGAAAAATTTTGCCCGTAGGTATCAATCTTTTACCTTGAAAAGCAAGTGAAGGCTTCCATTGGTATTGCACAAACACATTGTCTTCGTAAAGGGATCCGTCAAGCCTCAAACTCATAATGGGAATAATTTCTGATAAACCATTGGGTAAATCCATGTGAATACATATTCTAGCATATCCCAACCTCTTCCTATTTGTTGTATTATCATCCAAACATAGAGGTTTTCCTAGGAAGCTAGCTATCATACTCAATCCTTTTAGTATCCAATATTCAAGAGGAACATTATAGAGATTTACCCAAATTAGAATCGGCCTCTTTTCCTTGCAATCAATTTGAAAACCTGGCTACTTAGGCAAGAAGAATAGTAGGAAATTTGCCACATGCCACAATCCTTCTTCTACAACCTTTGATGCTTGAGCTTCGGAAGCAAAAGTGAACAATATATATTTGTTGTTTGCAATTAGTGCTTGGATAAAACCTTTATTTTTTCATGTTGATTGAGCTCATCTTTGAATTACAAGAAAAGCAGGTCTTTTGTCCCAAAAATACCCTATAAAAGAGTTCTCTCAAGACTTGACACCCTTCTGCAGGATATCCACATCAGGGGAGACAATGACACGCCATCTACAGTCTTAGGAGGGCAGAAATGAAGAGAGAGATATGTGTAGGAGCCTCTTACCACTTGCTTCTAAGTTTTCCTCATCGCCGAAGGAGTTGAAGAAGAGGGAGGTAAAGTCTAGGTATTGGCCAAAGAGGGTTGAGAGGGTTGAGAGAGTGATACAACTAGGGGTTGCAGCATTATAAAGGATTGGAGTAATGGAGGAAGAGGATCACTAGCTACAAGTGAGGTTAAGGCAGAGGGTAGAAGAGGAAAATCCTCCGCATGATTGATTTATTTTGTAGTGAAATTGGGTGTCTACATTGTCTGAACAGAGAGCCGCCCTGTCAAGTAACTAAATAGAGAAATGACAGGGACTAAAAAAGGATGAGAAAAAGGGGCAAGAGGAGGCAAAAGAAGAGAAAAGACCTTAATACCTTTGCCACAAGGCAATGGAATATTCAATTCTGAAGAAGAGACTTAGGGGTGTGCGAGGGAGTATAGAAGAGTTTGTGTGAATAGAGAATGTTAAGGTAAATGCCCTTGTATCAGATACCGGTTGAATTTCATAGCCCGAAAAATAGTAACGAAAATAAAGATAGACAAAATAAAATAGGACAGAACACAAAGATTTACGGGGTTCAATCAATATGACCTACGTCTACGACTGGAGGGTGAGTAATTTTACTAATATGTGGAGAATGTATATAAGTACAAAGGCTAAAACTAAAAGCTTTTAAAATTGATCAAATATACAAAAAATAACTGAAGAAAGGATGAGAGGATTTGTGTTGTTTTAGTGACTGAAGGAGAGGAAGGAATTGTGTATTTTTGTCTCAAACCATGCCTTTTACTTATCGCTAAAGTCCCAAGCTTCTGTCCAAATTTTCTTCAATTTGTGCACAATCTCAGCAATTGACAACAATGTCATGCCCACAAAGAAAATAATGTATCTATGACAAATTCTAAACAGTGGCCATCTATTTTTGACTTAGCGGAAGAGGCCAAAGCATGCAACCAATTGACACAGCGAGTAAAGCGTAAACACACAAGTTTCAATCCGAAACCTTAAATTCAATTGAGAGAATCCTCAAATATGAAGTTTATTCAAAACGGCCTCCTCAAAATAGTGCCGAAAAGAGTTTAAATAGGTCCTAAACCCTAAAACGTAAAAAATTAAAACAATATAGTTTGACAAATAAAAACGGTTGACTTTTTAAAGCCCATCAAATCTACAAACTCTTTCGTTTGGACTTCTGACGCGCAACCCACTCTTGGAAATCATCCACAACACGTTCCACGTCACCAATAGTCAACAATTTTTGACTTATTGGAGAGGCCAAGGCATGCAAAAGAGAAGGATGGAGGCTAGAGAGATGATGGAGAACATCTCACTGACATGTCAGATGTGTTACCTACATGTCTGGATGAAGAATGATGACGTGATCAGATCTAGTGAATCCAGTGGCGCCAACTCCTCTGCAGTCTATTTAAGACTTGCGAGGCGTCCAGATCATCCTTCTGCTTTCAGTTTCACTTGTTATTATCTTCTGGTATTCAAGTGGATCTTGAAGGAATCATCGCATTTCTTACCTTCGCAACAGTTCTGTGTTACTGTGGTAGAGAGGAAGAACGCCGATTCCTTTTCTTTCGTTTTACTTAAAAAGCTCTATGGCAAGTCCTCTAGGGAACCCTAATTTGCAGGTCATGAAAGAAGATAGAGCAACCAAGAAGGTTAAACACCAAGACCAAGTGTTGCCTCTCCTGGATACAGGGATTGTTTGATGGCTGGTGCTATGTTAGAATCGACCATGGAAGATGTTATGGCAGTTAAGAAAATTACAGTGGGGGAGGGTGATGTTCTGATTGATAAAACGGGTAATATTCCTAAAGTTACTCTCTCCATGGAACTCACCAACAAGATTAATAGAAATCTGGATAATGCTATGATTGTTCGTCTTCTTGGGAGGGACATTGGCTATAAGGTGCTCTGTTCTAGGCTTGGTGTAATTTGGAACTTAGTTGAGGCTAAAACTCTTGATGTTGGTAGGGTTTTTTTCTGATCCAATTCAATAACGAGGTGGATTACAATCATGCTATTTTAGGAGGTCCCTGGGTTATTATGGGTAGGTATTTACTTGTCCAGCCTTGGACTCCTAATTTTAGAGTGAAGAACCCTTATATAGGCAAGACTATAGTCTGGATTCGTCTTCTAGAATCCCCTTTGCAGTATTACCCTGAAGATGTGATAAAAGCCATTTCGACTGTGGTGGGTCCTATTCTTAAAATTGACTTCAATACAAGTGATTTTGAAAGAGCACGATTCGCAAGGGTGGCAATCTCAGTTGATCTTCTAGAACCTCTTGTCTCGAAGTTTGAGATTGATGGTGAAGTTCAATTAGTTGAATATGAAAATCTTCCTGAAGTTTGTTTCTCATGTGGTCGGTATGGCCATTTCAATACTCATTACTCCTTTAAGGAATTGCCAGATAATGAGAATAATTCTTCGGTGACAAACTCAACAGCAGGGAAAGATGATTTCGGTCCGTGGATAGTGGTTGAGAAGCGGAAGAGGAAACCGAGTAATCAGGGCGAAAATCATGGGTTAAAGAATCAAGTGACAAATAGGGTTCCAAATATTCAGTTTTAGTTGAAAAGGATGTCGAGATTCTCAGAGGTATCGAGGACTTTATTTAAGGTATTCCTAGCTACACTGATTCGATACATGATTCTTTACGAGAAAGGAATTTTATTCTCACACGTGGGCAAAGGGGTTCATCTAACAGAGGAAGAAGTTTGGGTCATAAGTATGGAAGCAATAGGAACCTATCTCACTCCAATAACAAAGAAAATGTCGGACCATCCACTAAAGAGATAATTACTAAGCCCACTTTAGGAGATTTCTTTGATTTCAAAAATCGACATGCCTTGAAAAAGGACATTGTTAACCTCCCTTCTACTTTGAATAAGAAAAATCATTCTGTTGTGGGTAAGGCTAACTCAATGTCATCTAGAGCTCTGGGATCCAGGACCGACATTACCAAGGAAGCTATCTCTATGTCTGTCGATTTAGGCGTTGTCTTTGCTGATAAACATTTGGGTGAGTAGCTTCTAGGAAGACCACTGGATGATTCCATAATTGTGGATGTTCCCATTTTGGAAGTAGATACTAGAACTTAAGCTACCAATAGCTTGTCTTTAGACGAGGATATTGAGGAATTCATGCCTTGTGAGAATGATGATGTTGATCCTTATTTGCGGGATTAATGAGGTATCCTTTATGCCTTCTCTTCCTTTTAATGACTATTTTCTTTTGGAATTGTCAAGGGGCGGGTAAGCCCCAATTTGTGAGAACTCTGAAGTGTTTCATCAAGAAACATAATCTTCATGTTGTTATTATTCTTGAGCCGAGAATCAGTGGACTTAAAGCTGATAGATGTATTAGTAGAATTGGTCTCCCTTTTTCTCATCGAGTTGAAGCAACGGGCTTTTCTGGGGGTATCTGGATTCTTTGGGATGATTATTATGAAATTGAGATGGTGCTCAGTACTCAACAATTTGTTCTCTTCTTGGTCTCTCAGAATAATAAGTTTCTATTCTTTCTGTCTGCTGTTTATGGGCATCCTACTCCATCTTGTCATGCTAAATTATGGGAGCGTCTTCTTCATCTCAATACTGCTATTTCCTTCCCTTGGGTTCTGATTGGTGATTTCAATGTCATTCTTTATTCTCATGAGAAAAAAGGGGGGTTTCCTAATCAAACCGGGATATGTCGGCAGTTCTCTAATTAGTTTCAAGACACTAATATGATTGATTTAGGGTACAAAGGTTCTAATTATACTTGGCGAAGAGGTTGTATTTGGGAGAGACTAGATAGAGGTATTTGTAACTCTCACTGGAGGTTGGCATTTTCGGAAGCTACTGTGACCCATCTCCCTCGTATTCACTCTGATCATTGTCCCTTACTTTTGCAAACTTGCAGTTTTTCTCTTGTTTTGGCAAACAAACCTTTCCAGTTTGCTGCGGCTTGGTTAACTCATGCTGATTTTGGTGAATTTGTGAAGAATAGTTGGGAGTCCCATTCTCAGCTGTCTTCTTCTCTCTCAAAATTGACCGATAAACTGAAAGTCTAGAATTCTGAAGTGTTTGGGAATATTTTCAGAATTAAGAGCAAGTTGTTAAATAGGATTGCTAATGTGGAACGTGCGCTGGATACACACCCATCAATTGATCTGATGACTACTTATAATCAGCTCAAAACTGACCTGGATATCATTCTTCACAAGGAGGAGCTCCTTTGGATGCAAAAGTCTCATAGCGATTGGATTAAATGGGGAGATCGCAACACTACCTTCTTTCACATGAAAACTGTTAAAAGGAGGAAGCGAAATCGGATTGAACTACTCAAGGATGAGGAAGGGAACTGGGTGAGTGACCAGGAAGCCCTTCAGAATATTGCTTTGCAGTTCTTTAATAGGTCGTACAGAGATGATGTAGCACTCTAGCCGGCTTATCCTATCAGAGGGAGTTTCCCTGTTTGCGACCATAATACCGTGGAATTTCTTAACAAACCTATTGGTGATGAGGAGATTAGAAGAGCTCTTTTCGATATGAAGCCTTGGAAAGCACTAGGTATTGATGGGTATCAAGCAGGTTTTTATCAGTCCCAATGGCATATTATAGGTAGGGATGTGTGCAATGAAGTCAAAAATATTTTTGCCGGAGGAGATATTGATTTTAATATTAATAAAACCTTGTTATGTCTTATTCCTAAAGTGGAGGTTCCCAAGAAAATTGATCAGTTCAGGCCAATTGCTCTGTGCACAATAATGTATAAATTAATCACTAAGACCATTGCTCATAAAATCAAGATGATCATGCCTCAGGTGATTGGGCCCGCTCAAACTAGCTTCGTTCCAAGAAGACACATTACTGATAATATTGTGGTTGCTCAAGAAGTTATTCACTCTATGAGACACATGAGTATGAAAAGGGGTTGTATGGCAATAAAAGTTGATCTTGAAAAGGCGTATGATAGAATTCGATGAGAATTTTTACTTGATACCCTTCATGAGGTAGGAATACCCCAGGCCCTCATCAATACTATCATGAAGTGTGTTTCTGGTAGCTCTATACAACTTCTATGGAGTGGTAGCATCACGGATCACATTCTGGTGACTCGAGGTCTGCGCCAAGGGTATCCCCTATCTCCTTACCTCTTCGTGTTATGCCTGGAAAGACTATCCCATGGCATTTGTCAAGCTGTTGATGAAGGGAATTGGCAACCTGTCAAGCTTAGAAGAGATGGTCCTTTACTTACTCATCTTTTCTTTGCGAATGACTTTATCCTTTTTGCTAAAGCTGATAATTCTCAAGTTGATATTGTTACAGGGGTCCTCCAAGACTTCTGTGCTTGTTCAGGTCAACGAGTCAATTTTCAGAAAACTTGGGTCTTTTTTTCAAAAAATGTTCCTGCGTCTACAAGACGATCCTTAAGGGCTACTCTAAAGTTTCATGAAACTAATGACTTGGGGAAATACCTAGAGTCCCTCTCCTCCATTCTCGGGTCACTAAGAAGAGCTATGGGTATATCCTTGATAAAATGAAGGCAAAAATTTTGAGTTGCAATTCTAGTCGTCTTTCCCTCGCAGGTCGTGTTACTTTGGCGAATTCATCTTTGTTTTCAATGCTGTCCTTTGCCATGCAAACTTCTAAGATCCCTGTTACTATTCGTGATGAGATGGAAAAAATCAACAGGAGTTTCATATGGACAAAGGAAGATGACAAAAGGAGTCTGTCTCTAGTTGCTTAGGATAAAGTGCAGCATTCTAAAGGATCTGGAGGTTTGGGTTTGAGGAATCTTCAGTTAGTTAATATAGCATATGCTATGAAAGTTGGATGGCATATCTTGACAGATTCTAATAGTCTATGGACTAAAGTACTTCGTTTCAAATACAAATTCAGCCTTGATATCCCAAATAATGTTGTTGCTCCTGCTTCTTGTACTCCTCTATGGCGTATGGTGACTACGAATTGGGATGTTGTGATTTCTAACACATTATGGGCCTTAGGTGATGGGAGTACGGTTAAATTTTGGAAACATAGATGGTTGCCGGGTGTCTCAAAGCCTTTACTGCATGTAGCTAATGGGCCTATTCCAGATAATATGATTGATAAAGCTGTCTCTTTTTTTTGTTACTGATGATGGAGATTGGAGATGGGAGGATTTTTCTGTAGCATCCCACTCCCGTAGAACCCGAACCCGATATCGTGGGTGATATCCGAATCTGCGTCACACGAAAATGGTGTGCTACCGAATTCAATTTTCTTTCAAAACTCAGTAAGCCATTTTTAAAACATTTTTGAACTAAACACATGCACGAAATTCAAAAATATTTGGGTCCGCTATAGTTCAAAAATCATTTTCAATCATATCACAATTTCAATTATATAAAGGTCCGTGACAATATTGACCATTTTTAGAAAACCTATTACAAACACGGCTTTCGCCTATTTGGGACCCACTGACACAAAATCACTAATTTGCAGAAATCAATAACCATAACGGGCCCACATCAAAACGAACACATTACGATCAAAACATAATTTCAGTAATCACATTACAGTTACACACTTAACAATTTGGGGCCCTCTACAGTAATACAAATTTACAC
>JANIJH010000224.1:20019777-20034167 GCA_024520975.1 Erythroxylum areolatum
TTTTGCCCTCTCTTCTTTGTATAAATATGTATGTACAGCTAGTGTATTAATATACAACTCATTTCAAATCTCCACATTGATAATATAGTGGTGACATGTAACATTCAAGAAGAAATGACTAGAATGAAGAAATATTTGGCCATTGAGTTTGAGATTAAATATTTGGGCAAACTAAGATATTTTCTTGGGATAGAGGTTGCTCGATTAGAAAAGGGCATATTTATCTCCCAAAGAAAATATGTTCATGACTTACTGAAGGAAACAAGAATGATAGGCTATAATACTACTGATACTCCCATTATCAGTAGATTAAAGGAAAATATGGAAGAATTGGTTGAAATTCATCAATATCAGAGATTGATTGCGAGATTGTTTTATCTTTCCCATGCCCAACCTGACATCGCCTATGCAGTGAGTATAGTAAGTCAATTTATGCATAGCCCTCGGACTATGCATCTTGATGTTTTTTGGATAAGGTATCTCAAATCTAGTCCTAGTAAAGGATTTCTCCTCTCAAACAATGGTCATTTAAGAATATAAGCATACCTTGATGCTGATTAGGCAAGATCTCCCAACGATAGAAGATCTATTTCTAGATTTGTGCCTTTATTAGTGGAAATCCAGTCACTTAGAGAAGGAAAAAACAAGGTGGCATTGCTAGATTGAATGTTGATTTAGAATATAGAGCTATGGCACAAGGCGCCTCGTGTGAACTTCTATGACTTAAGAAGTTAATGCAAGATGTACATATTTTTGGAAAGAAATCCGAGTTCCTACATTGTGACAATAAGGCAGCTATTAGCATTGCTCAAAATCTAGTCTAACATGATTGCACAAAACATATTGAGATCAATTGATTCTTTATAAAAGAAAAATTGGATGATCAAAGCCTTAGAATCAGCTATACAAATTCAGAGAGTCAATTAGCAAATGTACTACTAAGGGCTTATTTAATAGAATATTTAATTCCTTTGTATGTAAGATGGGTATGGTAGATATACATAATCCATCTTGCGGGGGAGTGTTGACAGCTGTACTCATGATTTTAGGTCTGTTTTTTAGGAGTTAAGTATGTACATGCCTATTTAGCTAGGGATATTTATGTAATTATTTGTATCTAAAACTCATGTATATAAGTGATTAACAGGTGTAGGAAATATGTGACTACAACCCTATTCTATTTAGATTTTTCCCTGCTCCAAAATCTTCAATGTAGAATGGAAAAAAATGGTGTGTAACGAATCTTAAGTATATTAGGCAAAGGACTACACTTTTAGCAATAGATAGAGAGCTGGTAAAGTACTAGCAACGTAAAAATATAGTAGAAACAGAGGGTATACAGGACCTGACACTTATAGAGGTATTTGAGAACTATATAAAGAAATTCATAAGTTAGTTTTAAGTTTATTCTCTCTTCTGTGGAGTATAAAAAGTATGATCACACGAATTTTACATCAAACACACAACAGTAAGACAGTGTTCAGATTATTATGTTTTAAGTTTATTCTCTCTTCTATGGAGTATAAAAAGTATGATCACACAAATTTTACATCAAACACACAACAGTAGGACAGTGTTCAGATTATTACGACTTTGTCATGGATATTACTCCCTGAAGAATCCCAGAAGTGCCTCCAAGAACAGGAAGCAAAGCAAACAGCAGACCCACTGCACAATCCTGACAGGGTATGAAGGCTCAAAATCTAATAGCAGAGATGTATGCAATAATAATCCTTAACTGAAGAATCTGGCCCTGAAAGAAATTCTCTGATTTTATTGACTGTTGCAGTATCTGTATTAAGTACCTGCAAGATTAGGGTACCAATGGTGACCTGACCATGAAGGGAATTTATGCTATTCTTTTCCATCAAAAACTTCAGAACCTGTGGCAAAGCAACCAAAACATGATTTAGATACAGGATCAAACTGTTGGGACTCTAATGACACTGCAATACAGCATCTATTCTTAGCACCTACCTAGTTATAAATTGTAATAGAAAAACAATAATTGTGAGGTTCATGAAATAAACAAGAGTCAGAACAAAGCAGTTGTCTTGGCCCCAATCTAGTATCAGCTCCATCTGGAGAAGCTCTTTTGTCTTTGAGCATTCAGTCAAAAAAGTTTTCAAAACTAATTGGTACAAAGATAACCAGGTCAAAAACTATTTGGAACTATAAGCACCCTTGCAAAATTAATATTGGTTTTCCTCCTTTCTGTTTAAACCTCACTACATTATTAATCATACAGATTAAAGACAAGTTGTATAAGAAAATTTATTCAATGCACAAGCTTCAGTGCAACAGCATGGAGTAGATTACCAACTATATAAGTTTGAAATTATAGGCCTCATGTACATACAAGTTACAATAGGATATAGGAAGTTGCTTAGACAAACATTGAACAGACATTTACCACTGCTGTTGAAGACATTGACAAGAATGCGCCAACAAATACTCCCTCAGAGGGTTTCCCACCACACAACTGCAGAAAACATAAAATTGCCTATCAAAAACATTAAGCTAAAGCAGTTGTATAAAACAAGAATTGTAAGGAAGAATAGAGAGCAATTGTATCTTTTGTCAATTGTCCCAGTAAAATTCGATAATTTTGACCACAATCCTTGAAACAATGTAATTATATTTGCATGGCAAAAATGCAAATATTTTAAACAAAAAAGGGAAAAAGCAGCAGTCAAAATCAAAATTAATCTTGAGAATATTAAGGTCTGCTAGCAATTCATAAAGGTCAATTTCTAATTTGTCAAATAATCAGACTGTTTGAAGTTTGTTAATAATCCGCTTCATGGCATTGCAGAGTCCTAGGAAGGAACTACTAAATGTTGTCTTTTCTTTTCCAGAAAAATTGATTACATTTAAAATAAACACTTAACCACATTTTGATTTCATCTTTGAATATGTGCTAACATATACAGAATTTATATGCAGAATACCAAGACTGTTGTTCCACACAAGCACATAAACAGGAAAATCTGCAGAAGACCTCCCACAACAGCAACAGCTCGGACAACACGAAGCTGGATTCCCAAAATGTAGAAGATGACACAATTAGATCGATCAAAAAAATAAATGAGACATGTCAAAGCAGTGAGAAAAATACAGACAAACCTTTGTTGTGGAGAACTCCAGACCTAATGCAAACAGAAGAAAAATAACACCAAATTGAGCCACTGTTTCAACCTGAAGTGCATATCAATCAGAAAATTCATATTGGAAAAAGTTAATGGCAAGGAAAACTAATCAAATGTTAAATTATTAAGCACTGAGATGAAGTAATGTCTCATCTCGTAGCCAATTTTCACATATTAGCCATATTTATCCAATAAGAGTTAAATCCAGCCCTTTTTTAAGTTTTGAATTACCAGATGACTTGATTCAATAATGCCATATTTATCCAATAAGAGTTGAATTCAGACCTTTTAATATTGAATTACTAGAGGACTTGATTCAACAATGCATTGTAAATGTATTTGGCAGAGACAAATAGACATACTTGAACCATTTCATTAACAAAACTCAGTCCTCCAGGCCCAATAACAGATCCTGCCAGAAGGTATCCAGTAATTACCTAAACATCACATAAAAGAGAAGACGTTACAAACATGTTGATCACCCAAATGCAGTAGAAATATATATTTCTAAACTCAAACAGAATTAAGAAGACAAAAACCATCCCTTCGTGCCCATAATACCTAAGAATGCACAAAAATTACCAAAAAGTGGGATCTAAAGTTAGCAGTTATTACAGCCAAAGCACTAATGAACGGCATTATTCTCACCGGTTGTCCAGCACATGCAAATGCAATTCCACCACAAGCTGCTGATACAATTACAACTACTAGATCTGATATCAATCTGCAAGTATCTCCATTAGAGTAAATAGGATCAGTAAACCATGATTTTAAGAAAAGACAACGAATGGAAATTAAGCCAGCCACCTTAAGTCTAGCTGTAGGATAGGGTACTTTGACTTGGAGTTTGACATGATAAAAACATTGTCCTGAAGATGAAAGTCCCATCACCAACAAGTTTTACATATGTAAGATAGGTAAATAACTGGCTGCTAATCTAGGAATGATATTCAGGCTACATATGCAAGAATAAGTAATGGTATGTGCCTAAAGTACCTTCCGATCAATCAACATCGGCGTATCTTCTGCACCATTATCATTGTCCAGATGGAAAACATCATGAAACTGAAAGGACCTAGCACAAGATTGGCAACAAGTACAGCAGATATTTAATCTGACTTCTACAACTCATTTCACAGTGCATTTGTCAGAAAAACAGCAATCAGAATGTTTATTTACAGATAGGATACATACTTCTCCTCCTTAGTTTCATTTTTCTTTGACTTTACTCTAGCAACTGTTTCCAAGACTGCCTGGTCATATCAAACATAATCACTTGACCATGTTATTAAACCAATGGTTTATTTGAAACAATATTAAAATATGGAAATAACAGAAGCCCATAAATGCAAGAACAAATAAAGCCCATATCCATTAAATAATTCATTAGCCATAACTGGCAAATATTTTCGTCACCCTCTGATGGAATGACAAGCCATTTCCTAGTAAAAGCCATTTCCTTTTGTCAATAGTAATTTCTAGTTTCCTAGATCACAGTAAATCAACCTAGATAGTAAACTAGCATTCCTTGCATTTTTCAATTGAACATCATCCTTCAATAAACCTACTACTGATTAAATTTCATTCCAACATATTATGACTAAGTTGAGGAAAAAATAAAGAAAATTCATATGCTTATTACAGAGCTGCCAAGAATACAATGCAGTAAACACATACAAACTATTTAGGAATATTTACATCAAAATGCATGAAACCAAGTAGCAGCCTTTTTGCCCCTCCTCAATCAAGAAGAAGTAAGTATTCATCAGAAAACCTTAGCGAAAAAAGAAATAAATCAATTAGATGTGGAACCTAACACTTCTACATGATGATGGCCCCAGTAGCGGGAAAGAAGTGTTTGTGATATGACCCATAGGGGTCCAGAAATCAAGTTCACTTACCATAGGAGGAAGGCCAAGGCATTGGAGGGGTAGGCTTTGTCATATTAGGACAAGGGGTGGGCAAAGTGGTAACAGGGAATGGAAAGTTCATTAGTTATCTGTCAGGGAATAAAACAGTACGGGTAGGGTGAGAGAGGGGCATGCAATCTTCTGTCATTTTCACGTAGTAGTGAGCCTAAGGCTGGAGGCACTAGAACCTCGAATTCTAGCATAGTTACTTTGTCAATTTCTGGTCTTGGTGAATTGATCAATATAGAGACTATTTCTCCCATTGTTGTCTTGCTACATCTGTGTTTGTTTTGCTTGTGTGTTCTGGGCTGTGGACATAGAACTTGTGCAGGTTTTATCATTTGGTATCAGAGCATACGGTTCTGGGCATAGCAGTGAAGAAGCAAGATACAAGGTCATATTGGAGAAAGAAGTAGAAGAAATAAAAGTAGGGCTGCAAGTAGAGCGTGAATCGATGAGGGCGGAAGTTAACCAACAACTCAATGTGGTTAAGGGGAGCTGAAGGAAGAAATTAGTAGGAGGTTTGATCAACTGATGCAAGCGATCACCTCCCTTCAAGGACGCCCAGAATCGATACCGCCTGACCCAGCGAAAATGGTTGAAGGAGAATCTTCGGTGTCTGGACTGAAGAAAGGTCGAAGGGAGGAGATTAAGGATGACGTTTATACAAGAATGGAAACAGGTCATGAAGGAGGGGATGCTGGGTGGGTCGGGTGGACACCCGAAAACCGTGGGCGACCCACGGGGCTCCATCTGCCAGGCAGGTATGACCCGAATAATAAACACATAGTCGGGGATCGATTAGGACTCGAAAGAGGGCTAGAAAGGGGGCGACATCAGAGAGAAGGTTGGCGCGATGGAGAAGACGTGCGAAGAGGAGCCGGAGAAGCTAGGTTCGACGCAGAGGAAAGGGGATGGTACCAAGAAGAGGAGGGTGGCCGGCGTGATGAGCACTAGAGAAGGGGACACTCAGACAACGATTCCCGACCACCGGACTGGAGGCGCGATTGCAAGCCTAGACGACTCGAGATGCCCATTTTCAAGGGTGAAGATCCAGATACTTGGGTCAACCGGGCAGAGCATTTTTTCTCCGCTGGCAGGTATACGGAGGAGGAGAAGGTGGAGCTGGCGGCCCTGAGTTTCGAAGAAGAAGCCTTGGCATAGTATCAGATAGTCGAAGCCACGGGAGTGAATCCGGACTGGAGGGAGATGAAAGGTATGTTATTTCGACATTTCCGACCACTCCATGAGGGCAGCACCTGCCAAAGATTTTTATCCATCAGGCAAGAGGGAACAGTCCTAGAATACCGGAAGCGTTTTTGGGCCTTGGCTGCGTCTTGCCGCGAATTATCACCGGAGGTGATGAAATGCACCTTTATTAAAGGGTTGCAACCACACATCAGGTATGAACTTACTCTGCTTAAGCCCCGAGGATTGACTGAGATCATTGAGACTGCTTTGGGGATAGAAGAGAAGAATCGGGAGATGAGGAATTATCGGAATAGCAGACAGATTAGAATGAGCAGAATGGGGGAAACCAAAGGAGGGTTCATGGAGAGGGAAGTTCGAAGAGAGGGAGAAAAAAATGGAAAGTGTGTTCGGGAAACAGGGTTTAAAAGGCTCTCAGCCTCAGAATGGCAAGAAAAAAGGGATAGGGGATTGTGCTTCAAATGTGATGAAAAATTCACTCCGGGCCATCGGTGCAAAAATAGGCAGATGCAAGTTCTCTTAGTGTTAGATGAGGAGGAGGAAACCGAGAGTGAGGGAGATGAAGAAGAGAGTGCTGAATTGGCAGTGAGTTCGGTGGTGGGATTAACCATGCCAAAAACTATGAAGATGAGGGGGAAGATAGGGGAATTGGAGGTGATTTGTTTGGTGGATTCGGGAGCCTCTCATAACTTCATTTCCTTGAGGTTGGCGGAGCAATTGGGTGCAGAATTGGAGAACACTAAGGGTTATGGAGTATTTATGGGGAATGGGGTCACTATAAAGGGTAAGGGAGTTTGTAGGGGGATCCCATTAGTGGTCCAACAGTACCAAATAAGTGAAGATTACCTACCCATGACCCTCAGCGGGTGTGATTTGATACTAGGGTCAAATGGTTATAAGCTTTGGGAGAGGTGGTGGTTAATTGGGCTGACTTGACTATGAAGTTTCGGGAAAAGGGAAAATGGGTGATCTTGAAGGGGGATCCCAGCCTTACCTGAGGGCTGATTGGGCTAAAGACATTGATGAAGAAAACTGAAGAGGAAGATGAATTATTCATGTTACATGTCAGCATTTTGGAGCAGAATGAGGATATGGAATCTGGTGTGTTATCCAAAGAGGTGCAGTCACTGTTGAGGGGATATGAGGATGTTTTTGACATGCCAAGGGAGTTGCCGCCACCTAGAGAAATAGAACATGTGATAAATCTAAGGGAGGAGCAGAATCTATAAGTGTCAGGCCATATAGGTATCCACAATGCCAGAAAACAGAGATAGAAAGACTAGTGGAGGAGATGTTGACAGCAGGAGTTATACAGCCCAGTGTTAGCCCTTACCAAGCCCTGTCTTGCTAGTGCGGAAGAAAAACAGTAGTTGGAGGTTTTGCGTAGATTATAGGGCTTTCAATCGGGCTACGGTGTTGGATAAATTTCCCATTCCCATGATAGATTAGTTATTGGATGAACTCTTTGGATCGAAGATCTTTTCAAAGCTGGATTTAAAATCTGGTTACCATCAAATCAAGGTGAGCCCAAAAGATGTGGAAAAGACAGCCTTTAGGACACACCATGGACATTACGAGTTCTTGGTGATGCCCTTTGGGCTCACTAATGCCCCTACTACTTTCCAAGCCTTGATCAATAGGGTATTTGGTAAGATTTTGAGGAAGTTCGTGCTAGTTTTCTTCGATGACATACTCATCTATAGTAAGACCATGGAAGATCATGTGGGCCATCTGAGGGTGGTGTTGGAGATATTACGAGACAATCAATTATATGCTAATGTGAAGAAGTGTGTCTTTGCCAAGCGGGAGTTGGACTATCTGGGCCGTGTGATATCGGGAGCAGGGGTTTCAGCTGATCCAAACAAACTCCAAGCTATGATGGAGTGGCTTAGACCCAAAAATGTCAAAGAATTAAGAGGACATTTGGGGCTAACCGGTTACTAGAGGAGGTTCGTGAAGGATTATGGAAAAATTGCAGCCCCATTGACACAGTTGCTGAAGAAGGATGGGTTCCAATGGTCAGAGGAGGTGGAAAAGGCATTCCAGCAGCTGAAGAGTGCCATGTGTACTCTCCCAGTCTTGGCCTTACCCAATTTCCAACAACCTTTCATTCTAGAGACTGATGCATCGGGAATTGGACTGGGAGCAGTGCTAATGCAAAATGGTAGACCAATCGCCTACTTCAGCCAATCTTTGTCACCTAGAGCCCGTGGGAAATCAGTTTATGAGAGGGAGCTCATGGCCATTGTTCTCTCGGTGAAGAAGTGGCAACCCTATCTGTTGGGGCAACAATTCATCATTAGAACTGACCAGCAAAGCCTCAAATATTTGCTTGAGCAGAGAATGATTGCAGTGGATCATCAAAAGTGGGTTACTAAACTGCTGGGGTACGACTTCAAGGTGGAATACAAGCCGGGAAGGAGCAACAAAGTAGTAGATGCTTTATCAAGGAAAGGAGAGATTGTGAGCTGCCAAGTCATGGGAGTTTCACAAGGGGTAAATATAACCGAAATCTTGCAAGAGGTAGAAGAAGATGATCAGCTGAAAGCTTTGAAGGCTGAAATCTCCAATGAGGCCTCCAGTAAGTTGCCCTTTGCTTTGGTACATGGTAGGTTGATGGAAGGTTGGTGCTTAGTAAGACTTCAAAGTATATCCCCCTTCTTTTACGGGAGGCACATGAGTCGCATCTAGCTGGGCACGGGGGAACTTTAAAAACCTATAAGAAGTTGGCTAAGGAGCTCTATTGGGAAGGAATGAAGAAACAAGTAGCAACCTATGTAGCTGAGTGTGTTACTTGCCAACAACAGAAGTATGCAGCTTTGACTCCTGCGGGATTGTTGCAGCCACTGCCCGTCCCTAATCAGAATTGGGAAGATCTATCTCTTGATTTCGTAGAGGGGTTACCAAGATCGGGAGGTTATGACACTATTTTAGTGGTAGTGGATAGATTGAGCAAGTTTGCTCACCTGTTGCCTTTGAAATATCCTTTTACAGCAGGGACTGTAGCAGTGCTTTTCACCAAGGAGATTGTTCGACTCCATGCGGTTCCGAGGTCCCTAGTATCTGATAGGAACAAGGTCTTCTTGAGCAAAATATGGGAGGAGTTATTTAAGTTGCCAGGCACTCGGCTAAATCGGAGCTCCGCCTACCACCCTCAATCAGATGGTCAGATCGAAGTCACCAATCGGACCATAGAGGCTTATCCCCGTTGTTTAACTAGAGACAAGCCTCTTCAATGGTACAAGTGGTTGCATTGGGCCGAATACTGCTATAACATCTCATTCCACTCATCCCTAGGGACTTCCCCTTTTAAAGTGGTCTATGGGCGGGAACCACCTCCTATTTTAAGATATGGAGTACAAAAAAAGATAGTGGCTAGTGTGGAGCAAATGTTACAAGAGAGGGATGCCATGATAGAGGAGTTGAGAAGCCATTTAGTGACAGTGCAGCAGTACATGAAGTCAAGGGTTGATATGCATAAAAGGGATGTTGGGTTTGCAGAAGGAGGTCTAGTGTATTTGAAGTTAGCCCCTTATAGACAGCAATCCTTGGCTAAAAGGGTTAATGAGAAGTTGTCCTCTAAGTTCTATGGACCATTTCCAATCATCCGAAGGGTGGGGTCAGTAGCATATGAGCTAGCCCTACCACCGGAGTCCAAAATCCATCCCATCTTTCATGTTTCGCAGTTAAAAGCAGTCCGGGGACAGCACCCGACAGCAAGTTGGCCAAAGGATCTAGGCCCCAACTTAGAGTTGTTCATTCAACCTTCAACTATTTTGGAAGTGAGGAAAGGGCCACATTCTCAAAGCAAGGAGGTATTAATCTGTTGGGAAGGGCTGCCAAAGGAGGAAGCAACATAGGAGTCATATGACTTGATTGATCAACAATTTCCAGCTTTCCACCTTGGGGACAAGGTGCGACTGATAGGGGGGGTACTGATACGACCCATAGGGGTCCAGAAATCAAGTTCACTTACCATAGGAGGAAGGCCAAGGCATTGGAGGGGTAGGCTTTGTCATATTAGGACAAGGGTGGGCAAAGTGGTAATAGGGAATGGAAAGTATGTTAGTTATCTGTCAGAAAATAAAACAGTACGGGTAGGGTGAGAGAGGGGCATGCAATCTTCTGTCATTTTCACGTAGCAGTGAGCCTAAGGCTAGAGGCACTAGAACCTCGAATTCTAGCATAGTTACTTTGTCAATTTCTGGTCTTGGTGAATGGATCAATATAGAGACTATTTCTCCCATTGTTGTCTTGCTACATCTGTGTTTGTTTTGCTTGTGTGTTCTGGGCTGTGGACATAGAACTTATGCAGGTTTTATCAGTTTGCTTGTTACTATCCTATGTTACGAAACGAGCTATGAGTCGGCTAATGTGTCTAGAGGAAGAGTAGTTAACAGGTTCTAGGGAATGATAGGGTGGTTTCTTAAGACGGCCTATGGTGGTAGTATAAGTGCTGAAGTAACTGAGAACTTTCTTGAGTTTAAAAGTACCCAGAGGGCTTGCTATGAATTCTCTACTGCCTTCTTTATTAACTAAAACCCCTTAAATACAAGAAGGGAAAACTAACTCCCTAATGCTAGGAAATAAAATGGGGAAGAAATTGGGAAAGTGGAGGCTAACCTCCTAACAATATGGGAAAGAAAATGGGAAAGTGGAGGCCAACCTCCTAACTTATGAAACATATGGAAAATATGACTAAACTTATTTCAGCTTGATGACGTGTTTGTTTGATGACGTCTTTACTTGATGATGTGTCCTAAATTTGTCATGTGTGGATCTATTATAGACTTTAAGACTGCTAACATTTCTTCAACCCTCCAAAACTCACTTGTCCTCAATCAAAAAGGAAGGAAACCGTTGGCACATAGAATCAATAGGTTCTGAAGATGCGTCAGTTGGGAGAGTGCCTTGCCAATGGATGAGAACCTCCTAGTAAGTCGTGATCTGAGGCTTCATCTAGAACTGCTTCAACTTCTTCCTTTTCAGCTAGCTCAATCTAGAAGAGCTTTTTGCATTGATGGCCTCTAGTATATGGCTCGTCACAATTAAAGCAACGACCCTTGACACGTTTCTTCTCCATCTTAGCCCTAGTCAGTTGCTTCACAGGCCAAACAAGAGATTTAGGTAATAGGTTTACTCTGTCGTACCTCATTTGGAAATCCCTTATGGTCTTGGCCATTGCATAGCCTTGACTTACTCATTGTTGTTGCAAGGTCAAGTAGGTCATGCAACTCCACCTCCATAGCAATATAATCAGCAAGGTTGCTAATGTAGAGCTCAATTTTCTGGTCTTGAATCAACATTTCGACCCTGGAAACGAGCTACTCAAACTTTTCTTGATAATCCACCATTGAACCTTGCTACTACAAATTAGGTAGTTCTCCCAGCTTGTGACTGCAATGGGTAGCCCAAATTACAGATGACATTGTCAGGAAAATTCATCCCAAGTAAGTTGAGGCATGTCATTTTCCAACTGCAAAACTAAACCTAAGCATTGCCTTCCAAATGGAGGGAGGCAAGACTAGCTTTCTCCTCATTTGGCGTTTGTTAATCACGAAAAAAATGTTTAAAACAACTCAACCAGCCTAGGGGGTCATCTTGGCCATTAAAGCGGGGAAAATCTAGCTTGGTGAATTTGGGAACAGTGTTCCCTCCTCCTGAGGATTTTGAGCCCAACACCCCTGCTATTCCTTTTCCCTTGTGAGACTGGCTACTGCTATGTCTTCCGTTGGAGCTAGTGACTCCTTAGCTTCTTTTTTTTTTTATATGAGTCATTTGGAAATACCCTCTCTACTAGTTAAGGGTAAGGAATGCGTACTATTAGACCTCCCTAAACCCTACATGTCAACGGAATTTCCACTAGATTGTTGTTGTTGTTGATGTTGTTTTCTCTCATAACTCCCTGTTCCAAAACCAAATTGTTTTAGTCCTGTGTTATGGAACGATTTATGAGTCGGCTTTTGTGTGTCTAGAAGAATAGGAGTTAAAAGGTTCTAGGGAATTATAGGGTGGTTTCTTAAGACACCCTGTGGAGGTAGTTAGGGTGATAAAGACACTGAAAACTTTCTTGAGTTTAGAAGTACCCGAGAGTTCTTTATTAACTGAAACCCCTTAAATACAAGAAGGGAAAAATAACTCCCTAATACTAAGAAAGAAAATGGGAAAGAAACTGGGAAAGTAGAGGCTAACCTCCTAGCAACATGGGAAAGAAAATGGAAAAGTGGAGGCTAACCTCCTAACAACTTATGAAGCTTGTGAAAAATATGACTAAACTTATTTCAGCTTGATGACGTATCTACTTGATGATGGGTCCTAAATTTGCCATGTGTGAATATGTTGTAAACTTTAGGACTCCTAACATCGCTATATATCAAAAGAATGACATTTTGGAGCCAAATACTTTAGTTACTGGAAAGGTGAAGGCCAAATAAGTTAGCTTAAAGAAATAGCAACATTCATAAATAATTTCCATTTAAAATTTAGAACCACAACTTCCTCTTTCAACATGATAACTCATTTCAGTGATCATCAGATTACAGTAAATTTACCAAATGGGCAGTATAAGTAGTTAAACCATAACCAACTGGTTTAACAATAGCAACCAGACCTCAAGAGAACATAATACAAAAGTTGCAAAGTTCAGCGATTTAAAGCAGTTACCAACCTGTTGCCCCGCAACACTGTTATTGAAGCTACCAAGATCAGTTGCTGCAATAGAAAAGGCAAACAATTATAATTCCAAAATTTTGAAATTCGTCCGTCAAAATCGTCCCTAATGGTCAGCGTTCAATTGATTGAATTTCGTGAATTGACGATTCTTGAAACCCAAAATACGAAGAAAAAAAAAGAAAAGAAAAGGTTCTACATTTCTCGCCACCACCCCAAGAACCAAAAAACAAAAGTAAATTACAGTAAACAGTATCATAAACAAAACAAAAAACAAAAACGCAATAGCTATCGTACTAGTTTCCAAACTTGGATAAGCCTCCGCAACAATCAACAAGAAAATGCAATAAGACATAAAACTAAAGCAAATAAGCAATCTAGACATAGAAAACCATAGCTTTGACACCAAAACCATGTCATTCCCGTTAATAAAGCAAAATGCAGGTAAATAGAAAGCAAAGAAAAGAAGTTCGGATCTAGCAGGGACCTTCACTCTGGTCTGTCTCATTAAATTCCTTCTCCAGAGCCCGATCGATCATATATGCGAAGCTATCCTCTCTAGATCTGGTGACGTTGGATTCAGCGGCAACATTGTCCGACGAGTCGGCGGCAGCGGAGAGATAGAGAAACGCACAGACAGAAGCCACAGCCAAAACCAAACTCATGGCCAGAACTTTGAGAGATGGAAGCGGGAAAGAAGAATACGAAGCGGAACAGAGAATGACTGCGATCGAAGGTTAGCCAACCGGAGGGTGACGGGTGTCGGTGGTATCGTGTGGAGGCAGCAAGAACTGAAGAAGGAAGTATAGTAAACTCTAGCTTGGGAAATGAATTAGTAACTGAAGAAGTACAGTTGCTCACTTGCGCTCTAACTCTTAAAACTCTAGCTTGGGAAATGAATGAGAAATGTGTGTGGATACACTGAAATACCCTTGAAGCACAAACGCTAATGTCTACGATTCAGTGTAATATCTTTCCATGCAAACCGAACGAGTTAGAACTTAAAAGCATCCATTAGTCAAGGTTTCAAATCACAAGTGGTAAGTTGGTATATTGTACATTTGTATTGTATACTTTATTAGTTTATTATTTACATCAACTATTTTTTAAAAATCTTAATAATAAATAATAATAATAATTAATATGAAATAACAATAATCTTTAAATATTTCTCATATTAATAATAACCACAATTAATATAAACAAAGACAATCATCATCATATAATTATAAAATTAAGAATAATACAAAGTATTTAAAATATTATAATAATACATTTTCATCATTTTAATAAATAATATTACATCAAAAGATTCAAAACATCCAATAAAAAGAACAATAAATATCGTTAAACAATTTACAAATAGAGTTGATGACGAAGAAACAATCAAGTAGAAGTTAAACCTGAAACAAAAACATTACAGTTACATTACATATATAGAATTTAACATAAA
>JANIJH010000224.1:20065908-20096962 GCA_024520975.1 Erythroxylum areolatum
TTAGAAATCATCTCATTTGGATTTCTACAGATCAAGATATCATCAAAACACTGAAGTATGTTCAGTGGGATAACACCAGTTCATATTCTTTAAGAGCACACTCACTGTACCCGTCCTTCCTTTTTCACTCAATCTTTCTTATTTTATTTCAGATAGCTTTGATTTTTGGTGGAGATATAGAAAAAGTCTTACGAATCCAATGGTTCAAGAAGTAGGTCATTTCGAGGTCTAGAGAAGAAGTTATGGCCAAAAGACTCCAACATATTTCTGCCCTTACTTAAAATGTACATGCCTCAGTACGAATGTCATAACTTTTGCTACAGATATCTGA
Source organism: Erythroxylum areolatum (assembly GCA_024520975.1). NCBI lineage: Eukaryota > Viridiplantae > Streptophyta > Magnoliopsida > Malpighiales > Erythroxylaceae > Erythroxylum > Erythroxylum areolatum. The sequence continues at coordinate 20,066,240 of JANIJH010000224.1, forward strand.
TTGACTTAGTTTTTGAACCATTGAAAAGAGGATGTCGAGATCTACAACTTTCCAGAAGACAACTTTGCCAAAATCTATCTAGATCAAGTCCATATTTCTCCCGATTCTATCATCTGCTTTTCTTCCTTTCACTTTCTATCGTCTGTTTTTCTACCCAGAACGTCTTCACTTATAAGGATCATAACTTTTGACTCCGATATACAAAATTTACAAACTTTATTCCGTTAGAAAGATAAAAGAAGGATATACAACTTTCCAGAAGGAAACTTTGCCAAAATCTATCTATATAAAGTCCATATTTTCTCCCGATTCTGAAGACAAATTTTTCATTCATACACCAACACTGCACCCAATTCTTCACTTCATGACAATTTTCGAGACTCTTAGATACAGAATTGAAATTCAATATCTTCATAAAAAATGTAGCCATATATCTCTAGTTTAATCCAAATTAAGAATCATCTTGTTTAGAATACTAGAGAAAAAGTTGTGGCTAAAAGACTGAAGTATATTCAATGAATATTTTTCTAGATCACTCCCAATTATGTTTCTAAATCTTTCCTTATCACAACTCATACCAAAATCACTCTTTCTACTCCTTCTACTCCTTATTTTCAATAAAATCATATTTAATACCTAGAAGTTTCCAATGAATGCATGTACCACTTTTTATGTGAAAACATTCCGTATTTATGTGCATATATGCTAACATGATGCATGAGTAAGAAAATGCATTGTCTTAATTTATCTTTGAGCTCGTATGTACTGAAATTTCGGGTCACAACCCTTAATATGGGGATGGGATGTTACATATCGTCATATGATATTTTACTTTTTATGATGAAACTTTTTGTTAATAAAAAGTCCATTAGTTAGTGTCTACTTAATATTATCATAAAAATAGAACTATCACTATGATCACTACTATTCGTAATTTTTGTGACAAGAAATTTTATTGTCACCTAATCATCAACTTTTTGTTACAAAGGTTATTGTCAATATAAACATAACAGATTAATGATAACTATTTCTTGTTATAATAACATATCAAAATTAACCGCTCTAATAATTAATTTTGTCATTATTATATGAATTTTAAGGACTAGGAACTACTTGTCATGTTTTTTCTTTAATATTATTATCTGTAAACAAATTTGAATATCTTCTTAAAAAATATTCAAACTACATATATTGATAGTCCAAAAATAATATTTTACATATTAATAGATATTTACTAAACATAACTTTGAAATTTCATTAAAATAAAAATAAAAATAAATAAATGTTTAAATATAATGAAAATCTTGTTCCAAAATATTAAGCAAAACTCTTAACCTATTCAAATTTTTAAAACAAAGTTCTTGTCAATGCTTAATAATTGTCATCGTTGCCTTCCTCATCTTTACTTACTAAATTTGTCTCATCATCATTCATAAAAATATCTTCATCACAATCAATTTTGTCATCTTCTCCAGCCCTCATAGTATCAATATTTAACAGATTTCCTTCAACAATTGCAACATCTAAATCAGATCTATTGAAAGATATCATATTCGCATCATCCTTTAAAGTAGATTCATGAAGTGTAAAGCCAAAATATTCATTTTTTAGCATGACTCATCTCCTATATCATCATCAGGAAGATCATACAAATCAAGAAGATATAACTCTCGCTCCAATTCTTGCAATAATCTATAAAACTTAGTAACTTCCTTATTTGGATTGATGGCGCCACCTTTGATAGGATCATTATGGTCTTCATTTAGATCATAAGAACTATCCCTTGCAAGATCATATAACATATCATGCATTCCATCATCATTTTCACTTTTATTACTCTGATTACTATCATTGTCGTCATCAAAATAATATTGTAGAACCTCTCCGTGATGATACCACTGCTTGTAGTTTCTGTTTATCCCATTTAACATCATATTGTCATAAATTGATTGACTTGTCCTAAATAAATTGTTGTTGCATTTTTTACAAGGACAACAAATTACTCTTCCTTCATCAAGATCTCTAAATCCAAAATCTAGAAATTCATTAACTCCTTTTTCATATTGTGGCAGTGCTATATTAGAAATTTTCATCCAAGTTTTATCAATCATCATGGTCCTACAATACAAATTAATTGAATGGGTTTGGAAACATTTGACATAAAACTTGCTAAGATAGGGAACTTTATGAGCATTAATATTTTCCAAAGAAACATTGGGGCAAAAATAAAAAGAAATTAAAATACACCCATGAATAAGCCAAGTTCTAATAGCTAAAAAACCCAAATGAGGCAAAAGAGAGAAGGAGAGAGAGAGAGAGAGAGAGAGAGAGGGAAAATCTGATGAGCTTCAACTTCAACAGTGAAGGAGAGGAGATAACTTGATGTATATCTATCTTAATTTTCACAAGCTTTGATCGCAAGGCCCTCTTTCTTTTTTATCAACATGTTGTAGACTTCAAGAAGGGAGGATGGTTTATGTTTGAGAAAAAGAGAAATGGTTTTTTTTTTCTAGACTTTGCATCAACTCTAGACAACAGGACAAATGTAATTTGTGGTAGTGGTTTGGTTTAAGTATTAAATGTCATAACATGAGTTGTGATTTCTTGTGAGGAGAAGCTTACGCGGGGTCTTAATTTATTATAAAGGGAGTGGACACAAATGGAAGTATCTATTTAGTACATCACCTTATGATGAAATAAATATCAAACAAAATTGGGTATTCATTTAGATTAATAAAAAATATTTAATAATTTAAATACAAATTATCATTATAAAATATTCAATAATTCAAAGTAAATAAAGATAGAATTAATGATATTTATAAGACAAATTATAAGTTTACGTTTCTAATAAACAATAATAAAAGAAAAGATAAAGTTTTTGATCAACTAAAAACTTTTTATCTTTATCTCTCACAAGTCACGATATATTGTCAATGAAATTTAATTATTTGACAATTAAATATCTAACATTTTTATAAGAAGTAAAATCATAAAGTTATTATACGTTATCCTTCTGAAAGGGGAAAAATACATTAGAATATAAAGAACTTATATATTAAATTTATTTTTAAGTTATTTATTTTAAAGATGTAATAAATTAAATGCATATTAAATATGTGATTCGTAGAATTTTGAAGGAAAGTTCCCGAACAATATAACATTAATGTACCCCTAAAATTGTGGACACCAACCATGAAAGGCTATGGAAATTCGACCAAAAATTTAAAATTGAAATTGATCAATCAAAAGCCGATATCACGGGAAAAAAGATGAGCATGACCACATCGAAATTTATGGCATATTTCAACATAGTCTAAACTCAAGATTTCAATCAAAATGGTGATGTATTAATATATTTATGGCCAACACAACAACATTACAGAGCCATAATCAACTACGTGCAGACAACCATCGAACCCTAGGCGCCAAACAACTTAGAAACACCATATAAGTTTGATGATCTCTTTCAAACTTAATCAACTATCTCATCTAAATTGTCTTTTTGCTTTGCATTCGTTGATGTTGTCGTATTTTTATTTCCTAATAAAGCCTTATGATATTCATACTTAACTAAATATTTCTAACTTTAATATCAATTTATTATAAATCAAGATAATTAAAATAATAAGCCAAACAGGAAGAAAAACTTGATCGCAAAATTTATTTTGTTTGACTTTAAACATATGTCCATAGTCAAACGATTAAACATAAATTTTAGTAAAAAGAAAATACAATAATTATAAGAAGAAATATCTCTCAAACTTAAAACTTAGAAATACTTTTAACTACTTGTCACAGTTTTTAGGGCTTAATTTAATCATTATTATATGAATTTTAGAAACTAGAAACTATTTGTCACGGTTTTTTAATATTATTATTTACAAACAAATTTAAATATTTTATAATAAAATATTCAAACTACATATATTGATAATCCAAAAGTAATATTATACATACCAATAGATATTTGTTAAACATAACTTTGAAATAAATGTTTATTTAAAATTTTCTATAAAAAATTTATCTAAAACCAATTATTTTTATTAGATAAATAAATTCAATGATAAAAGTAAATAACTCTCACCTATATTTATTATGTATTGAAAAATATTAAATCTGATTTTAAATTTATAAATTATAAAATATTATTAACCTTTTACGTGTTTAAAATTTTGTGATTAATATTTTATTTGAGTTAATTAAACTTTTATTTTCTATGATATTAAGTTTAAAATGGAAGGCTTACGTAGCCACAAGGAATCATACGCAAGTCTCAAGTCAAAAAGCTACCACATAGCGCATACCTTGCGCACGTGGACTTTGCCGTTTTGTTCCGGCCTGCTTCCTCAAACATATATAATATTACCATCACACCTTCTCACAATGACCGTCGCTTGTTTTAAAATTAAAAGTGTATTCGCACGGCACAAACTATAGCTCTAGTTAGTCTAGTCTTTATCCCACCAACTAGAAGTCTTCGCTCTCTGAAGAAGCTAAACTCTTCACCTTATCCATGGCAGTGTCCAATAACATAACAGCGGTTCTAAATTTCGTAGCCTTCCTCTGTTCGATCCCCATAATCGTCTCGGGTATCTGGCTCTCCTCCAAACCTGACAACGAATGCATCCACATCTTCCGGTGGCCGGTGGTTATCCTTGGAATCCTCATCCTCTTGGTCTCCCTCACGGGCTTCCTTGGAGCCTACTGGTATAAAGAAACACTCTTGGCATTCTATCTCTGCTGCATGGCCATTCTCATCGGACTTCTCTTGATCCTACTGGTTTTCGCGTTCGTTGTAACGAGGTCCGATGGTGGATACGATGTGCTCGGGAGAGGTTACCGAGAGTACAGGCTTGAAGGGTTCTCTTCTTGGATGAAGGATCACATAGTGGACCCCAAGAATTGGGAAAAGATTAGAGCTTGTCTCGCTGAGAGTGAAATTTGTGCCAAGTTGAATCAGAACTATTTCACTGCTGACCAGTTCTTCTCCTCTCATCTCTCTCCTCTCCAGGCAAGTAGTAACTAATCATTTGTTTTGTTTCTGCAAAGACGATTGCTACTAAAAAATTCATTACTTTTCAATTTTCTTTCAAAGGACTAATTTTTCTATCCCGGAAACTCAAAAAGCCTACTTTACGCAAGTTGCCTTTTACTTTTGGAGCCATGTACCGATGTGGTCTTATGTCCATAACGAATCTTGGATTGGCAATTTGGTTTCATAACTTTATACAGTCAAGCATTGTGCCTTCTCGAAATTACAGATAAATTCTCACCGGGGGAATCATAGATTGATATGCATAGACTGTAGCTAGCTAGTATCTTGATCTCGCGGGAAGTTTCATCTATACTTTGCTTCAACTGTCATAATCTGCCAAGTGTGATGCTTGTCTGACATTCAAGTTGTCCGAGAGTGAATGGCATTATTATGACGTAATGGTCGGTAAGGACTTGTAACAATCTGACAGCTAGTTACTAACTTCTCCTAGTTTCCTGATGAGCATCCGTTTAAAGTAGACTTTAGGATGCTACAAGAGAAAACTGGAATGGGCGGTACGAGATAAGAGTGGGGTTGAAATTAGGACTCTCTCTTACTATTGGAAAAAAAAAAAAAGTAGGGCCCTTGTAGGATTATCATGTGGAGTTTGCAATATAAACGAATCTTGTGGTCCATAATCACTTAATAAACTTTACGTGCTGAAAAAAAAAATCATAATCACATTGACAGTGATATGGTGCGTGGGGCATTTTGGATGTTTTTTAAAGATGGAAATTACATAATGATTGTCAAAAAATGATGTCAAATAACAACCTGCCAAATTTTCCATAACGTGGAATCACGGGCTTAGACTGTATTAAATTCACCACCTTTCATTATTGACATTATTACATGATATAAAATAAAATAAAACTATAAGTTGTGGAGCTTCTATATGGTTGCCAGCTTTGGATACAAGTGACATAAGAAGTTCTGTCTTTCATTTGGAAGGCTCAAGGTCGAGGTTGCTGCTTTTGCTTTCTTACATGTGGAAAAGTAAAAGAATGAGTGAGCAAACTATCGGAGACTTTTCTCCGTATTGTTTTTTTCTTGACTTATAAGGAAATTAAATCAAAAGTTACTGAATTAAACGAGGGAAATAGAACAAGTACAACCCCATTCAGATTGCTTTCTTAATGTGATACATTGAAAATTTTTCCATGTTGCAGTCAGGGTGCTGTAAGCCTCCAACAGCATGCGGTTATAGTTACGTGAACCCAACACTGTGGGTAAACCCTGCGAACCCAACAGCAGATCCAGACTGCTACTTATGGAACAACGACCAGAACCAGCTGTGCTACAACTGCAATTCATGCAAAGCTGGTTTGCTAGGGAACTTGAGACAGGAATGGAGAAAAGCCAATATAATCTTGATAGTAGCAGTGGTGGTGCTCATTTCGGTCTATGTCATTGCCTGCAGTGCCTTCAGGAACGCCCAAACCGAAGATCTCTTCAGCCGTTACAAGCGTTGATAGGTTTGATTCTGTTGATCACATCTTCCAAACTGCTTTTTCTTCCGTGCAAGTGTCTGTTTCATTGGTGTATATATATATTCCTTATCTAGTTAGGGAACCAGTTTTGGTGCGTGCAACCATAGTTATCAGCTTTCACGAGAATTAGATTCTTGTATTTTAGCTTTACGAATCACTTTGTATTACTTCTGTGGTTCCATAATGTAATACTAACATGTTTACGTAAATACATGGGTGTTCTTTCTTCTTTTCTTATTTTATTTTCCTATAGAAAATTGAATTAAAAGGTACCCATATCACCGACTAGACAGTAAGAACCTTTCCAACTTTGCAAATCTCTGGCATTTATTCGTTCAAGAAAAAAATGATTTTTATAATAAATGGCAAGAAGATGAGCATTGTAAAAAGATAGCTGGACGATTGTTGGAAACGCGAGCTTTCATGTTTCAAGATTCGTAAGAGTAGTTTAAGGTATGTTTTAATATCCTGACCAATGCTAAAGGCTGCTTTGTAGAATACAAATTTTTTTTGAATTTTATGTATTGAATCAAAGAAATAGGTAATTTGTGTGGATTAAAAATAAATACAACTCAAATTTTATAAGATGTTTTGAGACATCTCTATTTAAAGTACTCATTAAAATGTTTAGATATATTGAAGAAATATCTTTTAATTATTTAGGTAGATATCTAGATATTTTATATAATATTTTAAATTTCGAAATATCTTTAAAATTTTAATGTTGAATATTAAATTATTAATTGTATCTTTGAATATTATAGGTAAGGGTCATCCTCTTTTTTATAATATTGATAAGTTAAGATGAGAGGAGTGCTAGTTATAAGTGAGAGTTCTTTCATTAAAAATTTCTTTTTCATCTTTAAATTGTTACTAAAATGTTCTTATTATAAAGTTTAAAATCCTGTCCTAATTTTCTTAGAATGATGACTCTAAATTTTATTTGTCATTTTTATTAGAGGCCCGTCACTTTCCCACAAAGTAATACCAGAATTTGAATATCCTTATGGTAGAAAATGGTAAGTAGCCCTCTAAGTTTCAAAGTCCTTCAAGGGAGGCTATGATAATTGGAGCATCAAAATGAAGGCTTTGCTTAGAGCATATGATCTTTGGGAGATTGTAGAGAAGGATGAGACTACTTATCTCAACGTCAAAGGATGCCTTGAAGGGTTCAAGAAAGAGAGAAGCTCTCCCCTCATCTTTCAAGTTGAGAATGATGAAGTTTTTCAATTACACTCATCCTCCAATACCTCCAAAAAAGCATGAGAAAAGCTCCAAGTATCATGTAAAGAACAGGAGAAAGTACAAAAAGGTATAGCCTCAATCTTTAAGAAGTGATTTTAAAGATTTACATATGAAAGAGAATGAAATTGTAAGTGTATTTTTCAAGAGATATAGTCATAATAAAATGATAAAAATTGGGGAAGCCATTACTAACATATGAGTGATGGAGAAAGTTCCTCATTCTTTACTTCTAAATTTAAAAATATTGTACTGACCATTAGAGAAACAAAAGATTTGAAAGCTATGACTATTGAACAACTCAAAGTATCACTTGAAGCATATGAAGAAAGACAAAAGAGGAAGTAAAAGGTCTTGGAGTATGTTCTTCAAACTAAGAACACTTTGAATAAGAAGGAAAGAAACTTTAGCATTTAAAGAGGCTAAAAGTAAGAGATTGTGATGAAGGACGTAGAAACCAGAGATGATGAGGCCTTAAACCATCTAAAGATAGAGGGGAGGAGAACAAAGTAATCTATCCAACAAAGGATATGGAAGAGGAAGTATGTCAAGAAATGATAGAGGCTAAAGGCATGAAAAATCTCAAGTTAAATGTTTTAACTGTTACAAACTTGGCCACTTCGCTTCGTAATATAGAAGTACTCCTAAAAATGTTAAAGGGAAAGCATATTATATTGAGGAGAAGTAAGAAGACTCCATTTTATTGTTGTCTTACAAAGGAGAGAAAGGCATAAAAAGGAGCACTTTGTGTTTAGACACTAGCTTTAGTAACCATATGTGTGGGAGAAAAGATATGATGATAGATATTAATAAGTCCATAAATGGAAATATCACATTGGGAGAGACTTATTAAAGGCAAAGGTAACATCTTAATCTATTTGAAAGATCGAAGGCGATAGTTTATTTCAAATGTATATTATGTTAGTATGAACAATAATATACTATGCTTAGGTCAACTCTTAGAGAAGGCTATGATATTCGCCTTAAATATCTTTTAATAAGAGATCAAAGAAATAAATTGATAATCAAGGTGCCAATGACAAGAAGAAGAATGTTCTTAATTAACATCCTAAATGATATGGAAAAATGTCTTCAACATTGTATTAAAGACCCTTTTTAGCTTTAGGACCTAAGACTTAAGCATCTAATTTTAGAGGATTGAAATTATTAAGTACGAAAGAAATGGTGAAAGGATTGCTTTCCTTCAATCATTTGGATTAATTATGTGATGGATTTTTACTTGGAAAGCATTCAAAAAAAAAAAAAAAAGCTTTACAAAGAAGTCTACTAAAAGAATCAAAGAGCTATTACAACTTGTACACAATGATATATATGGTCCAACTTGTGCACAAGGATATATGCGGTCAAATTTCACCTTACTCCTTTAGCAAGAATGTATACGTCCTTCTCTTCATTGGTTTTTTTTTCAAAAAATAAATGGGTAAATTTCTTAAAGGAGAATTAAAGGTATTTGTTACCTTTACAAAGTTCAAATTACTTATTGAGAAAGAAAGTTGATAAGAAAATAGGCTTTTAAGATCCAATAGAGGAGGAAAATTCACATAAAGAGACTTTAACAAATTTTATAAATAGCATCAAATTCATCATCCTTTAAAGGTCTTAAGATTTTCCCATTAGAATGGAGGAGCAAAAAGGAAAAATAAAACTATTTTTGAAATGGCTCAAAGCATATTGAAAAGCAAAAAGATGCATAAGAAGTTTTAGATTGAAATCGTAACATGTACAATCTACTTACCCAACTACTCACCAATAAGTAGTATACAAGGAAGAATATCGCAAGAGGCATAAAGAGGATGGACATAAGAAGCTCGGGATTGTTAGCTATTATCAAAGTTTAAGAGACTACAAGGTTTACAATCTAAACAATGGAAACTTAGTAATTAATAAAGATGTAAAGTTTGAGGAAGATGGACATAAAATTGGGAGGTCCAAGAAAACAATTATAAATTCCTCTCATGGTTGAAGACAAAGAAGAAGAGCATATAATTAGAGAAATCTAAGAGCCCACTACACCTCCCACGTCACCAAGGGCATCATCTCACAATAGCTCTCCACCATCATTCTTAAAAGAAATAAGGGAGAAGGAAAGAGATTTACAAGACATAATTGAGGCAAAAGCTCATCAAAATGATTTGACTTTATTTTGTCTCCTTGCTAATTATGAACAAATAGGTTTTAAAAAAGTGGCTTAGAATAAAGAAATGGAGAAATGCTACAAATGAGGAGATTAGTGTTATCATAAAAAATAACACATAGGAGTTTACACACTTCTAAAAATGTAAAAGGCAATTGGAGTAAAGTGGGTTTACAAGGCAAAGAAGAGTGCTAAAGGAGAAGTAGAAAGATATAAAGTAAGGCTACTAGTAAAAGGTTAATAATGACTAAGTATTTGCATTCGTTACTTGTTTAACAACCCAGAATAAATGGAAGATTCATCAAATGGATGTAAAGTTAGCCTTTTTGAATGACTTTCTTAATTAGGAAATCTATGTAGAACTAACAATATTGAGTTACATGGTAAAAGGGTACAAAGATCATGTACTAAAGTTGAAGAAAGCCTTATATAGCTTAAAGCAAGCACTAAGGCATGATATAGTAGAATTAATAAATACTTCCAAGAAACAAACTTTACATAATTCACACATGAACATGACTTCTATGTTAAGAATAAGTATGGAGATAGCTTAATTGTTTGCTTACACGTGAATGATTTGATCTTCACAAGCAACAATCCAAGGTTGACTAAATAATTTAAAGGTATAATAATGAAGGAGTTCAAATAATTGACTATAGTCATATGTCTTACTATCTTAGTATTAAACTAAAGCAAAAAGAGGAAGACATATTCATTTCCGAATAAGGATATGTAAAGGAAGTGTTAAAAAAAGTTCAAGAAGGATGAATGCAAGCTTATTAAGACACTTCTTAAATATATAGTCAAATTGTCCTAGCATGAAGAAGAATAAAATATGGAGTTTACACTATTTAATAATCTTGTTGGGAGCTTACACTACTTGACATGTATAAGGTCTGAAAACTTCAATAGAGTTGGAATTATTAACCGCTATATGGAGTCACCTATGACCACATATTTAAAGATGACTAAAAGGATCCTCTGCTATATTAAAAATATACTTGATTATGGCTTATTCTACTCTCCATCTAATAAGTTCAAGATTATTGGTTATTTTGATAGTGACGGGGTTGGAAATGTTGATGATAGAAAAATCACCAATAGTTATACATTTTAGAGATAACAGATTCATAAGTGTCAAACCTTTTGTGATTTGTTTCACTTTAGTGCCAAACCTTTAAAATTTACAATTAAGATATTAACCTTTGAAAACATTTATAACACAATTTACAATATTTATTCTTTGAGTTTATCATTGATGTAGCTAACAAAACTAATTTTATTTAATATTTAGACATCCACATGGAAAATTTATAGACACATGTACACCTACGTGGTTGACCCATAACTTCTAACCTATGAATCATAACCCATAACCCACTAAATTTATACGAAAATAACCCACACTTTATAACTTTAATTTTGACATTTTACATTATAAACATTAGACTTGCTGTTGTCGTATGGAAGTTGCTGTCATTTAAAGCCATAACCATCATTTGGTAGAAGCCACTAGAAGTTGATGTCATTTGAAAACAAACCACTCCCATTATTTGGAACACCTTCAAACTCTCAGTTGCTTCTTTATTCATTTGTGGGTTTCATTAGCTAGGAATTGATTTCATTCTTTGTTATGACCTTTTTTAGTTTTGTTGTAATTGGCTTTGTTAATGATATCTTAGTCTTATGCATTAAAAATATCTGAATTAGTCAGTTCTTGTAGAAATGTGGAAGCCATAACTCTCTAAAGTTGTATTTGAGAACTTAATTTTAGTAAAATTGTAACTGTGAATCTAACTTAATGTAACTGTACAAATTCTGCTTTGCAAAATATTTTGACTTCATTATTGACCTTAACTAATTAATATCTTGTAGTTAGTGCATTTGGTGTTTCTTTCATGTAGAAAACTTCATAATATTTCTGGATACAAGCTACTCTTTTTTTAAGACATAAACCTACGTGTGAGTTTATTTTCCAAATTTTCTATACTGAGAAATCATAACAGTGAATAAAACTTCTGCTAAAATTTTAGTATGGTTTCAAAAACATTTTATTATAATCTTTGTATCAATTTTTAATAGTTTTTTAAGATTAGGAAAAGATTTTAATTTTAAAAAGTTATGAAAATGGAGAAAAGCTTGTAATAGTAATCAATCTCATAGTTTTCCTCACCATCTTGATAGAGTGCTTGATGTAAGTATTAATACTAACTTTTAGGCTTTTCTTTTCTTCTTTTAATAAAATTTTAGTAATTGAAATGAAATTATACATATTTGGCTTTTTTGCTAAATTTTTTTTCTATATTAAGTGAATTAAGGACCATTACTATGCTCTCTATCAATTACTTGTTATTTTGTAAGATTTCAATTCATGTATGATGGCTCCTAGCAAATTCTGTGGCATCTTCACCTAACACTACAACGATTTATTGGGACTTTAGTTTTTTCCCCTTATTGTAGCAAATTAAAATCTACAATAGTTTTCAGAGTTGTTGTGTAATGTGCTATTTTTTGTTTGCTTCTCTAGTAATAAATCAACTCACTACTTTGTAATATATATACAACTAATTATGCACTATTTGACTTTGACACCAATTTTAGGCGATCATCATCTCAACAGCCACTATGTTAACAAAACTATTTGCATTTGAGCCTTATGTTTATATACTTTGTTAACGTGTTTTTACATAAATCATTATTATTATTATTTAATTGTTATTACTTGACACAAGTAATAATGGTTATCAATTGCTTTTTTTAAAAGACTTCTATATGTTCACTGTTATTATTAATATATAGAGCTAAATATGTAGAGAGCCATTTACTAAATGAATTGACTAAAAGCATGCTTATTTTTCAAGTGTCTTTTGTAATAGATATATCTCTTTAGAAGATTGTAACCATTATATCATTGTCCAATTAGCATGTGACTTTTTTCAAATAACTAGTATACATTGTAACCATTACATCATTGTCTAATTAGCATATGACTTTTTTCAAATAACTAGTATACTTATCGTTTTAAAACTTAAATTATAATGTCTTATGCCAAAAATAGATGGAAGGATTAGGAGATTTAATTGTAGTACTTGTCTTGTATTTAACAAAGTCTTGCCTTATACCTCAACAATAAAGTGTTTATCTTGTATTAAATACCTTTATGTTTAATGTCATATTGATATTTGTATATAGGTAAACAAAGATAGATGTTGTGATGGGAAATTAACTATGTTTTATATTAGGAAGTTTGTATATGGAGAAAATGTTAAATATATGGGTGGAAATAAAGAAATCTAGGGCATTGAAATCGATAGATTTTATTATTGGGTCCTTGAGAGAATGCTTGGAGAAGATGTTAAAAGATTAAAAGCAAGTAATGTTATGTATAAAGTGCTAAGTGATAGTCTAAAAAAAATGGGTTGATAGATGTTAGAAAGAATGATGCATGTGTGATATATATATATGTAAGCTTATTGCAGAATATAAGGCTATAAAGATCTACATTGATCATGGATCCAAATTTCCATATTTAGAACAAAATGTGGATGATGATATTGATGTTGAGAACGAAGTTACAGATGTTGTTGTTGTTGTTGAGCAAGAAGATGTAGATGCAAGTGACGATGAAGTTGATCGAGCAAAGGAAAAAGAGGATGTATTTGTGGATGTAAGGAGTAAAGAGGAGTTTGATTCAAGTTTCGATGATAAAGAGTTGGAATTATCAAGAGATTTAACCCTTTCATTTAAAAAGGGATAATTGAAGAAAAAATTGGGCCTAATGTCTATAACTTACAACAGATAAAGGGAAAGCTATAGAAAAAGTGCAACTGAAGATGAAAATGACAATGATGGAATGATGTTTAGAATGAAAATATGATAGATTACTTTTACTCAAATGAAATATGCAGTTTTGAAGAAGGTAGTGGTTCAGATGTAGATAAGGGGGTTAAGACATAAATCAGAACTTCACTTATTCAACACTCATAAGAAAAAGAAGGACATTGAGCTTGACATGTTGTTTGAGGATTCTAATCAATTCAATAAAGCACTTCATAAGATTACTGTTGATGAAAGAGCGGATTTAGATTTACAAGGAACATGAAACAATTTGTGAGAGCCAAGTTTGTGAGTAAGTACTGAAAATGGTGCACTTTAGCTAGCTTGGTGAAATATTTAAATAATTTTTAAGAAAGTAAACTGAATGTTATATTTATTTTTAATTTAGGCATCATTTATATTGTGGACCAACTACTCATATGTGTGTGTGTGTGTGTGTGTGTGTGTGTGTGTGTGTGTGTGTGTGTGTGTGTGTGTGTGTGTGTGTTTGTGTGTGTATGTAAGAGTTTTGAGCAGAAGAACATATACAGTCATGTTTTCTATAACAAAAGTATGGGTTCAAAGTAGCTTGCTAAGAATTACTTCAATAATCTCCCGGGACTCAATGCAGTGAAGCTAATATAATTGAGGAAGTTTGTGAAGAAAGATTTGAGAGTTGATGTTGGGTATAGTGATTGTTATAAGGCTCAAAAGTTGGTGATAGAGGAAATGCAAGGAGTTGTTAGAGCAGAATATAACAATTTGTGGGATTACAAGGAAGAACTTTTAAGTTCAAATCATGGTAGTAGAGTTGAATTAGTCGTTGAAAGGCTATTGTTTAGAGATAATTTGTAGCCATCATTTGATATAATGTATGTATGCATTGAATGTTGACAGGAATGGATGATTGCTTTTTGAAAGGTATTGTAAAAGCTGAGATATTGGCAACAGTAGGAGAAGAAGGAAATGATCATATGTTACCTATGGCATGGGCTATGGTACATACTGAAACATTTGACACTTAGATATGGTTTTAGAGTTATTACAAAAAGATTTAGATATAGAAGATCGAGGTAGATGGGTAGTGATCTTAAATCAACAAAAGGTTCATTATAAACTTTATTTGTTTTTATAATATAAAGTTGCTTGTATTAGTTATTTACTAATTTTTGTAAATTGAATGTTATATAGGATCTTGTGGAGGTATTTAGTAGGCATATCCTAAAGGTTAAAGTAAGATTTTATGCAAGATGCATATTTAACAATTACAAAAGGAAGGATCACAAGGGACTCAAATTATAAAGACTATTATGGAAATGTTGTAAGTCATCTAATGAACCAAACTTGCTTTTTTATTTAAAAGAGTTAGAAGAGGAGTCAAAAGAAGCTTACAGGGGTTTGTTAAAAATTACAAAAGAAAGATGGTCGAGAGCATATTTCAACATATCATTGAAGTGTGATACTGTGGATAATGATCTTTATGAAACATTTAATGGAAGAATTAGTGAAGCTCGAGCAAAGATCATTATCACAATCTTTGAGAAAATTAAAGTGTTTGTGATGAAGATTGGTTAAGAATAGAAACATGGAAACTAAATAGGTAGATGAGATTGGTCCAAGAATAAAAAACAAAATGACAATTAACAAGGAGTCCAGTGTTGCTTGTGAACTTGAGAGTAATGATGCTGGTGGGTTTGAAGTAATGAAAAAAAGATTTAAACATGTTGTGAACTTAAGATATAGGCCATTTAGTTGCAAAAGTTGGAATGTTTCAAGAATTCCAAGTTCATATGCTATTGCTACCATTGATTATAACAATGAACTGCCTGAAAAATATGCACTATGTTGGTTTATGAAGGATAAGTATTTACAGGCTTGTCAATATATGATGGGACCATTTCAAGGAGAGAAATTTTGGTCTAAAACTGAACAAAAGCCATAATTACCACCTCCATTTATGAAAAAATGCCAAGTAGGTCAAAAAATAGAAGAAAGGAGATCTGGGATAATTCTAACATAGACAATAAATTGTCAAAGAAGGGGATGAAAATAACTTACCAAACATGTCTCAAACAAGGACATAAAAAAAGCCCAATGAAAGAATTATCACAACAAGCTTTAACTAATGGCCTTATCAGTTTGATTATAAGCTAACGCAATAATTTCAGCATTAATTGTTTATACCTTAATAGTATATCTTAAACAGTTTTATTTTCTTTACTATATGTAGACTACATGTGATGCTGGAGCAAGTTCTACTATTGTGAAATCAAGTCAACCACCAATATCAAAACCAATTAAAAAGAGAGATCAGTTTGTGGATATGGAATGTTATAGGGTGAGGCTCTTGAACCATTAGTGAAAAAAAGAGTCATAACTCGTCACAAGTTACAAGTATTAATTTAGGTTTATAAATTGATTTTGAAATTTTGGTCAATTTTTGGATTATTTAGTGTTATTTTATTAGGGAGCAAAAAATGTAAGAATGAGGAGGACAAGATCAAAAACATCAGAGACTACATAACATGTCCTAACATTGACTATTGAATCAATTAGAATAATTATTTTTGGTTGGTATAACAACTACTATCTTTATGATTTATGTAGCTACTATCATTATCATTTTTGTATAGCAGTTACTATCTTTATATGATTTTTGTATAGCAACTATTACCTCTATGCTTGATCTTTGTTATACATCTATAGATAAATTCATTGTCTATTGTGGAAGTTATTTACTTGTTTGAAATCTTACAATGTTGAAGTGATGTAGAAGTTTTAGTCTTTTAGAAAGAAATGGGCATTCACTTGTTTGAAATCTTATAATATTAAAGTGAGGAAAACATTTCATTCTTTGAGTAAATTTGCAGGCATTCACTTGCATTTTGGGAAAATTCTATTTGTTTGAGAAATGAAATAAAATTTGAAATGCCTTTCAACATAAAAGCAAAAAATGACTTGAATCAATTTTAATGTATGAGGAACATATGAAAACTAAAATATGAGTCATGTAATTTAAGGATAATAAGCTTTAAAAACAAAACAAGATGACCAAGACTCTTTTATTGGGGATCCAAATACATTCAAGGGAAAGAAAGGAGCATGCTTTCTTCTTGCTTTGTTAGAAAAGATAACATTTCCTTGTTAAGAAACTTGTTACCTCTCTAGTCCTTTTTATACATCTAGTTTTAGCTCAATACCAACAACAAAATTATGATAAACGGATACAATAATTATCTTTAAGGAAAGAGCACTGCATAGGGAAAAGTTATAGCAATAAACATCAATTACAAAGTAACACAAAATGAACAACATTAATATTCGAAGAGTCCACATAAGTAAAGGTTTTCAAAGTCTATAATTAACAACATTAATATTCAATGCAATATAAACCAATATTTCTCCTTTTACATCCACTCATAACAATTATTAAAGACAATCACAAATAATATAATACTAATAGTTTTTATTTTCAACTTTATCATTTATTTATGTTATTCTAGCTTGTTTATCTTCTTTAGAAAATTAGGACTGATGCTTAAGACCGTTTCATATAGTAGGGGAGCAATCCATTAAAAAAATCTATAACCTCCATATTGAAATTGAACACATAATAGAAAATTTTAACAAAACTATCATGATTATGATGCCAAAAACCCACAAAACCAATTAATTAATATATAACTCACTCCACATTTAGGACAAGATATAAAGCATCTTCCATGATTTTTTTCATCCATGAAGTCTGCATAACACTTATTAACCCACAAAAATAGAAAATTTCTTAATTCAATGTAGTTGTCAAACTTGCATCAATTTTTTGACTCATTATTATGTAAGTATAAATGTTGTAAATAAGTAACATAAATAAATCAATTCCAGAACTTATTTGAGATTATTCCTTAATTAGTCAAAACTTAGTGCTTTCTTATACTAAATTAAATCTACAATTTTGCTTTGTAAGAGGAAATTTCTCCTTGTGTTGTAAAATTATTGCTAGCTCTTGTCTACAATTTGCTTAATTTAATAGGGCCATAAATTTCCTCAAGTCCCACCATATAGCCTTCATCACCTGTTAATTTCAATAATCAATAGATGTTTATACTAAGCTCATTGAAGTTATAACAGAATACATATACTCAAGATTTGTACGAATCTTTGGTGACTAGTCAATCAGCAGTGGGCTTTTAGTTAATAGGTGAAGGAGACCAATCTACAGAAGTTTCTAGCTAGAAATTTGTTACACTATCGTAAGACTCAGGTTGTGACGTAAAAAGAAGAAAAGGATAGTTCTATTACCTTAAGAAAACACCTCTAAAACTACTACCAATCAATAACTCCTGTAAAATTTTAAAGTTGTTGTCATTAAGTTTGAAATAATCTTCATACAAGATGAAAAGCTTTAAATGCATAGAACACAAATATCATTAACGAAGCCAAATACAACAAAACCGTAATAGTCCATTCCTACACTTAGGAATTTAGCTGCCATATGAAGTCGTACGAGTCATATTATACGAGAGTACATGAAGTGCATTTCATTTGCATGTATCATATTTGCATACATATATGAATCATACTTTAGAGGCATTGTAAAGATACTTTATGCACCCAATTGATTTATTCTAGGGTATGAAAGATTTTAAATGTTTATGTTGTGATTACGTGATTGTGAATTGATCATGTCTTGAATTCTGGTTTGATGGACTACAATTAGTAAATTGGGATTTATTGTCACAATTGGGTGATTAATGAAGTGCTATGTGCATCTAGTATAGGAAAAATGTTGAATAGTAAGATAAATTGATACATGAAAATTTAGGTTGACTAGAACTATGAAATAGTGACATATGGCATCAATAATAGAGTGACAATTGGCTTGAATAAAAGAGTGACAAATGGAGGTATAGTTGAGTGACATATGGTCTAGAGATTTAATGACATGTGGACTAGTTATGGAATGACAGTTGGTAGTGTAAGAGGAAGACATATAACATGTTTCTTCATTTGACAAGTGGCATGATATGTGTCCACCTTCTCCTCTACACACCTATTCCCATGATTTTCACACTTGAAAGACCACCCTCTTTCATGTTTTTGTTTAGATGCTCTCTTCCTCTTCTTCTCACCATTGACACCCTCACATAACCTCCATAACCTTGAATTTTGCCAAAATTTATGTAGCCTTCATCTTGTAAATTGAAACCCTTTAATCCCATCTTGTTCGTAATGTATGTTTGATGCTTGGGAGACTTGCTTACCTTATTGATTGAGGAAATCTTGAGACAAACAAGTAAGTATTTGATTACCTTATTGAGTTATATGTGAGCATAACATCCATTAAGATTTGTTAGGAATGAATTGAGATGAATTACATATAAGGTTGAAAGTTGGAATTTGATGAATGAATGTATGATTTCTTTTTTTTTTTGATGCTTGAAAATAGTGGATTATATGGATGGTTTAGGTTGAGATTTGAAGTGTAAATGATGATGTAACTATGCAGAAAAATGGATATATTGGGAGTGTTCCAGAAATTGATAAGTTAGGGATATATGTATGAAGGTGAATGATAGTTCTGTTTTGATTGTGAAGCATGAAAGAATATGATTTATGAGTTATCAATTGAATTATTTTGAGTTTAAATTGGTGATAGAAATTGATGAGGAAATAAAGTATAATTTAGGTATAATTGAGGTATGATCAATAGATTAGTATGATGGTGTTAAAATTTGGAAAAAGATTGAAGGAAAGGGATGGTGAACTGTCTATTCACCCATTCCACGATTGTGGAAGTAGCATAAGCTTCTACCGACAATCGTGGGAAATGCCTTGGAGAAGAAAAGTTTTTGTTTTGTCTTTCCACAAATGTGGAAAGATAACCACGATTGTGGGAAATGCTTGGGAAGTGAAAAACTCTGTTTTACGTAATTATT
The DNA here is from genome assembly GCA_024520975.1 of Erythroxylum areolatum. Taxonomy (NCBI): domain Eukaryota; kingdom Viridiplantae; phylum Streptophyta; class Magnoliopsida; order Malpighiales; family Erythroxylaceae; genus Erythroxylum; species Erythroxylum areolatum. Next base: position 20,085,917 of record JANIJH010000224.1, read on the forward strand.
GAACCAACTAAGGATAAGTTACTTTTATGTTGGTGTATTTGGATTTGATTAAGGTTTGAAATAAACCTGGAAGGTTGTTTGATTGATTGATTAAGAGTTTGATAAGTTTAAGTTGATAAATGATGTTAGAATTTAAGAATGGATTGTTGATATCGATGCATATGAATTTGGGAAATATGAGTTGTTAAAGAAATGAAGGTGTTCTAATGAATGCAAATGTGATGCAAGGGATATAAATCATGAATTAGGTATGATTGAATGAGAATTTGGAAAGTTGTGTGAGTATGGAATGTTAAGAATGGATGGACAAATGCACGATTGAATGAATTTAGAGTAATCGAGATGTTTTAAGGCATTGATCTAATTGCCAATAAGTTATACAAACTATAATGAATTAATGAGCAAGATTTGTGAATAAGGATACATACCCGGGGAAAATCAATTAAGCATACATTGAACATGATGCAAATGCATATGTATGATTGAGTATTCATTTGATTAAACAAGTTAGTAATGTATACATATATGTGTATTGCATGATTTGGAAGCACAAATTTACCATCCATATCCAGACATTGTCGGATCGTCGAGGCAATAGCTATCTAGAGCTTACTGTGAGTCAACCTAAATGTTCTCTCACCATAATCTAGTTGCTTTGTTTAAAATTCAGTTATTGAATTGCTACTCATGTGATTGTGATAATTTCGGACCATCAATTTTCCGAAGAGAATGATATTTGGGAATGTATTGTAAGTGCTTACTGATTGTATATGAATACAAAAACATGTGTTCTCAACTCAATGTTGAATGTCGAACTTAGATCCTAAGAATGTGATATATGACTAGAATATATCGAATGCATCATATGTGAATTATTGCATCTCATTACATTGAAATGTGAGATTCTAGTAGAAGGTTTAATAAATGCCAAACTAGATCGTCACGATCACAGTAGAGATCAAGACATTCAAGATTTAGACTGAGAGGTGGTTTTGTTTATTTTGGTGGTACAGGATTGGCTTCAGGAGGACAGTCATATGGCAGTTAGACACAACAAAACCCCAGCTATGAACATTATTGGAGAAGTCATGGTGGGATATGTTGGAAGATATCGGGAGCTTATCTACATTATGGCTCTTTTGAGCATCAAATTATAGATTGTCCTATCATTGTAGGAGCTCAGTCTGGAGCGAGAGGAGGATTGGTAATCGAAGCGATTGTTCAGCAGAGCAGAACTAGTGGAGTAGGATAGAGTGGCATAGCTAGAGGTAGAGCTAGTTCTGCAGGTCCTAGTGCCAGGACAAGGAATGAGGTGCAGAGTAAGCAGTCACAGTCCTAGGCTAGAATCTATACCATCACCAGACAGGAGGCTCAGGACTTCCCAAATGTTGTAATAGGTGTGTTAAATATCTTTAATTTTAAGGCATATGTACTATTAAATCCAGGATCAACACATTCTTTTATTACTCCTCATCTGGCATCTAAATTGCATTATGAAAAAGAGATGTTGAAATGTGAATTAGAGGTGAGTACTCTAGTAGATAGTACTACCATGATTGGGGAGGTTTGTAGAAGGTGTATTATTCGGGTTGATTAGGTCGAGTTAGAAGTCAACCGGATAGTATTGCAGTTAAAAGAGATAAATCTTATCTTAGGTATAGACTGGCTTATTGCACATAGGACTATCATGAACTACTACAGGAAGAGGTAATTATTGAATCTCCGAATCAGTCGAGAGTAATATTTCGAGGTGTTAATCAAACAGTGCCAACCATGCTAATTTCATCAATGACTGCTCTTAGATTGATTCAAGGGGGACATGAGGTTTACTTAGCCTACGTAACTGATAATGGAATTGAGCAGACAGTTCAGGATATTCTCATTGTCAAGGAATTTTCAGATGTGTTTCCCACTAAATTACTGGGACTATTCTTGGATAGGGAAACAGAGTTTATTGTCGATCTTGTTCTAGGTACCGCTTCTATATCGATTCTTCCATATAGGATAGCACCTGTAGAACTTAAAGAACTCAAGACTCAGTTGTAGGAGTTGTTGGATAAAGGTTTCATTAGACTTAGTGTGTCACCTTAGGGAGCTTCAGTTTTGTTTGTGAAGAAGAAAGATGGAACCTTGAGATTGTGTATCGATTATAGACAGTTGAATAGAGTGACAGTGAAAAAAACTACCTATTATCGAGAATAGATGATCTATTTGATCAACTACAAGGAGCTCAGGTGTTCACTAAATGGGATATGAGATCAGGTACTATCAACTGAAGATAGCAAAAGCTGACGTACCAAAGAGTGCATTTCGATCTAGATATAGGCATTTTGAGTTTTTGGTGATGCCTCTTAGATTGACAAATACTCCAGTAGCTTTTATGGCTTTGATGAACAAGGTATTTCAACCTTACCTAGATCACTTTGTGATCATATTTATTGATGATATTTTGGTGTATTCAAAGAGCAGAGAGGAACATTATGAACACTTGAGGTTAGTTCTACAGATTATGAGGGAGAAGCAATTGTATGCCAAGTTAAGTAAGTTTGAATTTTGGCGCGACCAAGTAGTATTCTTGGGTTAAATAGTATCTGGAAAAGGCATTCAGGTAAACCCAAAGAAAGTTGAAGCAGTGATGAAGTGGGAAGCTTTGAAAAATGTATTTGAGATTCGAAGTTTCCTCAAATTAGTTGGTTATTACAAAAGGTTTATCGAGAGGTTTTCTTTGATTTCAACCCCTTTGACAAAGCTTATGAAAAAGAATGTATCTTTCCAATGAACTAACGAATGTTAGAGGACTTTTGAGGAATTAAAAGATCGGTTGACTATGACACTAGTATTAGCTATTCCATCGGAGTTTGGAGGATATGTAGTATATAGTGATGCCTCACACCAAAGATTAGGGTATGTTTTGATGCAGTATGGTAAAGTGATAGCCTATGCTTCGAAACAGTTGAGGTTTCATGAGTTTATTATCCAGTTCATGATTTACAACTTGCTGAAGTAGTGTTTGCCTTGAAGATTTGAAGACATTATTTGTATGGTGAAATATTTTAGATATTTACTGATTATAAAAGTCTAAAATATTTGTTGAGTCAGAAGGAGTTGAATATGAGGAATATGAGACAAAGGAGAAGGATTGAGTTGCTTAAAGATTATGACTGCACAATTGAATAGCATCCTGGTTAAGCTAATGCAGTAACTGATGCATTAAGTAGGAAATCCAATAGCAGTGTGGCACAAATTCAGATATCGAGGTTACCACAGTTAGTACAACTAAGAGCATTGAATGTTGAGTTGAATTTGGGATAGAATGAAGCGTTGTTGAAACTTAGACTAGTATTGTATGAGAAAATTAGAAACGCTCAAAGTAAGGATCCAAAGTTTATGAAGCTTATTGAGAGGTTGATACAGGACCCAAATTATGGATTTGAGTTGAGAGATAATACATTATAGTTAAAGCAGAGATTGTATGTACCCGAGGTGGATGAACTGAGAAAGGAAATTTTGGAGAAAACATATATAGTGACTTATACTATACATCCTGGTACTACCAAGATGTATAATACACTGAAGCAACATTTTTGGTGGCTAGCAATGAAGAAGCAAGTAGCTAAGTATGTTGCTAAATGTTTGACATGCCAGCAGATTAAGGCTAAACATCAGGCTCTAGTTAGACGGTTACAATCATTACTTATTCTGGAGTATAAATGGGAGAGGATCACAATGGATTTCATCATGGGTTTGCCAAGGACGCTGAGGCAACAGGATGCCATATGGGTCATTGTTGATAGATTGAGAAAATCGACCCATTTCTTACTTGTGAGGGAGTACAATACACTAGATCAACTAGCCTAGAGATACCTCAATGAGATAGTAAGGTTACATGGAGTCCCAGTGTCTACTGTATTAGTCCGGGATCCCAAATTTACCTCTAGATTCTAGGGTAATTTACATACAACTATAAGCACAAAGTTAAATTTTAGCACAACATTTCATCCTTAGACAAATGGACAGAGTGATAGGACTATTAAGACTGTTGAGAATATACTTAGAGCTTGTGTATTAAAATTTCAAGGAGCATGAGATTAGTATGTAGCTCTTATTGAATATGCATACAACAACTACTATCACAGTATTATCGATATGGCTCCTTATGAAACCTTATATGGCAAGACATGTCGGTCACCATTGTATTAGAATGGAGAGTGATTAAGAATTGTTAAAGGCCTAGAATTGATTCAGCACACCGTTGATAAGGTGAAATTGATCTGCAGTAGGATCAAGGTAGCTTAAGACAGACAGAAGAGTTATGTAGATCAGCACTGTAGGGAAATGGAATACTAAGTAGAAGATAAAGTGTTTATGAGAGTATCATCTTGGCAAGGAGTGTTGAGATTTAGTAAAAAGGGTAAATTAAGCCTTAGATACATTGGTCCTTATGAGATCACTAAAAGAATATGACCATTGGTCTATAAGTTATCATTACTAGCTGAGATGTCTCAAATTCATAACGTGTTTCATGTTAGTATGCCTAAGAGACATTGATCAGATCCGACCTATATATTGCCAACACAGGAGGTTGAGATTGCACGTAATTTGAGTTATGTAGAGGAATCAGTAAAAATAGTGGGTTTTCAGACTAAATAGTTAAGAAACTGAGAGATTCCATTGGTTAAAGTTCTTTGAAGGAACCATTCGAGAGAAGAAGCCACATAGGAGACTGAGGAGAATATGAGGAAATAGTACCCTCATCTGTTTAATCAATAAGGTAAGAATTTCAAGAACAAAATTTCATAAAGAGGGGAGAATTGTAATAATCCATTCCTACACTTAGGAATTTAACTGCTATATGAAGTCATATGAGTCATATCATATGAGAATACATGAAGTGCATTTCATTTGCATGCATCATATTCACATACATATATAAATCGTACTTTAGAGGCATTGTAAATATAGTTTATGCACTCCATTGATTTATTCCGGCGTATGAAAGATTTTAAATGTTTATGTTGTGATTGTGTGATTGTGAATTGATCATATCTTGCATTCTAGTTTGATGGACTATAATTAGTAAATTGGAATTTATTGTCACAAATTGGGTGATTAATGAAGTGATATGTGCATCTAGTACAGGAAAAATGTTGAATAGTAAGATAAATTGATGCAAGAAAATTTAGGTTGACTATACCTATGAAATAATGACACATGGAATCAACAATAGAGTGACAATTGGCTTGAACAGAAGAGTGAAAAATGGAGGTATAGTTGGTCTAGAGATTTAATGACAAGTGGACCAGTTATGGAATGGCATTTGGTAGTGTAAAAGGAAGACACATAACATGGTTCTCCATTTGACAAGTGGCATGACATGTGTCCACCTTCTCCTCTACACATCTACACCTACAATTTTCACACTTGAAAGACCACCCTCTTTCATGTTTTTGGTTAGATGCTCTATTCCTCTTCTCCTCACCATCGACACCCTAACACAACCTCCATAACCTTGAATTTTACCGAAAATTCTGTAGCCTTCATCTTGTAAATTGAAACCCTTTAATCCCATCTTGTTCTTAATGTAAGTTTGATACTTGGGAGATTTGCTTAGCTTGGTGATTGAGGAAATCTTAAGACAAACAAGTAATTATTTAATTACCTTACTGAGTTATATGTGAGCATAACATCTATAAAGATTGGTTAGGGATGAATTGAGATGAATTGCATGTAAGGTTGAAAATGAGTTAATGAATGAGTGTATGGTTTCTTTTTTGTTTTTAATGCTTGAAAATAGTGGATTATATGGATAGTTTAGGTTGAGATTTGAAATGTAAATGATGATGTAACTATGCAAAAAAACAGATATATTGGGAGTGCTCCAGAAATTGATAAGTTAGTGTTATATATATGAAAGTGAATGATAGTTCTGTTTTTATTGTGATGCATGAAAGACTATGATTTATGAGTTATCAATTGAATGATTTTGAGTCGGAATTGGTGATAGAAATTGATAAGGAAATGAAATATAATTTAGGTATAATTGAGGTATAATCAATAGATTAGTATGATGGTATTAAAATTTGGAAAAAGATTGAAAGAAAGGGGTGGTGAACCATCTGTTTACCCATTCCATGATCCTGGAAGTAGCATAAGCTTCTATCGAAGATCGTGGGAAATGCCTTGGAGAAGAAAAGTTTCTATTTAAGGTAGATCTAAAAGAATCAAAGAATTACAGATGAATATAAAAAAAGAATTTAAAGTGAAAAACTCTGTTTTGTGTGATTGTTGAACTAACTAAGGATAAGTTACTTTATTTTAGTGTATTTGGATTTGATTAAGGTTTGAAATGAACCTAGAAGGTTGTTTGTTTGATTGATTAAAGGTTTGATAAGTTTAAGCTGATATTTGATAAGTTTAAACTGATAAATGATGTTATAATTTCGGAATGGATTGTTGATATCAATGCATATGAATTTGGGAAGTATGAGTTGTTAAAGAAACAGAGATGTTCTTATGAATGCAATTGTGATTAAGGGGATATAAGTCATGAATTAGGTATAATTGAATGAGAATTTTGAAAGTTGTGTGAGTATGGAATGTTAAGCAGGGATGGATAAATGTATGATTGAATGAATTTAGAGTAATCAAGATGCTTTAAGGCATTGATCTAATCGCCAATAAGTTATATACAAACTATAATCAATAAAGGAGCAAGATTTATGAATAAGGATACATACCCGGGGAAAATCAATTGGGCATACATTGAACATGACGCATATATATGTGTATTATTGGGTATTTATTTGATTAAACAAGTTAGTAATGTATACATATGTGTGTATTGCGTGATATAGAAGCATAAATTGACCGATCACATCCAAACATTGCCAGATCGTCGAGGCAATAACTATCTGGAGCATATTGTGAGCCATTCTAGATGTTCTCTCAACATAATCTAGTTGCTTTGTTTAAAATTCAGTTATTAAATTGCTACTCATGTGATTGTGATAATTCCGTATCATTAATTGTCGGAGGAAAATGATATTCGGGAATGTATTGGAAGTGCTTACGGATTGTATGTGAATATGGAAATATATTTCTCAACTGAATGTTGAATGTCGTACTTAGATCTTAAGAATGTGATATATGACTGGAATATATCAAATGCATCATATGTGAATTGTTGCATTTCATTACATTGAAATGCATGAACAAATAAAAGAGTTATGACCCGAGTGACCCAATTGAAAAAGATATTAAAGCTCGAAAATGTGCACAAAGAGTCGCATACTTAGTTATCAATGAGCCCAGTATCTATAACGGGTACAGGATAATATATAAAATGAGGCTGGTATCTATAATAGATATGGGACAGTTAAATAGATGCTTGGTCATAACAAAGTAAAAATGAAGTGAGTCATATGTGCATTTGTATATGTATCTCTATTTGTTAAATGATTGAATGGATATACCATATTTACTAATTGAATTAACATGCCCATTAAACTGAGATGAAATATTGAATAGTTGAAATCAATGAAGTATGTGATGTGAAGTGATGTAAATTTTTCGTTTATATGACATATTTGGTACAATAGACTATATATGTGTTATTGAGTGACGATATGAGTGAGCATATTAATGATGGTTCACTCATTGAGTTCACAAACTCATTAAAATTGCGACGTTGATTTTGCAAGTACTAAGAGGAGATTTAGCTTCTTAAGAAATCTAGTTGAAGTCTAGTATTGTCCATTTTGGAAACAAGAAATGGATCAAAGGTCTAGTCAACTGACATCTGACGAGTTAGATAGAATGCTTTTTTTAGTATATCATATAATGTAGAAGTTGTTGTATAAAACTGTGAACTCATAGATGGTTTTGTAATGTAAAAATATGGTTGGTGTGTAATGAAATGACAATGTAAATTATGTTTTATTAATGAAATAGGATGAGTTGAAACTTTAAATACTTGTGTTATGTATGATGCCTTAATAAGTGAATGTGATTGCTCTAACATGCCATTCCTATAGCGTATATTCTCAGAAAATCTATGGATGTTCAGGCATATGCACTATTGTAGTGGTGTATTACAAAAACTACAAAATTTTATAACTAAGAATGGAACCAAATGACCATAGTGGTTTGTTTTTCAAATGATGCTAGCTTCCAATGGCTTCTTCCAAACGACAATTATGAATCTAAATAACAACAAATTCCAACTAAGAGTTTATTTTCCAAATGACGGTAATGGGTCAAATGTTTAAAAGGTGAAACGTGAAAGGTGAAAATTAGGGTTAAAATGTGTGGTTATTTTAGAATAAATTTGGTGGGTTATAACTTATGGGTTATGGGTCATGGCTCAAGGTTTATGGATCATAGGTGAATAGGTTATGACTTATAAGTCAACCAAGTGGGTGTCCATGTGTCTATAAATTTTCTAAGTACATGTCCAAATATTAAATAGAAATTAGGTCTGTTATCAACACTAGTAATAAACTCAAAGAATCAATGTTTTAAACTGTGTTGTAAACATTTTGAAAGGCTAGTAACTTAATTGAAAAATTTTAAAAGTTTGGCATTGAAGTGAAAAAAACCCAAAAAGTTTGGCATTAATGAATATGTTATCCTACATTTTATATGGGAGATCCTACTTTCACTTTAAGCTCTAATAAACAACTTATTATTTCCCTCTTCACTTGTGAAGCTAAGTATATAAATACTAATTCTTATATTTTTCATACCAATTTGGCTAAGGAGTTTAATGAAGGAGTTTCATATTCCATGAGAAGAAGTATGAAAGTTCTTATTGGAAACAAGTTCACATCAGCCTTAGTAAAAAATCCAATCTTCCATAATTAGGGAAAATATATAGATACGAGGTATCATTTCATAAGAGAATGCATATCAAGAAAACAAGTAGAGATGAAGTTCATGAAGGCTCAAGACTAAGTAACTGATATCTTTACAAAACCTTTGAAGAAGGATATCTTCATCAAGCCTAGAAGTTACTTTAAAGTTACCAAACTAAGCTTAAGGGGGTGTTGCAATATAAACTTTTTTTGGATTCATATATTGAGTTAATAAATCGGGTCATTTGTTTGGGTTTAAAAGATAAGAACTATAACCCAAATTCTAGAATATGTCTAGAGACATATTTATCCAGAAGTACGCCTTAAAATATTTAGATACCTTGAAGAAATATTTCCTAATTATGTAGCTAAAAATATCTTAATTCTAGTAATATATTGAAAAACTAGTGGTGGATATTAATTGTTTAGAAGGATCCTTAAGGGATATAAATAGGAGTCCTCCCTTTTTTTGTAACTATAAGTTACCATAAATTGAGTTAAGTACTAGGTACAAGTGAGAGTTTCTCTTCTATTAAAAATGTATTTCTCATCTTTAATTTATTTTTAAAGTTTTTATTTCAAATTTTAAAATCATCTCCTAGTTTTAATAGAGTTTTCACTCTAAATCTTCTTTATCATCATCATTAGAGGACCATTACCTTTTAACTTCAAGATTTAAAGTGAATACTTTACTAAAATAACAACGTAAAGATAAGAAAAAAAATTTTAATGAAAGAGGAGCTCTCATTTATGTCTAATATTTAACTCAACTTATCTTAACTTGTTATTACAAAAAGGGAAGGACTCACGTTTATACTACTTAAAGATCCTTCTACATAACTAATATCCAAGACTAGTTTTTGAAGGTATTTCTAGATTTAACATATTTTTACAAAGTATTTAGATATTTCTACCTACATAGTTAGGGGATATTTTCTCAAAGTGTCTAGACATTTTAATAGGTACTTCTAAATAAAGATAACTCTAGACATCTTATAAAATTTGAGTTGTATTTCTTATTCTTTAAGCCCATATAAGTTACTCATTTATTTGACCCAATACATAAAATTTAAAACAAGTTTATATTTTAACATCCCTCTTAAACTTGGTTTGGTAATTCCAAAGTATCTTCTAAACTTAATGAAGATATCCTTCTTCAAAGTTTTTGTGGAAGTATCAGTTACTTAATCTTAAGTCTTCACATACTTTATCTCTACTTTTTTTTCATGCTATGCATTCTCTTATAGAATGGTACCTTGTATATATTTGTTTGCTCCTATTGTGAAATAATGAATTGAATTTTAAGCCAAGAATAATTTGAACTTGTTGTTAATAAGAACTTTTGTAAGTTCTTCTTATACCATATAAAGCTTCTTCATTAACTGCTTGACCAAATAGTTGGACAAATATAAGAACTAGTAGCTATATACTTGGATGTGGAAAAGGTAATAATAGGCTATTTCTTATAAGTCTTAATGAAAGTAGTATCTCTTATATAAAATGTATAAAAATTGGTGATTTTTCTATCATCAACATCTCCGGCCCAATCAGTATCATATAACCAACAAGCCTGAACTCATTAGATGATAAATAGAGTAAGTCATAATCAAGTGTACCTTTAATATAAAAGATGACCCTTTAACCTTTTTTAAATGTGCGGTCATATAGGTGACTCCATGTAACAACTAATAAGTCTAACTCTAGGGAGGATGTAGGACCTTGTACATATCAAGTAGCATAAGCTTTTAACAAGACTCCTGTAAATTAAATCACTTGTTAATATAGAAATCACGTATACTATGTAAAATACATAAGAAGGGGGGTTGAATTGTGTAAAATTTTCAAAGATATTAATCTTTAGGAATTTCTTAAATTTCTTTATAAAATTACGATGATCACAAAAACACTTTACTAAAGTCAATAAGTAATGCAATCACAAGAATTATTATATACTCTTCTAACAACAAAAAATTAAAAGATAAGGGTTAGAGAATAGACGCCGCAATTTTATACTGATTCACCCTTAACCTTGGGCTACGTCCAGTCCTCAAAGTTTGTCTGAGATTTCACTATACTGTTCGACTTTACAAGTATTCTTTCTACACTTGCAGGACCTCTTCAGGTCTCTCTCACAAAGTATTCTTTATCTGCTTTCTTAGCCTCTCCAGGCTCTAACCTTTCTTTCTCTCTCTAG
>JANIJH010000224.1:20182305-20198244 GCA_024520975.1 Erythroxylum areolatum
ACTATTCATCCCAAAAAGTCAAACTTGCAATTTCCTAAAATTTCACACTTTCATTATTATTTCTTGCTTTTCAACTCTATTTCAATTAACTTATTCACTTTACTTTCATAACCCATACAAATTTACTTAAATATCAAGGTCATCAAAAACCAATCGATTTCTTTTCTCATCAATTTTCTTAAAGCATACAGCATCTATAACACAATACATATACAAAAAACTCATTGAATTTTATTTTAATATTTCTAATTTCCACTAAAAGTTCGGGGTCTAACATTACTCCTCTATGGTAATTACTAGAATAGGAATGAATGATATACAGGAGAAAGGTGTAAACAAAAATTGTAGTACAAGGAAAAATGTGTCGTCAAATGGACATGTATCATGGAAAAGCAATGTTTTTAGTAGGTAGATAAAGTAAAACTTAATCCGAGCACATGCTTAAATTAGAGCACTAGTACGCAGATAATAGAAGCAGAAGTAGTATTCATTACAAATCTAAAGATTGTTTATAATGAAATAAAATATAATGTTACAGCAACAAAGACCATACAATTGAGAAAAAAGATCCTATATGAAGATCAAGACATATCTCATTAGGCATAGCATATTTCTTTACTTAAATGGGAACTAAATAGGAGATCCTATAGGAATCAACTTCTGATTACAATCTAATCTTCTTTCACTTCCATAAATGAATACAAAAAATTTTAAAACCTCTACCATAAACTACAAACGAAGTTTAAACTCCTTCCATCCAACTTAGTTTCTACAACTAGTCAATACATAGCTTGCTTCGCATATGCAAGGCTAAGAAAATTATTCACAATTTTGAACCATTCAAAATAATAGATCATTAAAGAAATTTGCTAGCAAAAGCAAACAAGTTTTATAATTCATATTTCATTAGATGCTTTGCATTATTTTCTTGATTGTTCTCCAATAAAATTGAATAGAATAAGGTTAAGTGTCATCAAATCCATAAAATATCAACAACATTGAATTCAGGAAACATATGCTCATTGAAACAACTTATAGTAAATGGTGACTAAGTGAATTCAAATTTCTAAATGTTTCACCTTCTAGTTCTGGTAATAGTACATATGAAGTTGAAAAATGTTAAACAATATCACCTGTTCTAATCACTCTAACCATAAATACTGTAAGAAGCATAGTAGTCCATTAATAAATTTCACCATTAGATTAAGGTTGAAACAACTTTCAAGCAAAAAAAAAAAAAACTACATGGATGTATCAGGACAAATTCACCCTCATAATCACCCATTCATCTTGGGCTTAAGCCATAAACTCCACTAAGTAGATGTAAACAGTAATAATCTAACTTAGATAAACTCACCTCCCAATCACAAAAAGACACTCCTAATTGCACCCAACCACAACACAATAGTGACAATCCAAAGAGAGTGACAATTCACTCATAGTCATAAGAAAGCGACAATTCACATATAATCACACACAATCACAAGAGTTGTATCATCAATGCTCAAGAACAAAGAAAACAGAAAGTTATTTACACATCACACAATCACAAGAAGGAGGAGAGTTGTATCTTAAATTCACATACAATCACAAGAGATGAGAGTTGTATCTAAAAATAGAAGAACAAAGAAGACAATTCGTAATTGAATATCATTTAGTTTTTGTTTTAATTAATTAATATTTAATTTAATTTAATTTACTTTAATTTATTTTTAAATAAACAAGTTTAAAAAAATTAGATCATGTGTTAGACACGTGGCATGTAAAATATCAGATGTGGTTTGGCATGTTAGCGATGTTAACAAAAAACTTAACGTTTCGATTTTTTGTAAGAAATTCAAAGTTACTATATTTTAGCGTTATTTTTCAAAAGTCGGGCTAGTATTGCAAAATTTAGTAAAGTTTGGGAGTTATTTTATAATTAACCCTAATTTTATTAATGTAAGTATTATAATATTTTTATTTATAATAATCTACTATCAATTATTATAAATAATTTATATCAAAATATTAAATATTATTTTTTTACACACTCAAAAATTAATTTTATAATATTTCATCATGTTTTTTTATTAATTTTATATTTAGGAATAATTATAAAACATTTATCATATGTTAAATAATTATGTTCCCTAAGAAAATTGAAACACTTGATATATTTAAGCTTGAATTAATTTTATTGATTTTGAATTAAATTGTTTTATAATAAATATTAGTTTATTATAAACATTATAATATTAAGTAAAGATAGTCGCATAAATCCCATAAATAAAAGAAATGAGGATAATAACAATAGGAAAGGAACCCATTGGATGGGGATTAACAATTTTCTCATTTTCTGCTGTTACGAATATTTAATTTTGTTTTTATTTATTTATATATTCATATTTAAATATAATATCTTAAGTTTAAATAATATTAATAAATTAAAAATTAAAAATTCATACATTTTAATATAGCAATACACATAATTCATAAGTTGAAAATCTTATAAACTTTTCTAAACTAATGAGAAATTAAATCAATGTCAATTAATTTCTAAATATTTTTGGTTACTAAAATTATAAATATTAATAGATATGATGATGATGATGATGATGATGATGATGATGATGATGATGATGATGATGATGATGATGATGATGATGATGATGATATTCTCATATTTTTGTCATAAGTGAAAATACAAAAACGATATTTATAAATATAAATAAAAATGATTAAAAAATATATTTATAATTATTAGTTGAAAGGTATAATTTTTTATTTTTTATTTTATTTTTATTTGTTTACATTATGAAGTTAAAAACCTACTTAAAAAAATATAATATATTTAACCCTTAGAATACATGAAAACATTTAAAATTAATAACACTTTTAAAAGCGATAACGACATTTTAATCCTCTTACTATAGTCATTTCATCCTCTTACTCTAAGAAATTTAAGTGAATTATCCAACATTAATAATTTTTTGTTAATTTCATTAATAAAAGGGATTAAGTGATAGGCCAAAATTAACCAGAAAATGACCTGATGACCACTAGACAACTCCTTTCTTTCATGGTAAGCTGATGTGAATAAAATGGGGCTGATATTGTAAGTTAGATTTCACTCACGGGAGCCCCCAAATTTGGTCTTCTAACTCTCAAAAATTTTAATTTCAGAGAGAGACAAAAGGTAGTATTTTGTTAACAATTTGGTGAATGTTTGTTTTTTGAGTTTTTTTCTTTTCGTTCAAATCTTTGTTCATATTACTGAGTGAAGATACGAAAATGAAGTTGTTATATAAGTGTAATGTTGATGCTATTATCATTGTTTTGAGAACAAATCTTAATCACGAACAAGATTTATAGCGTATGGCTGTTTACTATTAGAGAAAATCTAAAAGTATACGATTTTTTTCAATGGTTAGTTTGAGTTTCTTTAAAGAAAGGTAGGTTATTAAAAAAAATAAAAGAGAATCATGATACATTTAGCTTTTATGTTATTTTAAGTTGGGTATTATTCATTTTGATTTTTTAAAGAATAGAAATAAAACATTTGCATTATTAAAATAAACATTTTAGTTGAGTTGGAAGGAGTTACGAGGAGGAGGTAAAAGAAGAAGTTGGTTAACAATATTAGTTATTTTATTTTACATTCTTCTACTTTAAAGGTTTTAAAAAAAAAAAGTAGAGTCCCTACATAATGATATTGGTTGTATTGAATAATGGCTGTAGGATTTATAAGTTCATAAAGTAAGTCTAGTATATCTAATTTAGTGAATATGGATTGTGTGACTTAAATATAATATTATTATTAGTATAATGGATGTAATACGAGTCAAAGTATTGTTAAACCCCATGTCGTAGAATTTAACTTTATTTCATAAACCAATAATGCTATAAACAAATTGTATTTAATTAAATATGTGATAAGTGAACATTTGACTATAATTACATACTCATATTTGATGTATTTTGCTTGATATTTTGATAATTTTGTTGTATATTTAGTACTTAATTTGCTCTAAATGTATTTTTAGGTTATAATTGTCTTCATAGAGGTGAGATCATGACATGGAACAAAAATTTGAAGTAATCAAGGATCTAAACGACCGTATAAAATGACTGTGCAAGCTTCTGTAAATATATGAAGATTGAAAATTTTAAGTTTTGATCTTGTAGAGTTAAACGCCTATGTATGTTGATATATATGGATGTGTATATTGCTGTGTAATTCTCTATGCTTGTGTGAAATCACAAATCAAGTATTTTTGAATATACATGATCTTCTACGTGCCTATTTAAGTGACAGTATATATCTCAAAAACCTTAATT
Source organism: Erythroxylum areolatum (assembly GCA_024520975.1). Classification (NCBI taxonomy): domain Eukaryota; kingdom Viridiplantae; phylum Streptophyta; class Magnoliopsida; order Malpighiales; family Erythroxylaceae; genus Erythroxylum; species Erythroxylum areolatum. The sequence goes on from JANIJH010000224.1 coordinate 20,186,626, forward strand.
TTTACTATAAAGTATGTGAGCGAAGGCAAACAAGAGAGAGTCGATTGTTCAAGTGATTTTAAGACGCGAGATACTTAAAGAGGTCATAGTTCTTATCAAGGGATGAGGTATAAATAATATGTGAACATATCCATTAGATAACAATATCAAATCCAAACTTGCAAGAAGATCCAATTGAAGAAAAAAGAGAGATTTAGAATTATGATGTCTTTGTTTTCTATTACTTTTCCTGAATATATATCTTTGATTTTGTTGTCTATGATGAGTAACTAAACTTGTTTAGTGTATAGGTGTAATGAGCCCTAGTTTTTGGTAACAATATGATTTAATCTTTTATTCAATACAATTATATTTCTAATTAGTTCTGCATCGTTTCTAACTATAAAAATTGGGGAAGAAAGAGGGGATTTATTAGGCCTAATGATTTTTAGATTTTCTACTTTAAGAAGATGTTTTTAAAATTCTTCTTGGGCTCCTAAATTATATCTCATTGCAGTAACTCTAATAATCTTTTATTTATTTGTCATTTCTAACTTTGCTTCTTCTCATTTTTTATCCCAAAATTGTAATGGGTTGTCAGAGTAATTTTCTTTATATTTTGTTTACTAATTTTAGTCAATTTTTGACGTTTTTTTTTCTGTTGATACTTATTTTTATAATAATTTATATTTTTAATAAAGGTTTTCCTTTTGAAAGATCAATTTTTCTTTATATCCTACACCACACTGGGTTGTGCGAAGTTTAAAGGAGATCGAAGTAGATAGAGCATAGGCATTTTTTATTTGAATAACTACGATCCAATGTCCACAAGGAGTTTTGAAATGTATTTGTTATTTAATAGTATCAAATAATATCTTATGAAATAATTGGAGAAAGTTATTTCCTAGAAGAATATCAATTCTAGTGTCATAAAAATAAAATGGTGGACATTTTATTAAGAATGATCCTATTAGGATTTAGGGTAAATGAATTCCTTTGGATCAATGTATCTTTTTATTAGAAATATCTAATCCTATTATATTTTTTATGGTTTCATGATATTGTAAAGGAAAACAACTTACTTTACATAACATGAACATGCTCAACTGTTTATATAAGCAACAAAGTATTCAATTCTATAATCTTTATAAGTTACTCCGATTAGAATATAAATACTAGTTGGGCTAGTCATCATCTAGGAATATATATTATATTATTTTCGTAGGATATTTGTATTACATATTGAGTTATTTTATAAGGTTGAACTTGTTTGAGAAAAGTGATGCCTAGCATTATTTCTAAATTGAATCCTTCATTTTTAACTATTAATCTTATAGATATTTTACTATCTCCTATCTTTATAGTGGTTTTATGGCAGTATCTATTTGATGTATTTTACCATTGAAATTTATATATTGATAAAGTTCATTTGGTTGGAATCTTATCAAATTATGTATTATATTATGATTAATGTAACTTCCACTAGTTCTAGTATTGATTAAGAAATTACAGGGAATATAATTTTTACCATCAAAGTATTCTCCTTTAATTTTATAATTAGAACTTATCTTTCTATCTACTCTTATTAAAGCATTAGCATATTGTTTACTACTTGAAACATCAGCTTCTGAATAAGATAATCTAGGTAATAATTTATTGTCAGAAGATAGTAAAGGTTTTTATTGTAAATCTAATGAAACTCATCTTTAAGGTCTTCTACATCTACTATAGAAGGAGGATATATTCTTCAAATTTAGAAAATAATTTTAGAAAATCAATAATATCTTTTTTTTTTGCAAAACATTTCATATGATGGTATTTGATAAGGCATAAGATATCATGTATGTAATAGATTATGCTGTATTTCTATCTTTAATTAAATCTTTTCTGTTAAAGTCTTAAATTAAAGAAAGTTTTCTATCGAAATTTTTATTTTATATATTATAAATCGTAGGATAGATATTAAACAAAAGTTTTTGATATTAAAGATTGCCTCTTAAAATTCCTATGTAGGCCTCTTTTCTATTGTGAATTCGATCATCTAATATTTCTAAAGTTATAGAACTATCAATTCCTTCTCTAAAAGTAGATCTAGTTATCATTTGTATAGATTTGATATGCAACCATCTTATTTTGTGCCTAATTTCTCTAGGAATGTCGTAAAATTTTCGAGAGATATCTTTTTTAGATACTAGAGGAATCATTACTTTATTAAACGTTAAACTAATATTTAGGGCTTTTTTCTTTAAGATGAATACCATAAAATATATGGTGTTTTATGTATTTTAACCCTAGCTTTTCTAGTAACAACTTATTAGACCTGCTATTAGAATTTATAGAAATCATAGTACTATGAATCTTTTTAAGCATTTTGTTATCAATAAGAACTTCTTGATTGTAATCTCTATATTTTTTAAAATTTTCTACTATATTATCTATTAATTGTTTATCAATTTAAGTGCTAGAAGATTCTCTTATTTCGCTCATTTATTTCAAAATTTGAGGTTTCTTTTTATTTTACAACAACAACAACAAGACCACCTAGTAGAAATCTCGTTAAGATGCGGGGTCTGGGTGTAAGAAATTTATAGATCGATTTATTCAAACGTACCTAGATCCATGATAGGTTTTTTGTAAGGAGATTTATTCCCTCTCTTCTTCTACACTTTTTTTATGTGTTTCTTCAATAGTTTAAATAACACATTTACAAGTTTCTAAAACTTATATATCCTTTCACCAACCATCATGTTGGTTCATTTTAAAAAGAGAGAGGGAAAGGGTCATTGACCTATTTGAGATCTATTATTTAATACCCAATAACCATTATCTTGGGTTCTTTTTTTGGGACTCAAATCTATAAGTCACACGGGTCATGAAATAATCTAACAATCTCCCACTTGGCCCATGTTACGACTTGGTGATTCAATAATAAAACTTTAAGTGCACACATTACATGGAATCGTTCAAGTCATCCTTAATTGAATTAAGATGATGGGATCATGGCTGTCATAAGTTATAACTTGATTTCTTCCATGTATCACATAATCAACTCAACTCATAAACTTTAAGTGGGTAATTCTGTAATTTTTATCTCACAAATAATAATTAATATATACAACATAATATGGATAATAAGTAAGTGAGCAAAAACATAAAGTGAGTGAAAACATATAGCTGTAATTGAATTCACAAGTGTCATAACAATTCGAGCAAGACAACTATATGTATATATGTATCTGTGTGTGTGTGTGTGTGTGTGTGTGTGTGTGTGTGTGTATATATATATATACATATATATATATATATACATATATATCAGAACACTATGCTAACAAGGACTTATCTATAACGCCTATCCATTCAACGTGACCAATAAATGTTTTAGGCGGTAAGTCTTTAGTTAACGAATCCGCTATCATAAGATCGGTACCAATATGCTTAATTGACACTTTATGTTTTTGCACCTCTTCTTTCACAAATAAATACTTCAAATCCATGTATTTCGCATCATTTGAATACTTGTCATTCTTAGAGAAGAAAATGGTTGCAAAATTATCACAATAAATTCTTAACGTTCTAGTAATACTGTTGACAATATCAAGGCCGAAGATAAAGTTCTGCAACCACAATCCATGAACTGTGGCCTCAAAGTACGCCACAAATCCAGCCTCTATAGTGGAAGTAGCAATGACGGACTGCTTTCCTCTTTTCCATAAAACTGCTCCTCTAGCTAATAAGAACAAGTAACCAAATGTAGATTTTCGTGAGTCTACACAATCGACATAATCTGAATCTGAGTAACCTATTACTTCGAGATGGGATGATTTTCTATATGTGAGCATATAGTCCTTCATGCCTTGTAAATATCTAAGAACTTTCTTTGCAGCTTTCCAGTAGTTCATTCTAGGATTGCTTGATATCGGCCTAGCATTCCGATAACAAAATTGATATATGGTCAAGTGCATGTTTAAGCATACATTAAGCTCCCAACTACTGACGTATAAGGAATAGACTTCATGTTCTTATGCTCCATATCATTTCGTGGACATTGCATTAGACTAAATTTGTCCCCTTTCTGAATTGGAACTATTCTTGCGGAGCATTTTTTCATTTGAAATCTTTCTAATACTTTCTCAATATAACCTTTCTGAGATAATCCTAACAATCCTTGTGATCTATCACGGTATATTTCTATTCCTATCACATAAGATGCCTCACCAATATCTTTCATTTCGAAATTAATAGAAAGAAAATTCTTTACATCATGTAACAAAACCATATTATTAATAGCAAGAAGGATATCATCAACATATAGATTTTTTCATTTGAAATCTTTCTAATACTTTCTCGATATAACCTTTTTAAGACAATCCTAACAATCTTTGTGATCTATCACGGAATATTTCTATTCCTATCACATAGGATGCCTCACACATATCTTTCATTTTGAAATTATTAGAAAGAAATTTACATCATATAACAAAACCATATTATTAGCAGCAAGAAGGATATCATCAACATATAGAACTAATATAATGAAGTTGTTCCCACTAACCTTCATATAGATATACCGATCAATAATGTCCTCTACAAAATCGTAAGACGTAATGATATCATTAAACTTAAGATACCATTGTCGGGAAGCTTGCTTCAGTTCATATATTGACTTTTTCAATTTTCACATTAATCATTCCTTTCTTATAATCATAAAACCTTCCGGTTGATCCATATAAACTTCTTCTTTCAAGCCACCATTTAGAAAAGCAATCTTTACATCCATTTGGTGAAGCTCTAAATCATAATGAGCCACCAGGGCCATAACAATTCTTAAAGATTCCTTCTTTGAAACTGGAGAGAAGGTCTCTTTATAGTCAATACCATCCTTTTGAGTGTAACTTTTAGCAACAAGTCTGGCTTTATATCTTTCAGTGTTGCCTTGTGAGTCACGTTTGGTCTTAAAGACCCATTTACAACCCACTTGCTTTGCACCTTCAGGCAAATTAACTAATTCCCAGACATTGTTATCATCCGTTGATTTCAACTATTCTCTCATAACATTGAACCACTTTTCAAAATTGCTATATTCTATGGCTTATTTAAATGAGACTGGATCCTAATCAATGCTCAAGTCATATTCATGTTCAAGTGAGTAAACTTTATAGTCACTCGAAATAGTTGATCTTCTCTACCTTACAAACCTTTGTAATGCTACTTCTTGTGGCATCACTTAATCATTTGTAACTTGAACATCATTAGCTGGTTCTTCATTAATATGTTCATTTTGTGGAATTGGAACACTAATTTGTTATTCCAGTATATTGCGTATCTGTGATGCAACAAAAGGAATAACCACCGATAGGATCACATTTGATGTAGTAGTTTCTACTCGACTTAGAGTAGTTTCTACTTGACTCTCGTAAATATCCACTTTTTACAGTTCTTCACTCCCACTAATTGGACCATTCTCAATGAATTGAGCACTACCAGACTCAACTATTCTTGTACTATGATTAGGACAATAAAATCTATACTCATTTGACTTTTTGGGATAGCCAATGAAATAACCACTAACAGTTCTCGCATCAAGTTTCTTTTCATGTGGATTATACAACCTTACTTCTATCGGACAACCCTAATTGTAAAGGTGTTGTAAACTAGGTTTTCTTACTGTTCACAATTCATAAGATGTCTTAGGAACTGGCTTACTAGGAATCTTATTAAGCAGATACGCAACGATCTTTAATGCATGCATCCACAATGATGAAGGTATAGTACTATATCTTAACATACTCCTAACCATATCCATAAGAATACGATCCGCATTTTAGCTACACTATTTTGTTGCAGTGTACCAGGGATTGTGTATTGTGCACATATGCTTCGACTTATAAGAAACTTTGCAAATGGACTTGGACATTGTCCACTTTCACAAAATTTTTCATAATATTCATCACCTTTATAAGACCTCACTATCTTTACTTTTCTATCTAACTGACTTTCTATCTCATTAGTGAACACCTCTAGGATGTCCATAGGCTGAGCCTTGTCATGCAGCAGATAAATATAACCATATCATAAGAAATCATCAATAAAGGTAATGGAATACTTTTTGCCACCCCAAGAAGGAACGTCGAAAGGATTACAGATGTCAGTGTGTATTAATTCAAGTAATTCGTTACTTCTTGTGGCTAGATTCCTTGATATATGTTTGATTTGTTTACCTTTAATGAACTCCACACATATATCCCAGTCAGTAAAATCCAATTGAGGTAAGATTTTATTTTTTACTAACCTCTATACCTTTTCCTTGGATATATGACCTAATCTTTTCTGCCACAAAAAAGCAAAATATTCCTTATATGCACTATGCTTATTTCCTATAATATGGTTAATATGAAACAGAGATTCAGCAAAATTAACATCAGGATTAAAACGATATAAACAATCAATTAAAGTACCAGAACCATAATAGTACTTGTCCTTATATAAAGAAAACACACGGTTTCCAATCTTAAAGTTAAAACCATCATCATCCAATTTTGAAACAAAAACTAAATTCCTAGCACAGTCAGGAACATAAAGACAATTTTTTAGATCAGGGTGACACTTAGTGTCAAAGATCAATCTGTACGTCTCAATGCCTTTTATTCGTGCATTCATTTTGTTCCCCATATACAAGAATTTTTTTAGTTCTGTTTATGGTTTGGATTAAAAGGAATCCTTGTTTAACATATGACACATGAGTAGTTGCACTAGAATCTAACCACCAGGTATTATTAGGCACTTCAATAAGATTTGATTCAAAACATAATAAGACATAGTATGTACCTTTTTTTCGGACCAAACCTTTTTTTAGGGCAATCCTTCTTAAAGTGACTAGGCCTTTTGTAGAAATGACACTTCTTATCTTTATGGGTTTGACACTCATTAACTTTGCTAAGAGCTTTGTCCTTATCTTTGCCTTTCTTTCTTGGTTTATTCTTGTTGTTACTAGCTCCTTGATGAAATGTGAGATGAACGGAGTGTTCCTTCATTTTCTTCAATCTCCCTTCCTCCTGAACCAAAATGGCCTTAATTTCTTGAAGGTTTCATTTTTCCTTAATGGTGTTATAATTCACCTAGAACTGGCCGAACTCAAGAGGAAGTGAGTTGATAGCGAACTGTACAAGGAAAGACCCACTTACGTCCATACCAATGGATTTCAGCTTTGCAGCTAGATTTGACATATGTGGTACATGATCATAAATAGGCTATGAGCAGTTAAAATTTTTGGTCATTAGCTCACTCATTAAAGTTCCCACTATGGACTTATTAGTTATATTAGATTGAGAGTATTCTTTAAGTTTCAACATGAACTCCTTTGTATTGTCCGTTTTAGGCATTGACGGCTTTACATCTTCTGTGATCATCATTCGCATTAAGTTGAAACTTAGCCTGTTAGACTATTCCTAAGCCTCATATTAAGATTTGTCAGCTTCAAAACTAATCTCAGTTATAGCTACAGGCTTTACATCTGAAACTATGGCCAAATTCAAATTCATTACACCTAGTTGGAACTGGATTTGTTCGGACCAATCAGCATAGTTCAGACCATTAAACTTGATAAGCCCATTTCCTAAAGCAAACAAATTAGTAGATGCTGCAAACACAACATATATCTCACATATTAATACTTTGAGTAAACCTAAATGGATTCAAACTAACTAATACACTTTAATAATGCATTTAAATTCTCCTTTGGGTGAAATTTAAATACATAGATGTAACCTATTATGATGCAAATGTAGTTCACTATAATGGACAATTATCTTTGGATATACAATCATATCAACCAAATATGTTGATAATGTCCCTTTAATATCATAAATTATAAGCAATGGTCCACCTTTGGGTGACTTCCTAGTGTTATAATTAATTATTTCAATTGTTCAGTTCAACCTTTTATGTCATTTTAGCATCATATCTTAATAAACAATTGAAACAATCATAATTAAATGATTAATTTTTCAAGCTAGGCCACTTTGGTGACTAACAGGTTTTCCATACAATAAACATTTAATTGGACAATTATCATACATGAAAAAATTTAATTTAATTAGTTTGGTCACTTTGGTGACTTACAAACTATTCTAAACTGCCATAATGTCATGTATTACACTCAACATATAATAGGAAAATTTAATTCCAAGCATTGCATAATATAAATGGTCAAAGTATCAAGTAAAACATAATATGACATAAAAAATTATGTTATGCATAGCAAGTATATGCGCAACTTTTATGAGTTTTGACCCAAAATTAAAATACCTTAAGTAGGACCAATATTCAAGCCCAATAAATTTTAAATAAATAAAAAAACTGACTGAACACGCCTATTGCTAGGCTTTTCATTCATGTGAGGCACGTGCCTCATCTTCCTAAGTGCTGAATGCTAATTTTTTTCGGTTGTTGTTTTTTTTATCTTCTTTCTTCATACAATTGCTCTCCATATTGAAAACCATCCCAAGCCTTACCAAGAGCATCTATTGCCACCATTATAATCATAGAGGATGGTTTCTCTTTAAAACGAAAACTTTATGGTTTTATATTTTTTATTCTCTCTACTATATATTACCCTTAATCTAAACCATCTATCTATAACCAGTATGTTTTGGTTAAGTAGTGAGAATAGGTTTCAAGTCCTTAGTACATTGATTCTATTAACATCCAAAAATCATCAAAACTTTCGATTATTTTTATTACTATGTATGTGTGTCTATTTCTGTATTCCTTTCATGGCAGTGCAACGAAGAAAGTAATTCCATAAACAATACAAAATCATACAACACTCCATCCATACAAAAACAAACAGAAACACAATCATACCTAATCAATACATGGTAGAAAACAAATCATGCAACACCGTGGCTCTGATACCAATTGTAAGACATTTATGGATCAATTTATTTAAACATACTTGAGTTTATGATAGGTTTTTTGTAAGGAGATTTATTCCCTCTTTTCTTCTACACTTCTTTGAAGTGTTTCTTCAATGGTTCAGATCACACATTTACAAGTTTCTAAAGCTTATCTATGCCTTCACCAACCATCATGTTGGTTTATTTTAAAAGAGAGAAGGAATTGGTCTTTGACCCATTTGAGATCCATTATTTAATACCCAATTATCATTATCTTGGGTTCTTTTTATGGGACTCAAATCTATAAGTCACATGGGTCATGAAATAAGTTAACACTGGGGACGTCTAGTAATACGTAACTTGACTCTTAACTAGTGAGGTTGTTTCTAACAGTATTATTATTAGTTATTATAAAAATGCTTTATTCAGAAGAGAATTCTTCAAAAGTATTTGTTCTAATAAAATCTTCATTTTCTATATTTTTATTTCATCTTCTATTTCAATTTTCTTTTTATTAAATCTTTTTACACATTCGTTAGCATAATGTCCTTTTTCTTTACAATAATAACATTGACATTCATTTATCTTTTTATTTCTTCTAAACATAGGCTTTTTAGGTTCATATCCTTCTTTTTTCTTGTAGTATTTTGCTTTAAGTTTCATAAAATATCTTTTCATAAAATATTTCTTCTTTTTATATTTCTTTTTTATCTTATTATAATAATGACTATCACATTCTATCATAATAGGCATTTTAAATCATAATCCATTTTATTAATAGCGACAGCTACTCGTGGAGCACTTTCCCACTTATCTATTGCTTCTTCTATATTTTGGAGAAATTGATTTGGTAGAAATTTTAAAAATGATAGAATATTATGGAAATAACATTCTTTTCTAAATAGAAAAACTTCAAATTTAAAAAGGAAAATACCTCATAATTATAGATAAAATGAAAAATCTCATACAAGCTTCTAATTCAAAAATTGAAGAGTTAAATTAACAAATAGAAAATTAAACTTAGAAACTTTAGCACATATAAAACCCAATTCGGTTAAATAAGTTCACTGGAATCCTAATGTTAGTGATATAACTAGTACTTCTAGAAATCCACCACCTAAGTATCCTTTATAAAGTTTTAATAGACCTAATTTCGGATATGTTGGAACTCATATCATAACCAAAGATAAAGATGGCTTTACACCCATAGAGAAAATGAGAACATAAGTTATAGATCCTTTTGGAATATATTTAGATATAGATTGTATCCAAAATATAGAAGAAACAATAGATAAATTGGAAACTACTCTACAAGTAGATATTGCTATTAATAAAATAGATTATGAAATAATTAAACAATTTCTATATAAAAAAAAACCGTTAGTCATCAGCTCCCTCAAATCCTAGAAAAATTTAGATGGAAATTCAAAAAACTATATATGTCATCCTAATAATGATATAACAATTTTAATAACTTGAACAATTGAAAGGTTTCTACTAGAATTTGTTAAAGAAGGAAATATTTTAAAAGATACAACTACTATAGGAAAATATGTTATAGCATTACAAAGGATGCAATTATGTGATATATGTGAAATTAAAAGATATATCTGTATTTTCTTAGATTATTATTAGCATATTTATAATCAAGTTGATAATACATAACTTTACTTTAAAATGTTTTACTCAAAGATCCTTGATCTCTAGGGAAGTAAATTAGAGGCAACTTACAATCTTGGATTTGTAGATACCTTTAGAAAAATAATTTCTTTTCTAAATGATAAATTAAGCAAATAGTGTGATGATGTTATTTTATTAAAGAAAAGTAAAGGAATAAAAAAAATCTTCCTTATCTTATTATGATTTAAAAATGCCTACTATAATAGGATATGATAGTCCTTATTATATAATAAGATAAAAAAGAAATAATAAAGGAAGAATTATTTTAAGAAATGTAAAAAAATTAAAAGAAAAAAGAAGGATATAAACCTAGAAAACCTATGTTTAGAAGAAATAAAAAACAAATAAAAAGAATGTCCTTCATGCTAATGAATGTCCTAAAAGATTTAATAAAAAGAAAAATGAAATAGATGATGAAATACATAAAATGATAGAAAAAGAAGATTTATTAGAAAATACTTTTGAAGAATGCTCTTATGAAGAAAGTACTTTTATAATAACCAATACAAAATACGAAGAAACCTCAAATTCTAAAATAAATGAGTGAAATAAGAGATTCTTCTAAAGCTCAAATTGATAAGCAACTAATAAATGATATTGCAGAAATATTTGAAAAGTATAGAGATTACAGTCAAGAAGTTCTTATCAATAAAAAAATGCTTAAAAAGATTCAAAATACTATGTTTTCTATAAATTCTTATAGCTGGTTTAATATGACATTATTAGAAAAATTGGGATTAAAATCCATAAAACACCGTATGTTTTAGGGTATTATTATTAAAGAAAAAAACCTAAATATTTGTTTTAATATTAAAGAAAAAACCCTAAATATTTGTTTAACTTCTAATAAAGTAATGATTCCTTTGTTATCTAAATGAGATATCCTCCGAAAAGTTGATGACATTCCCAAAGAAATTAGGGACAAAATAGGATGGGTGCATATAAGATCTATACAAATGATAACTAGTGTAACACCCCACTCTCGCGTGACCCGAACCCGACATCGATGGTGATATCCGAATCCGTGCCCCGCGAGGGTAGCGTGCTACATCACTCAGTAAAC
>JANIJH010000224.1:20198344-20217874 GCA_024520975.1 Erythroxylum areolatum
AATGCCAAATCAGTCCTAATCACTCTCACCCCTGACCAAATTACTATTTTACCCTTCCCGTCGGGGGTGGGATGTTATAACTAGTCCTACTTTTAGAAAAGGAACTGATAATCTAATAAATTTAGCAGTATTAGATGATTGAATTCACAATAGAAAAGAGGCCTGTATGGGAATTTTAAGAGGCAATCTTCAATAACAAAAACTTTTGTTTAATATCTGTCGTAAGATGTCTTATAATATACAAGATAAAGATTTTGATAAAAACATTTCCTTTAATCTAAGAATTTAAAAGAAAAGATTTAATTAAAGATGGAAATAGACCATATTCTATTACATATGTAATATCTTATGTCTTATCAAATACTCATCATATAGAATATTTTGTAGACAAAGATATTTTTGATTTTCTTATCAAATACTCATCATACAAAATGTTTTGCAGACGAAGATATTATTGATTTCCTTATCAAATACTCATCATACAAAATGTTTTGCAGACAAAGATATTATTGATTTTCTAAAATTATTTTTTGAGGTTGAAAGAATATATCCTCCTTATATAGATTTGAAATAAATGGGAAGAATTTATGTTGTATTTTGCATTCACAAACATAAAAAATAATGATGTACAAAATTGGTTTATATAATAAAAAGAATAATGCTAATAATGAAAACTAACGCCTAATTCTATAGCTACAAATTAGGACCATAATTGGCTCCAATTCTGGGAGTAGAATATTTCCAACCTGTTAAGAATATCTCAGCACTCCCCCTAAAGTTGGAGCATAGATATCATATATGCCCAACTTGTCAATCAATCTCAAGAAATCATAACTTGACACTGTTTTAGTTAGAATGTCTACTACCTAATCTTCATATCGTATTTAAGGCTATACTAGAATCTTATTATCTAACTTTTCCTTGATAAGGAACTTGTCAACTTCAACATTTTTAGTTCTATCATGTTGGACTGGATTGTGAGCTATATCACGAGCAGTTTTACTGTCACAATACAACCGAATTGGGTGTTGTTGTGGATAATCTAAGTCTTGTACTAACAATTGTAACCATAGAGCTTCATACAATCTAAGTGCAATTCCTCTATAGTTAGATTTGGCACTTGAGCGAGAGACCACATTATGTTTCTTACTTCTCCAGGTAACAAGATTACCTCCTACAAAAGTAAAGTAGCTAGATGTAGATCTCTAATCAACCAATGCTCCAGCCCAGTTGGCATCAGTATATACAACAATGTCTTCAACATTTTTATTTTTCTTAAACAAAATACCTTTTCTAGGTGCAAACTTTAAATACTTCAATATTCTTATAAGTGCTTCCATACGTTTCTCTCCAAGATTGTGCGTGAATTGGTCAATAATACTTAAGGCATATGCTAGATAGGGTCTTGTGTGTGCCAAGTAGATTAGTCTTCCAACAAGCCTCTAATATCTTTCGTTATCAATAGGGACTTAACCTTCTTCTATGCAATCCTTCCTTAACTGGCGTATCAATTGGATGACAACCTAACATTCATGTCTCCTTCAATAAATCTAGGATGTATTTTCTTTTAGACAAAAAAAATTCCCTCTTTTGATCTAGAGACTTCTATTCCAAGGAAGTATTTCAAGTACCTCAAATCCTCCATCTCGATTTCTTTTGATAAATATTTTCTTAAGACTTTTACTTCGTCAAGATCATTTCTTATTACAGCCATGTCATCTACATAGACAATAAGAGTTATAAGCTTGTCCTTTACTCTTTTTAGGAACAAGTTCTAATTAAAATTGTTCTGATGGTATCCAAAAGCAATCATTGACTTAGTAAATCTCTCAAACCACGCTCTTAAAGATTGCTTTAACCTATATAACGCCTTTTTTTAGCTTGCATAATTTTCCAATCGCAATTTTGGATGTCATACACCTTGGTGGAAGCTCCATATAAATATCTTGAGATAATTTTCCATGTAAGAAGGAATTTTTAATGTCAAACTGGTGCAATGGCCAGTTTAAGTTAGCTGCTAGTGATAACAATACTCATACCATATTGATTTTTGCTACAGGAGCAAATGTTTATATATAATCTACTCCATATGTTTGTGTATACCCCTTGGCTACCGATCTTGCTTAAAACGCTCAATTGTTCCATCAGCTCGATATTTGATAGTAAACACCCAATGACATCCTACTGGTGTCTTTCCTGGTGGACAGGTAATAAGTTCCCATGTTCCATTTCTTCTTAGTGACTCCATTCTTCATTCATTGCAGCTTTCCACCTTAGGTCAGCTAAGCTTCCTACTCATTGTTAGGAATAACTATAGAAGATAATTTATTTATGAATGGCTTAGTTGATTATGACTGATTGTGATCTGAAACATGGTTGTTTATAGAATATTTAACTTTTCTTGAGAGATCAAGTTCATAAGTAGGCTTAGGAATACCTCTAGTAGTGCGCTCAGGTAACTATTTTGGAATAAGCTCAAATTGTAACATACAAATTAGGAGCATCTTGAATGGACGATTGGGGTAGTACATTTGGGACTTTATATTGTTCAATCACTTCTCCACTCGTGTCTTCAGGTGTAACCAAATCTCTATTCACATCAGGTTTTGGATTTACATATGCGTAATCAGTTTCAGATATATCAATAGCTTCAGACTGATCATTACTTCTTCCATACTTAAGGTCAATTCTATGTGACTCCCCCTAAACTTCCTGAACCTCATAATCTGGTGTCATGATTTCTTCTTGACATCTCTCCCTTTGAAGTTCAGGCTAAGAAAAATACATTGTCTTTTCATGAAATACTGTATCTATTGTAACAAACATTTGTTTGGATTGAGGATGAAAGCATTTGTACCCTTTTTTATTTACAACATATCCAAGAAACACGCTTCTCAAAGCTCATAGAGCTAATTTATGGCATTGTTGTTTATGAAGGTGCACGAAGACTACACATCCAAATACTCTAAGAAGAAGATTTGATACTGATGGACAGGTCAGGATCTTGCATAAAATATGTAGTGGCGTTTGAAACTCAAGCACTCTTGAAGAGATTCTTTTAATTAAGTAAAGTACAGCACACAAAGCCTCTCCCTAGTAAGAAAATGACATGTCAGCTTGGATCAATAAAGCTTGAACCATTTCAAGTAGATGTTGATTTTTTCACTCTGCTACACCATTATATTGAGGTGCATCAACACATATGGTCTGATAGATGTTGTCTTATGTGTCTAGATAATTCTTCATATCTAGATTCTTATACTATCCTCCATTGTCACTACAAAGTACTTAGACTTGTGCATTAAATTAAGTCTTGATTATTCTGCAAAATTTATAAAACAACATGTTCACCTCATTCTTAGATTTCATTAGCCATAGTTATGTCATTCTAGTACAATCATCAGTGAATGTAACAAACCAACGAGATCCTCACATTGTATTAATTTTAGATGGCCCTCAAACATCTGAATGAACAATCATAAATGGAGAAGGACTTTTATTCAATATTGATGAACAAGTTCTACGACTTATTGCTAGTTCACATACATCATAATGGAGACTAGAAATATTAACTTTCTCAAACAACCTAGGAAATAATTTCTTTAAGTATCTAAAAAAGGCATGTCCTAATCTTTGATGTTGTAACCAAATTTCTGTTTGATTACTTACGACATTACAACCCTATACTGCAAGAGCTTGACTTAGTTTATTTGAAGTTGCTACCTTCAAGTCCAGGTAATACAAATTACCTTCCTTAGTATCATAACCAATTGTCTGTTTCATTTGGATGTCTTTAAAGAGACAAAAATTAGGCCAAAAAAATACAATGTAAGATAAGGCCTCTATAATTTGAGACACAGACAAGAGGTTATATCTTAAGGAAGGACCAACAAGAACATATTCTAATTTATAAGTTTACATATTCTAATTTATAAGTTTTAGTAATCTCAAGCATCCTTTACCAACAATAGAAAAATTTTCACCATTAGCAGTTGAAACAAATTTTTCTAAGGAGGGTTTGATTTCAACAATCTATTTATAATCAAAAGTCATGTGGTTGGTTGCACTAGAATCAATTATCTATACTAACAGGAGTAAAAACATTAAGAGACTTACTACCATTACTTTTAGTAGCTATCATCGCTGAATACATTTCACTAGTTTCATCTTTAGTTCTTATTTCGGTAACTACGGTAGTAGATTGAGCTGTCTTCATATTATTTTTTTGATCTTTGTTGTGACCCACCAATCTGGATACGCTACCAATTTATAGTAGCGGTATTTTTTATGTCCATATTCATTACAATGAATACATTTGTATAAAGGTTTTTGATTACTTCGATTACTTTTTGGCTTATTTCTTGCAACCGTTGCTACAGTTTCTAAATTTTTAGATTATCCTCATAATGTAATTACGCTATTAGCTTCACGCCAAATTAAAGCATAACATTCTTCTAGAGTTAGAATTGACTCCTTTCATAAAATATCTCCACAGACTTGTTCAAAATAATCATCAAGTCCAGCAAAGAATATATGCACTCTCAATCTTTCAATGGATTGCCTATATGATTCAACATCCTTGGGATCCTTCATAACAACTTTGTCTCCATGATCTAGTTCTTGAAAAATCTTAACAAGCTCACCATAATATTCTGAAAGGGGTCTTCCAATATGCTTAGCTCCAAAGGCCCTCTAGTTTAGAGAAAAAGTTTGCAGTTTATCCCTTTCATCATAGAAAGATTTTGCCAACGTTGTCCAAATTGCATAAGTAGTAGGCAACTAAACGTAGCATTTTATGATTTCAGGTTTCATCTATATCAACAACCATCTCTTAACTTTTTGGTTTTCGGCATACCACTTTTCATATCTCTCTTCGAATTCTTTAGGTGGTATTGGTTTTCCATGAATATAAGAGAGTTTTTCTCTTTCAACAATGTGCATCTTCATCAACTACGACTAAACATCATAGTTTAATTTAGTAAGAGTAATACCTGCATTAAATACTCCTTTAGACTGCACTACAATAGAAACAAGTTCAACTTTATCACCCATTTATTTATAAACAGGATTCAAAAATATGATTTAAATTAAGAACCAAGAACCATGCGCTGATACCAACTTGAAACTAATGGAGAGAATTTTTGTTGTATTTCTCATTCACACACATAAAAAAATAATGTTATACAAGATTGGTTTATATATTACAGAGAAGAATCCTAATAATGGAAACTAACAGCTAATTCTATAGCTACAAATCAGGACCATAATTGGCTCCAATTCTGGAAGTAGAATATTTCCATCCTGTCAAAAATATCTCAACATATAGCAAATTAAGAAGACCTTGAAGATAATTTTTCATTAGATTTACAACAAAAACCCTTACTAACTTTTGACAATAATAGATTATCTTATTCAGAAATTGGTGTTCCAAGTAGTAAACGAAATGCTAATGCTTTAATAAGAGTAGATAGAAAGATAAGCTCTAATTACTTTGATGGTATAAATAATGGTCCTTGTAATATCATAGTCAATACTAGAGCTAGTGGACGTTACATTAATCATAATCTAATACATAATTTGATGAGTCTCCAACTAAACGAGCCTTTTCAGTATATAAATTTCAATGGTGAAATACATCAAATAGATACTGCCATATAAATCACTATTAAGATAGGAGATATTAAAATACCTATGAGATTATTAATTAAAAATCAAGGTTTCAATTTAGAAATAATGCTAGGCACTAATTTTCTCGAACAAGTTCAACCTTACAAAATAACTCGATTTGGAATACAACTATCCTACAACAATAATATAATATATATTCCTAGATAATAAATAGCCCAACTAGTATTTAAATTCCAATTAGAATAACTTATAAAGATTAAAGCTGCTTATATAGATAGTGGAGTAGGTTCTTGTTTATGTAAACTAAGTTGTTTTTCTTTATAATATCATGAAACCTTTAAAAATATAATAGGATTAGATATTTTTAATAATGAGATACATTTATCCAAAGTTATTCATCAACCCCAAATCCTATTAGGATCATTCTTAATAAAATATCCACCCTTTTATTTTTATGATACTGAAACTGATGTTCTTTTAAGAACTTTCTCCAATTATTTCATAAGATATTATTTGATATTATTAAACAACAAATACATTTCAAAACTCCTTGTAGTCATTGGATCATATTAGTCGAATAAAGAAAAATCAATCTTTTCAAAAGGAAAAGCTTTATTAAAAATAGAAAATATTATAGAATATAAGTATCAACATATAAAAACCATTAACGATGGACTAGAATTAGTAAAATAGAAACTAAAGAAAAATTACTCTAATAACCCATTACAATTTTGGGATAAAAACGGAGATGAAATGAATTTAGAAATGATAAATAAACAAAAGATTATTAGAGTTACTACTATGAGATATAATTTAGAAGATCAAGAATAATTTTAAAAACAACTTCTTAAACTAGAAAATCGAAAGATCATTAGGCCTAGTAAATCCTCTCATTCTTCTCTAGCATTTATGGTTAAAAACCATGCAAAACTAATTAGAAATAAAGCTAGAATGGTAGAAATTATAAAAAACTAAATTATAATACAATATTTGATGGATACTTCTAACCCCAAAAAGAAACATTAATAAACTTGACAAGAGAAAAACAAAATTTCCCTAAAATTGATTGTAATAGTGGATTTTGGTCGATAAAAAATGAATAAAGATAACATTCCATATGCTGTTTCCCCTACTCCACAAGGTTGTTATAAATGGCTAGTCGTGCTTTTTGGTTTAAAAAATGCCACAAAAGTATTTAAAAGAAAAATGGATAATATCTTTAAGTATCATAATTTCATACATTATTATGTGAATGATATTTTAATAGCTATTAATAATATTGCTTAACATATTATATATTTCCATAAATTTGCAGATTTATTTGAACATCATAGTTTAGCTCTTTATGAGAAAATAGTTAAGATATGTCAAAATAAATAAAACTTATTGGCGTGAAAATAGACAAAAGAGGAGTTAAACTTCAACCTCATATCCTCGAAAAAAATTCGCAATTTCCTGATAAGATACAAGAGAAAAAAAAACACAAGTTCAAAGTTTCTAGAAGTACTAAACTATGCTTATGTTTTTATTCAAAACCTAGCTGAAATTAAGAAAAAAACTTTTCAAATGCTTTTAGAAAGAATCAAGGATTTGAATTTTCACTTTACCTAATTAACCAAGTAAAGAAAATTAAGTTTTCGTGTACCATCCTGCCAAAACTCTCTTTACCATCTGATGATGATGATTTTATCATGGGAATCAATGCTTTTGATCATGTATGTAGTGGAGTATTAAAAAGGATAAATTATGATTATTTTAATATTAAGATGAATTAGTCTCTTTATAGGCATATTGCGCAACCTTTACAGATACTCAACAACCATATAATATAAACGAAAAAGAATTATTGACGATAGTAAAAAACTGTCCAAATTTTTATTAACTAATAGGTTTTTATTAAAAATCAATATTACTAAAGTCAGAATAATTCACCTTCTAAACTTAAATTTAAGAGATATATAAAATGATAAACTTTATTAGCATATTACGCATTTGATATTGAAATTATCAAATTTAATAATAATGTTCTTGCAGATATTTTTAACAAAAAATGTTCAACTTCAAAAAAGAGATATTTGATTTATTAGATCAAATGTCTAGAGATATCGTTACATCTCAGGCACAAATCAATGATTTATTAGATATTGCAAATTGTAACTCGACTCTAAAAGTAGTTACTTCGTTCATTTTGCCATATATGGCAAATTAAGATAAATCACTACAATTATTTAGAACAAAAACTTTATAACCTAATCAACAAGGTTAAAATAGTTGAAGATACGTCATTGACAAGCTCTTCTTCTCTGATAAGAGAATTTATTAGTCAACAGATTTAGCCAAAACAGATTACTCCTGATATTATCTCTTTAAGACCTAATACTACACATAACTTAAGGATACATAAAAATGTCATGTTTGATAACGTTCCAAAAGGTCATCATGCTATTCAAGTGCATTATAAGGTAATGAGAGCCTTACACTCTCTACAAAATAACAATACCCAATATATTGATTTTTTAAGATATACTATAGACTGAATTTTTTACAAAGTGCTCATTTTCAAACTATTTGAGATTGGTATAATTTTGGAATAATAAATGCTATAAATTTGACTAACCCAATGTTTCCTAAGATATCTTTACTTCCTAGATGAATTCAAGAAGTGCTTAAGGATTATTATCTAAATAATCCTACAATAACTTTAAAAAATACCTTGATATTAAAGATATTATCTACTGGTCCATATTTTAATGACGAAGAACCATATGATAGTAACCATTTTATTACCTTGGAAAAGGTAAAACATTTTCTCATTAATGTGAATATTAAGTTAGGAAAAGAATTTTCCATATACAGCAAAAATAATATTCATTACAAATGAGGAATTGGGATAAGAACTATTATTTCTAACAAGGTAGCAGCATTTAAAAAGGAATTTCAAACCTAGTCTCGAAAAAACAAAATTTCTTTTTTAACGATAGCTCCAGCCAAAAAGATACTATTGGCTGCTAAAAATTTTGTAAAAATAAAAAAACACATGATTAAAAGAGGCGAGATAAGATACGGTCCTAAAGTACATAAAAGATTCTGTCATTTCCGAAAGCATACAGAAAATATCTTTCTTTCTTGCACAAGTGGTTGGGAGCCGTTTAAATGAAAAGATAAAGCTTTTTTTTGGTGAATAATGAAAAGATAAAGCTGAAGGCCCCTGTACATACAGTGAGAATCACAGCGATAAGAAGATAAGATGAAAATATATCCCCACTAACATGAAATAGAATCCACTACAAATAAATATAGAATCTACTTTTTGAAAAAACTGATAAGTAATTTGTTAACTTTAGAATCCACCGTACAAATAAGCCGCTAAGGGTAATAATAAGCGCATCAAGCAATCTCTCTGTCTCACCCTTGTAATATCTTCCAGTATGAAATAAAATCTCTCCTTTTGTAGGTACAGTTTACAACTTCCATTTTAAAAACCATACTGTTCTCCTAAACTAAAATCAATAGTATACACCTCAAGTAGGAAACGAATTAAGCCAATGCCTTCATGAAACACAATAAGAAACTGATCTCCGTATAGAAAAATGCAGAAACAAAAGGATACAAGGTCAGTTACAAAAAATGCTGATTTGAAGCTACAACAATCACCACAATCAAATAGATTCTATGAAGTTAAAAATGAAAGTTGCACGCCAACATATGGTCATTAAGTCACCTGAAATTTCTTTACTTTGCTATAACAATTAAAACCTATAAACACATTTCAAGGTCCCGTGCTAAATTTTAAGAGTCACTGAAGCCTAAAGGTAGAAAATATGTAACTCATTCCTTTTATAGGATCTTGAAGATGGAAATATATTCTGAGAGTGAAAGGCTGATCGTCTACCTTAATGATTTTCTCCTGATGCAAATATATAAGAAAAATAATGCAATTTTAGAAACAGGATGAAGATTCAGCTAGGTTGAGTAAACTTCCATAAGAATGAAAAGAAGATCCCTAAATTTAACAAACCAATAAATGGTATTCTCATTGTTGATGTTATTGTTAACATTGTTTAACAAAACAGCAATAGCTATATTTTTTTACGAAGTTTTAAATTTTCTTACTTCTGTAGCTGAGATAATGAGGCCTGTACATTATATTGGAATTTGAGGTCTGTACATTATATTGGAAGGAGACAACCTCCCTCTATCAAAATTAAGAGAGGGAAAGACAAATGCAAGAAGGGTCTAATCCGATTGCTTGAATCCACAATATTATATTTCAGGTTACAATCTTATATCTGCAGCTCGTAACATGCGAAAAGCCGGAGCCAAAGGATATTGTAACTAGGACAGATTCCAATGCTGTCAATATCAATGTAAAATTTGTTACCTCTATTGCTGTCACCCTTTACAAACAAGTCAAAGTCATCCTCCGGGATATAACATCACTTGAATTTCCAGCTAATTTCTTGTTCATCATTACGCAGCTGCGATAGATATCGATGTTGGAAGTTTACTGATGAGCAGGCAAGATAATGGATGATGGAAATGTTAAAGAACCATTGTTGGGAGCACCCTGAATCTTGAGAATTGAAGTAACCAAATTATATATCTGGACATTTTCAAAAGAAGGAACCTTCCTCCCCCTGCCAAACTGAGGCCCATGGGCAATGAAGATTGTCCTCATTGAAAAAACAGCATTATCATAACCATGTGCTCCTCCACACTCTTGTCGCTTTGTTCGCTTTTGCTCTACCTTAAATCCCTCTTCAATCAACCCTACTATCGGTGGAATCCTGTCACTCTCAAAGTAATGAAGTCTACTAGGCAGCTCTTCCTTAAGATAAACTTGCAAATAATTACCATTTTCAACTTTCCCGGACTTCAATCCTTCATTTATCTTGGCAACAACATCAGAAGGTGCAGTTCCAGGCGGTGGCCGAATAGCCAGCACAGGACTATAAGACTGCACCCATTCAGTTGGAACCCCAACCCAGGGTGCCAAATCATCAAGACAGATCAATTTTTTATCACATGTACCTACCATGCCGTGATCACCTACCATAATAATATTAACATCCTCAAAAATCCCTCTTTTCTCGAGTCCGTCAATCAGTCTCCCAATCATCCTATCAATTCCAGCAACTGCTTCTGTTATCTGCGGATCATCAGGTCCCACATGGTGACCCTGATGATCAGGGTCCTCAAAATACAACGTCAAAAACATAGGAATTTCGTCAGCGGGAAAATCAAAATAACTCAAAACCTTATCAACCCGTTCCTCAAATGGCACAGACCCATTGTAATACATACAGAAGTCTTTAGGACAATTCCAAGAACCTTTATGCACCTCAGACCCAGGCCAGAAGTAAGTAGCAGCCTTCAAGCCATGATTAGCCAGAGTCTCCCAGAGTGGCTCACCAAGCCACCACTTGGGCTCGTGGCTTCGCATAGTGAAGACCTCACCGGTGCGAGGATCCACAAAATGATTGTTGATAATGCCATGATAAGCAGGATAAAGTCCAGTAACAATAGAGTAATGATTAGGGAAAGTAAGTGTAGGGAAAACGGGAATCAAACCCGTCTCAGCCTCAGTGCCGTTAGCAATCAAACGGTGAATATTGGGCGTAGGTGTCTTGAACTGGTAACCAAATCGAAACCCATCTGATGAAATCAAGAGAACAACCGGGTGGTTGAGTTTATTCAACGGACGAGCGGTCAACTCCAGCGAATTAGACGAAGCAGAAGATGACGCCGATGAGAAGAAGAGAAAAGCGAAGGCAGAAGCAGCAGAGAGAGCAACACAAGTGACTAGAACCATAGTGATGAAGAGTATAGTAGTGGTGGATTTCTGAGGAGGATTGGTCGAGTCGCTGGAGTCAGTGTCGAAGGAGAGAAGAGCAGTAGACGGGTTCGGTTTCTCTTCTTCGTGGGTAGGCACATATGCGGATTTTGTGGAGGTCAACGCAGAATCAGAACTCATCTTTACTAGAAACCACTTCCCTATGTTCTCTGGTAACACCAACTCAAATCAGTACATAACAATTTGGGGTATGAATCGTTGGACAAAGAGAAGAACTTGAGGAAGACGGCAGGTAAGTTTCGAGAGTCGCCGTCGTCGCGGAAGCTACAAAGAAGATCAGATGGTGTACTTAGTTGAACCGTAGTTGTATTCCCACGTGTCGCGTATCTATGGTTATTGATTGATCTCACGGTCCCTAATTGTATAGCTTCCGTACAATGTGGTCCCCATTTTAAGTGAGTTTATTAAACTGGTTTGTATGCAATCAATAATAGACCGTAAACGGTGAAGTGGGTGGCTCCAAAATTTGCGAAAACTTTTGTTATTTCCAAGAAATATTCTTAATTATCCTATTAATTCATTTATTCATAATGAGAATAATAAACAACAAAATTATGCACATATGTCGTTAGATATATTAACATTATTTAGTTTGAGTAAATGTATTATCTGTTAAGCTTAATAACAAAATTTTGGATTATATCTTTTGAGAATTCCTCGTTATCGATAAAATTTTACCAATGTTTACTGATATAAAGCTTGTGGTATAATTGTTCATGGGTGAGTCATCGGAGAATCGTCTGTAAGTTTTTTTCAATTCTTAATAATCAAACATTAAAGACATGAATCATACATGAATCATGAATTATGAATCACACTTAAATCATTCTTGTCCATTCAAATCTTGAATATAATAATAATTATATAAATGAAGCGAATAAATCACTTACCTTGAGTACAGACAAAGCTTTCATGATCACAAATTAGTTTCTCTCTTAACCCTCTTTTTGTACGATAGCTTGATGGATAGTTCAATGCACAAATATTTACTCTTTTTGTATTTGTATTTTTTTGTACTTAATTAGGGTAGAGAGAGGATTAGTTTATATACACTTATTTATTGACATTAAATTTTGTACGTCAATCCTAAGCATATGTTCTTTAAATTTCTTTCGTTGTAAATCTTTAGTTAGTACCATAAGATCCGTCCTAATATGTTCTATATGCACTCTTTGTTGGACCCCGTTTTCAGAGTCTAACCCTTGAACTATGCGCAAATTCATACTTTCACTCAACATCATCCATATATGATTCATAATTCATTAACATCAAAAGACAAGAGTTCTTACAAAACTGTAATGACATTTCAAATCACAATACATCAATGTCTCAAAATCCTAAAATACATAAGATACTTGAACTAATAATCCTTGAAATGCGACTAAAACCTCATGATTACAAAATCTAGCTTAAAATACAAAACATGCAAGACTCGAAGCGATGCATTGACTCTTGATCACTCGATCTCATTTTCTTCACTTAAAGATGGGACGGAAGGGGGTTGAGCTTAAAAACTCGTGGATAACAAGTTTATAATCGAGAAACAAGCAAAAACTCATTTCCATCGAACCTTTTCATAACCATAGTAATTTCGCCTTTAAAAATCATAAAACACTTATTCATGAAATTCTCAATTTGTCAAAAATTCACAATAGTACAAATCATGTATGCATCCATTATGTCAAGCATATCATGAGCACATAAGCACATCAGAATAGTTTGGGTGGATCCAAAACAGAACGTACTACACATTTTTTATAAGGGTCCTGTGTAGTCGTGAACAGAACATACTAACGCAATCCCACATAATAATTTTGCATAGCCGTAAACTTACGGGAGTCCATGAAGGAGCTCCATGCTACTAGCGGGCAAGCGGGAGAAGCCTTTAATCGAAATACACTTGACTTAACTTAGGGGATCACCACAAACTCACATAACATATATTTCATGACTTGCAAAACATATTGCCCAAAAAGGTATTTTTCGAAAACTTGTTTTTCATGAGCATGAAATATTTCAAATGTATTTCCATGTCATAATTCATTCACAAAATTCATATACCAAACATATGAACATTTCTCAAATCATTCAAGTAACAATAATGCAAAATTTATAAAACAAAATGAAATCATTTAATTCTATTGCTTTTGAAAACATAGTCATGACTCATTAACTCTATTATAAACATGAAACCCACCTTGATTTCCTTACTTATAACTTGCTCAAAGATGCCTCACCCTTTGCTCCTCTTGCTTTCCTTGATTTCCTTTAACAATAGCTAAAAATTCCATTCAATAGGAATTTGAATTAATGATTATGTAAATGAAGAAATTTGATAATACTGTCTTCTAGAACAATGTTCCCTATTGTCTTAAGTTTCTAATGACACCAAAATTATTCAATTTGGTTCAATAATCTAAAAGTTATGCCCTAATCATTTTCGGGATGTTCTTATATTAAAACAACATTCTATGATCAACTACCATCCAAATATTAAGATCCTTAGAGACTGAATTAGAACTCCATTTTTATCATACAATTTGTAGCCCTATGTCTCTAGTTTACACTAAATTAAAAATCACCTCATTTGGATAACTACACAAAAAGTTATGCCCAATATACCAAAGCATGTTCTGTGCTGAAAAGTTCGCTGTAGCGATCCAGAAAAGTTCGCTTTGGAATGTTCGCCACGGCGAGCCAAAAAGTTGACCGTGGCGAACTTTTATAGAAACGTACTTCGGGAACATTTTTTGCTATATTTTCTAACTTTTTACTTCCCACATTTTACATATAACCCATCTAAACACTAAACCATCACTTCTACTTC
Organism: Erythroxylum areolatum; assembly: GCA_024520975.1. Taxonomy (NCBI): domain Eukaryota; kingdom Viridiplantae; phylum Streptophyta; class Magnoliopsida; order Malpighiales; family Erythroxylaceae; genus Erythroxylum; species Erythroxylum areolatum. The sequence goes on from JANIJH010000224.1 coordinate 20,212,654, forward strand.
ATTTTCAACTTCATTGCAACCCAATGTCATCGACAAATACATCTAAATCTATCTTTGATCATTAACCTCAAAAACTAAACATATACATTTACCCATTCTCAACAACTTCCCACACATATTCATCTCTTAACTAACATCAAAACATGTTTCATTCATCTAATCAAGAAGAATGATGCTTATACTTACTTGATTTAGCTTCAAAATCTTCAAACTCTTCAAGAATCTCCAAACCCTAGCTTTTCTCTTCTTTTTCTCTTCTTTTCTTCTCTTCTTCTCTTCACCCATGATTTCTTCTTCTTAAAAAGTACAAGACAATAACTTCTTCTTCTTTTAATAGCCTTAATGAGTGTGCAATGTCCATTTTGCCCCTTACCTAATGCCTTATGTCTTATACCCTTAAGTAAACTTCCAACAATGCCCTTCATTCATTTTTATAACATTAATACTTCAATTCAATTAATCTATGTCATAAAATCTTACCAACATTAACTTAATAATTAACTTCACAAACCTTGAGGACCTTATAATTTATTCAAATCATACTTGATCCTCAAGAAAAAAATTTAGGAGGCCAACACTCTTTGTTTCTGAATCTCTTCTTTAAAGACAAAATACTTTAATTCCATGTGTTTTGTGCATCCGGAGTATTTTTCATTTTTAGAGAAGAAAACTGTTGTAAAATTATCACAATAAAATTTCAGCAGCTTACCTACTGTGTTGACAACCCCAAGCCCTGAAATAAAGTTCTAAAACTACAATACATGAATTGTAACCTCATAATAAGCTATAAATTCTGCTTCTATAGTGGATTAAGCAATGACAGACTGTTTGACACTTTTTCATGAGATTGCTCTTTTAGCTAATAGGAACAAATAGTCAAATGTTGACTTTTTACAATCAACGCACCCAATAAAATCTGAATATGACTATCCAATGACTTCTAAATGATTAGACTTCTTATAAGTGAGCATATAATCCTTCTTTTCTTGAAGATATCTCATGTCACAACCCAGTACCACATCGGGCTAATGACAACTGTCACATACCCGGGCAAAGGACATTCATAGTATCCTTAATCTGACTATGTAAGGCTAATTGAATATCCTCTTTTTTTTTTTGAAAATTTGGGCAGCACAGCGGCTATATTTTAAAAATCCCAAAACTTGCAAACAATTTCAAACACACTTTTATATTCACAACCAACTACAACTTTAGGATTTTAAAGTCCACTCAAGGCAATCTCAACAACAGTATTGAAAGTTTATACATAAAGACTTTTACAACAGCAAAACAATCAACAGTTAAATTTATATAATCATAAAGTATATCAACACAACCAACTAATAAAAACAGTAAAACAGTTCATAAGTTACTAGACAACAAAAGTACAAAATAAGAAACTACCCTCGTGTGGTAATGCCTCGAAAATATTAAAAGACCACACGATCCACTCAGAGTTTCAAACTCACTAAATTCATGATTGGAAAGCAGAGGAGGGGTGAGTACACTAGGTACTCAGTGAGTAGGAAAAATATATAAAACAAATAGAATTTGATCATATCAAGACGGTGTAGATAACTTATGAAGTGAATATACGTGACATAAAAACACATAGGCCTATCCTATGCCTCATCATATATTGGTTAGAAACCACATAGGCCCAGCCTATTAATCATCCATCCGATGGATATAGGTTCCAGTTCTAGTATACAAATGCATAAAAATGTCAGATGTATAAATCAAATCGCATCAGAAAACAAATATCAGAGTAAGCCAAAACAATAATGTGTGATACCACTAGTCGACCAAACTAATGTGCACACCCACTGATTATCGATGTTGGCTCGACTTTCATTCGTGGTGAGTCTAGACTACAGTTGACTAGAGGGTTATGACCTTAGGTGATGACCTCGTCAGTGTTTAGATCCTAGGTGTGGAATCACTCGCGAGTCTTGTAGAAAGGTGTCAATATGGCAACTCGACTTTCATGTGCCAGTGTCAAGTGTACGAAGGTCGCTTAATCAGATGTGCCCAGCACATGATTGGCCAATTGTCTCCTCACCAATCACCAAAAATCATATACAAAAATTAAGTACAAAAATCAAGTAAAGCACCATGTTTTTATTTATCGGTCCAACCGATAAAATGAAATCATACCATGGCTCTAAGCCAAAGGAGAACAATATATGTAGAATACATGACTCAGTTATGCATTTGTAAATTCCAAAACCCTGTTTTATGTAGTAAAAGTCATCTTTTAAAATCTAAATGCAAAGTTGTTAAAAAACGTAGTTTTAAAAAAAAAAAAGACCTTATCTATTGCATTTTATTTACAGGTTTGTTAAAAGTAATATTATTTCTTAAAATATGAAATTAAACCATAAGAAACCATTATCCTTTGCACTACAAACACAGGTTTGTTGAAAACAATATCATTTTACAAAATATGTAATAAAATATCTGTTTCAAAAATAATGTTGAAACATTATTTCACACAATAAAAGTTATCTTGTGTACTCTGAATGCATAGTTGTTCAAAATAATGACATTTATTAAATACCTAAACATATTAACATCCATTTGAAATTCAATTCTACCATACATTGCCTAGGTTCAAAATTCACATACTAGTCATCATACTTGTCTTGGGTTGTTGAGAAATACGGTTTCCCCCACTCACCTCAAAAGAAGGTATACACTCTCTTAGCTTCAACAATCCTCGGAATAAGCTCTATGATTTACAGCTCCCAAGCCATTATACATAAAAATATATATGATAAAATTACTACTTAAACATAAATTACATGTTTCTACACCCTCACATGGTGTATAAAACACAATATCACTCCTTATAAGCTATAGAATTTGAACATTAAACTTCTCACAGTTTTACTTCCTTACTAGTTACATTAGCTTTTCTTTTGCATTTTCTAAGGCATTTATTGCCTTTAATCCCATACTTACTCATTTTCAAATATAATTAAACACATCTTTATCCAAGAACATTAGGCCTTTACTTGTTAATTTAAGCAACAATTCAAATTCACCCTAAGTTGACATAAAAGTGTTTTCCAATGTATACCATTATAAGGCCTTAAATCCTAAGTCAAGTTCACTTAGGTATTTTATCAAATACCTAATGCGCATGATTTTCAAGTCACATTTCTAAGACTTTATCATAATAATTCATGCTCCTATCATGTCATATAATAACACTTCCAATCAATGACACATTCCACCACTCCATTCAAACCAATTTCCTTCATTTAAGCTACATTTTATCAATTATACAACTCATTACACTAATCCACCTCTTCTCCATCATTTTGACCTAACCATAACCAACACACATCTTCTCCATTCTCCATCAACAATTCACATCATACATGTATAATTAATACCATATAATTGATTTAGACCATCAATTTCAAAAGATATTTAACAATTCACAAACTTCCACCTAAAGGGAACAATTTTAGTTTTGACTTAAAGAACCATCTCCATGACACATTTCATTCATCTAAACCATGTTTTATGCATATTCAAGCATGGAGAACAACATATCTTAACACCAAAATCAAAATCATAATGTAGAGAGAGATGACACAAAATTTATCTAAACCTTCCTTTGATGATATCTTTAAATCCTTTGAGGTTTTCTTAAATCTAATGATAGATTTGAGTTCCTTGACCCAAAATTAGCTTAGAACACCTTGATTGAGGTTGAAGAATAAAAAACTTGGTGGAAAATAGGTGATGGTAGAAACTTGCTTATTTCTCTCCTCTCTTCTCCTTTCTTCTCCATTCTTTTAATTAAAACAAAGTGTTTAAGTCTTAAATGGTAGGGTGCACAGCCATACATAAGAAGAGTCTAGAATTTTGACTCTTCTTTGAAAAAAATATGGTGAATTTACTATTTTGCCCTTAGGTTGTATGATATTACCATTATACCCGCCAAACTTTCCTAAATTTATGAGTTTACCGATACTACATAGAACATGCATCATAATAGTTGCAAAGGTCCAACCTTGCGATGACTTCCCTTTCCTCGTCCAACCATGCTATTACTATAAAATCAAAGAAAAGACATTGTTTAATAAAATATATAGGGCTAAGCCTAGCTTATCCGATATCCCTAACATCCTAAGGAATGTCGACAAGTACTCCGATCGAGGTCAAAACCATCTGACCATTAAGGATGTCAACTTAATGATCCCAGACCCAACTTCTTAACCAAAGGCTTTTGACACCCATACTCAACTCCTAAGGCTCATGAACTTTTTACAAACAAGGATAACACTTTTGAAAATGTACTAACCATAGCTCTGATACCACTTGTAACAGCCCAGATCACCCAATCCCAAATGGCTCTAATACCACTTGTAACAGCCTAGATCACCTGCTTACAAATATTATCCACTTTGGGCCTTGTCCTAGCCAAGCCCTCACGGTTTTGCTTTTCTCGAGAACTTTCCAGAAGGTCACCCATCTTGGTACTACTCTTGCCCTAGCACATTTAACTTCAGAGTTCTGATGGGATTCGATGCGTTAGGGCATGAAAAATGCATCTATAAGGGAGAGGTATCCATATCCTTATAAGGCATACTTCGTTCCCCTCTCTAACCGATGTGAGATTTCGCACTCTCCATCCCCCTTAGGGCCCAACCCTCTTTAGGGTCTAGCCTAGCTGGCACAACGGTTTGGGTACCAGCTCTGATACCAATTTAATTGTCACTATCCAGTACCACATCGGGCTCATGACAACTGCCGCATACCTGGGCTAAGTACACTCACAGCATCCTTAATCCAATTATGTAAGGCTAATTGAATATCCTCTTTTTTAACAAAAAATTTGGGCAGCGCAATGACTGTATTTTAAAAATCCCAAAATCTGCAAATAATTTCAAACACACTTGTATATTCACTACCAACCACAACTTCAGGACTTTAAAGTCCACTCAAGGCAACCTCAATAATAGTATTGAAAGTTTATACATAAAGTTTTTACAATAGCAAAACAATCAAAAGTTAAATTTATATAATCATAAAGTATATCAACACAACCAAACTAATAAAAATAGTAAAACAGTTCATGTGTAACATCCCGTAATCGATGGGAGGGATTAAATAGTAAATTTGAATTGGGTTGTGAGTGTGTCTACGTATCTCGGCATATTCATGCATAAAATGGCCTCTACATTGATATGAATGGGTAATTCTT
>JANIJH010000224.1:20225309-20239910 GCA_024520975.1 Erythroxylum areolatum
CACTTATTTTGAAATATCTTGAGCTATAGGGCTCGGATTGAGGCAATTCTTGTTTTAAATTAAACTAGAGACTTAGACCTACAAGTTTTATGAAGGTGCCGAGCTGAAATTTTACCTCTAAGATTTTATAATTTTGACATGAAGTCGGTAGAGTGTCAGTTTTGACTGTTTTCTTTAAGATAGTATTTTTAACCATAACTTCTTCATTTCTAACCCGAATTGAGCGATTCCAGTTGCGTTGGAATCGTTAGATCCGAGGGATCATTTTTATCAAGAGCCAACCCCGAATTTTATAAAGTGAATTTTTCCTTAATTGTGATTAGCATATGTGTTAGGTTGTGGGTCTTCTACGCTGGATGGGTCCGAATGTTGGGCTTCGGAGACGGGGTCCAACACACTTCACTCCAATGAACATCCTATGTTGAGGCCTTTCAACCAGCTCTCAAGTTTGATTCTTCTCAATCATATTCAACTCCTCGTGTATTGCAGCTATCCACTTTTGATCCCTTTCAACTTCATCAAACCCTGCTCGCTTAAACACTGCAACATTGCATCTTTGGTATACATCAAAAAACATTATGGTACCTCTAACTGAAGGTTTATCAACCTCTTCACCTTGCATTAATGAAGAGTTGGCAATTTACTTTCCTTCTTCACCTTCCTAGCACCATTGTTGTTGCTTTATAGAATGAACATCTCTGCTTACTAGAATCTTCCCAATTTGTGGTTGAAAAACTTTGTAAGCTTTAAAGGTGTTATTATAGCCAATAAAGATGTCAAGTTCGGATCTCTTATCAAGCTTGTACCTTTTCACTTGAGGAACATGTGTAAAACAGATGCAAGTAAAGACTTTAAGGTTTCGTAGGGAAGGTTTATAACAATACCATGCTTCAAATGTAGTTTTCCCCTTCGTTGCTTTTGTAGGAAGCCTATTTAGTATAAACATAATCGTGTTAGCTGCTTCTACCCAAAACTTCTTAAGAAGCCTTTTCTTATGCAGCATGCATTGCACCATCTCCATTATTATTCTATTCTTCCTCTCACTCGCCCTCTTTTACTATGGAGTATATGGAGCAATGAGCTAGTGCTCAATTCCAGGCTCTTCATAAAATATATCAAACAATTTTGATGTGTACTCCTTCCCATTATCTAATCTCAAAACTTGAATTATGTAGCCACTTTGGTTCTTAATCCAAGCCTGAAACCTCCAAAACACTCCTGTAACCTTTAACTTGAACCTTAGGAAGTAACTCCAATACATTCTAGTTAGATCATCATTAAAGGCAATGTAATATTTACTTCCCTTTAATGATGGTTCAGGCTGAGGTCCATAAAGATCAGTATAGATCAGTTGTAGCTTCTCTAATGTTCTCCAAGTAGTCTGTGAAAATGGTTATCTGGTTTGCTGACCATATTGACATGCAATGCAATTTGACAAGTATTTATCTAGTAGTGGTGGGCCTTGCACAAGCTCTATTATCTTCATCAACAATAATGCAATATGATTGAAGTGTCCCATTCTCTTGTGCCAAAGCTTCATTGTGTCATTTGAGATACGAAAGGTAGCCTACTCCTCCATTAGGTCTAATGAAAAGCTCATGCTGCTCATTTTTATCTTGAACAATTCCTGTCTTTTTTAGCAACACACAATTGTAATTGTTCCCTTTTCTTTGACAACTATGTACTCTTCATTGCCAATTTTGACTTTTGAGATAATAGAACTATCAAAATCTTTGAAAAAAAGCTCCTCATCATCTATCATACGATTGGTGTAACCACTAACCAACCAGCTCTCACTTGAGTCGCTAGTGGCAAAGCAGTTCACCATAAATAATTACTCCTCTTCCTGTTGGTTTGCAACTTGTGCCTCAATCTGTTATAAAATTTTGCAACATTGTCCAAGTTGTTTGCATTTGTTGCATCTGAAATTAGGCTTTCTCGAACACTTTAAATATGGATGGCTCCTTTTTCCACAATGTTGATATGGAGGGTAACTTGTTATTTCCTCCATCACTGTTATTGTTATTAGCAATTTTAGTTTGTTTAGCATTGTTCTTTTTCCCTTTTCTTTTTCTTCCATTTCCCACCTTCATTGATCTACAATTTGGCTTATAGAACATGTTGGACCCCGAAATTTTTTCTTTAAGTTAAGCATGATTTAAAATAATTTTAAGGTTTTAATAGATTAATTAGTTTGGAGTTATTTAATTATGTCAAAGTTAGTATTATTTATTGAATGGGTAAGTGGAATTAAAGTGTTAATGTAATAAGAATGTTCAATGGTATTTTTGGGAGATCACTTAAGCATAAAAGACATAAGGCTTATAAGGAAGGGCAAAATGGACTTTGCACACCCATTAAGGGCAGAAATGGAAGAAGAAATGTTGTCTTGTTCTTTTCAGAAGAGAAAACATAATTTGAGGGGGAGAAAGAAGAAAAATACGAAACAAAGAGAGGAGAAGAGAGTTTCGGTGGAGAAGAGAGTTTTGGTGTCTTCATAAAAGTTGTTGATCTAGAAGTCTTTTTCGAAGCCGTCCTAGGAAGACCTTAATCTGATATCTCTTGTGAAAGTTATTCCAATTGTCCCAAAATAGGTTCAATATTATTGAGGACATAATCATGTTTTATTCTTTTGGCCATAACCGCATCATCCGACCTCCAAATGAGATGATTCTTGTTTCTAAATAAACTAGAGACATAGAGCTACAAATTAATAACAGGAATTGAATTTTAGTTCAGTCCCTAAAACTTTCAATTTTTGGATGGAAGTTGGATATAGTGTACTGGTTCAGTTTAATAACAGTTTGAAAATGTTTGAATCCTAACTTTTAGATTTCTGAACCGAATTGAATGATTTTGGTGTTATTAGAAGCTTACGACAATGGGAAACAAATGCTGAAGAAATCAAATTGTAATTCCTATTGAGGTTTCCCAAAATCCGTCCTAAAGTTGAAGAAATATGTTTACTCAGGTTTTATGATTCTGAATATTGGGCTCCGAAAGCGGGGTCCAACAGAGCACCCCTAATTGAGCCTTCTTGCCTCATAAGCCTTGTTTGCTCCTGAACCTATAATGCATTTAACAACTCTGCTAAGGTGATACTTGATAGGTCTTTAGAATTCTTTAGAGAGGAAATTATTTTTTTCAAATCTTTCTAGACCAGTCACAAGAACTTTCTAAACAATTCTAGAATCACAAAATTCAATTCCAAGCAATCTTACCTTATTGACAATGTTGAGAATTTTGTCAGCATACTCCTTCATAGTTTCTGATTCCTTCATCCTTTGCATCTCAAACTCTCTAATCAAAATCAACACTTGAATCCCTTTGACTCCCTCATTGTCTTCATACTCTTGCCTGATAAAGTCCTAAATTCCTTTACTGACTTTACTGTTATAATTCTAGTAAAGATTGTTGGTGAGATAGGTACAAATAGACATGCCTTTGCCTTTGATTTCCTTTGCCTTCTTTCTTTGCGATTCCTAATTTGAGCAAGAGTTAAGTTGTTTGATAAGAGAGGAACCTCGTAGTCCTCCGCTACGTCTTCCTAAAAATCACTTGCATCAAAATAAGCCTCTATTCTAACTGCCTATACCTGATAATTCTCACCCTCAAACACTAGAGGAGCAATAATTATGAAAGATGTCCCAAAATCCATGGCTTGATGGTTTTGTTTGTAACAAGTTTGGTTTGGTTTTTAAGTGTGGTGTAGCCTCAAACTTACACGATCCTTCAAAAAAAATAGCTCTGGCACCAATTCGTAGGAGTTAAAAACTTAAGTAAGGAAAAAACGACGAAAAATGGAAGCAATAGGAACTCATAAAAAATGGATGACAATGCTATCTTGATTTCATTTAATTGAAATGTCCTTAAATACATAAAAACTATAACTGCAATTCAACAAAATATCCCATGTTTCCATGATCACAAACCACTCATAACTATAAAATAGTCATTAATAGAAAATGCCTATTATCTAGTTTGGTCGAAGCCTTTAATTTATGCATGTGTACCCCATTTTTCTGCTTCCAAACTCCATGTTGTAGCCCACTATGATTTAATTCCACAAATTTAGCCACTTTTCACATTTTTAGTCTTACCATCGTGCCATGACAACACCATATTAGCATAATTTCAGCAGATACTGAAGCATAAATACATCAATAATAATAACGAATATCTTTCTGTATTCTTGTCCAATATAAATATAACTAAAATCTCTTGGAATCACTAAATACACCTAGGTGACCTCCTTCAATTGAGTAATGAAAAAATGAAAAAATGAAATGATATTCTTTTGTAATTCTGAATCAGGCCCCACACCAAACGTCCTTGCCACTGCAACGTTTTATTGATCTAGCTATAAAAAAGACTTGCTTCGATAATTCTGGTATCTGAGAAATTGTATCTTGTAGAAATTTATCTCGTTGCCAACTTAATCTAACCCTGTTCAAGAGATCAATATGAATATCAGCCCTAACCAAAGAACATAATTCAATACTGGAAGTGCTAGAGAGAGCGTCTATCACTTTACTACCCATATCCTATTATATTTAATCTCAAAATCAAATCCTAAGAGCTTTGGTAACCACATTTGTTGAAATGGATTTACAAACTTTTGCTCTAACATATACGTTATATTTATATGATCTGTTTGCACAATAAACTGGTTGATAAACTTTCAACCAGTAATATGATAAGACTACTATTTGACAGCTAATAACAAGGCTAACAAATAAGTGAATGTGTATTTAGGACATAATTTTGTTAAGATACACCAATAGGTGGCCTTGTTACCTAAGTACTACACATATCCCGTCTTTAGAAGCATCGACTTCAATGACTAAAATCTTGTCAAATTTAGGAATAGGCAACACTGGCGCATTCACTTACTCAAGTAATTCTTGAAAACTATAGTCATCAAACTCTAAAAAGTTGTCGGAGTATTCATCAATCCAAATGGCATCACAAAAAACTCATACTGTCCTTAAAGCGTTTTGAATGTTGTTTGAGAACATCATTAGGATTCATCTTAATCTGATGGTGACCAGCTCTTACACCCAATTAACTAAAATATTTAACTCCACTAAGTTCATCCAACAATATCCCAATTAATATTATTGGGAATTTATCTTTAATAGTACATTTATTCAATGCTTTATAACACACACAAAACAAAACCTCTATATACCACTGTTCTTCTTAACTAGAATCACAAGAGAAGCAAAAGAACTTACTCTTTCTTGAGTGATTCCTTGCTTAAGCATCTCTTCTACTAGCTCCTATATGGCTGGTTTTTACGCACACATTGACAAGGTTTTAAGTTCACTGCTTCTGCTCCCTGTTTCAATTGGATTATGTGGTCACATTCTCTAGTGGATGGTAATACTATACGTTCTTTAAACAAATCCTCATTTTTCAGTAGCACCTGATGTAACTCCTCTTTCTGATGCTCTGATAATGCAGTAGGTTGAATCACTTTCATTGTATTAAGTTTCAGGTATAGATCTGTCCTATTTATTTCCTACATTTTGTGGTAAATGAATTGATATGTCACCTCTTTCCATTTCAAGCTTTTCTCCATATTTCCTCATTTTACTTCAGTGATTCTCGCTCGTACTGCTGCCTTTAACTCCATTGATTTGCCCTTCAAATTAAACCTCATAACTCCAGTGTATATCATTCAGGGTAGTTATCGATTGCACTCGTAAACCATATCGCCAACACGTCTGTAGTGAGCTCTTATCCAAGTAAACTCCTTGCATCTCTGATTGCATTCAAGCTTTAATCCTCCTCCCATTATAATCATCAATAGATCGAGCTCTTCTATACCTTTCTTATCGGCATTCGTCAATTTTTTAACCACGAAGTTATACGTACTACCCGCATCCACCAATATATGAATGTTAGTTCCTTTATATTGTCCTACGCCCTTCATTTGATGGAGGTCAGAGGAGGTTGTACCAGCCATTGCCTATAATGAAATTACTAATTGCTCAAGCTCTGGTTGCTCATCTTCCATCTCTTCTCTACCATATACATATGCGTGCTCTGTTTATATTTGAAGGCCTAGACTATACTTCTCTTCACACCAAAAGCACAGATCTTTGGCTTGCCTTTCCTCCAACTTTTTACAGTTGGTGGTCTTTGTCGGTCTCTGTTCACCACTTTTGATTTGGTTTCCTTCTATAGGTCGTGGTAGTATTCCTGGTCCAGATTGTTTACCATTACTTACTCTCCAGCTTTTAAATTCACTCCATCAAACCTTTGAGCAACTAATTCATGTTTTTGCAGCCAAATCATCTGCCTCCTGCAAACTTCTGGGTGCCTAGATTTTCACTGGGTGTTCAATCTCAGGTTTAAGACTATTCTAAAACAGGCTTACTAGGTAAGGTTATGAGATATGAGATTGAATTTAGCGCAGTACTCTTTGACCTAAAAATTAAAATCTTGAACAGAATTTGATTCCTGGCAACACAAAATAGCTCATTCTATTGAATCCGAAGCGATGAGTTTCTTTAACGCAAATGTGAAAATTTCCAAATTAAGGCTACAAGTGTATCTTGATAATTCAAATAAAAATTTCACAAAGTTTAGAGGGAAAAAAATCATTCAGATCATGAATCCACCCGAATTCTGAAATGTTCCCTTTATCCTCCGAAATGCTCCATGCGTTTTGCTATTTTATACTCGGCTTCAAGCGAGGTCCAAGACACCAATTTTTTACTGATTTTACTTCTGTAACTCACAACAGGATAAAGAATTTGTTAGTTATCTTTAGACACCCTTTTTTAGCTTTTCCCCAATATTTCTCCGTGTAATTAATGTGAAGCCACTGGTTAAAGGCTTTGGCTAGACAAATTCATCCTCTGCTTCACGACCTTTTTGCAGTGACGGGTAAAGTATACAACTGCGAGATAATAGGCGAAGGAAGTGACAAAATATTGACACTTGGGAGAAATATAATGGCTGCATCTGAGCAAATTTACAGCAGATGTAATAAACAAGAAAATACTTGAAGAAAAAAATATTAAAGTCAAGAATTCTATGGACTACCAGAAAAGGCCTTGTCAGCAAATATCTGGCAAACGAATCTTGGATACATGTAGTTCCCTTCTTTCAGCTATCCGTCTAGAAGTCCACAAGTGGGAAATTTATCAGCACTCCATATCATTTTCATATATGAACTTACAATTTACCATACTTGTTCTATATGCATTCTGGCAACATATTATAGCCTTTCTTCCTATTCTTCATTTTCCAGTAATGGAAGTCCTCAATCGATGTAGTTTAGGGCATAATTATGATCTAAGGTTGTGCTGGGATTGGATCTATGAATTTCGTTGAAGAAATTCACCAATTTTATTTTTAAACTAGAAAGCTTTTAGTCATTACTTGGACCATTTCCTAAGAGTTTTTGAGCCACGTAGTTTACAACAAAAGAGAATAATCAAAATAATAAATTGCATATGGTCAAAGATGGAATACCTGTCTTTGTCTGGTAAAGAGAACAAGCATATGGTCAAAGATGGAATACCTGTCTTTGTCTGGTAAAGAGAACAAGTGTTGCGAACCCAACCATGATTGCAACTCTCATCACCTTTAGTGAAACAGATAAACAATAATAGTTATCAGTGAGCATTACTATACTCTTCTTATCATCATTTTTTTTTGGAATTGCAATCCAAACTGGTAGCTCAGGGGTGGTTCAGCCCTAAACAAAAAATTCTGTAGTGGAACAAATAAATTTATGATATGATGCTCAATCCATATGAACAATAAGTATCTATCACCTTTACTTGGAGATGAATCAATAAGAATCATAAAATTCCAGTTTTTATTGTAAATTGAAATGCTTTAGGAGGTGAAATACAAATAAATGCTAAAGACACTCTCTCAACAGAGGCAACCCCATACGCCCTCATCAAACTTCACTACTGTAGAATCTTTTGTAGATAGTGAAGAAATTTAACACATTTCTGTATTGAGCATAATGTGAATTTTAGAGTCGAAATACATGTGAAGCTGCTTCTCATTGGCATCATAGCTGAAATTGATCAATAATCAGGTTTTCAGTGTCGATGTTTTAGATTCCCAAGATACCAATTAAATTAGGAGGAGAAAAGATTTAACCTGTCCTAAAGGTCCTAAGGCAGCTTCAGCATCCACGGAACCCTCCAAGTTTGATTTTGATAAGCTTTTAGAAGCCTCTCCCCTTTGTTCTGCTTTAGCACCAGTGTTATCACACTCACCATGCTGAAATACATAGCATGAAAGAAACACTAATTAGTTCAGAAGAAAATTACAAGTGTCTTTAGCCTCCTTCAGCTGGAAAGTGAGAGAAATGTGGAATTTATCCATTTCCAATCTTTTGTGGTCTCCGTCTAACAGGAATGCAAATTCTAGCATATATGATATAGCTTCCACTGCGCTATGGCAGCAATATAAAAACAGTATCATTATAGATATAAAACTATATGAGGTGTGCATGTCCACCAAAACAGCAATAGCATCATGCATCATCCATTGCTAGTGTAGATTAATGCACGAGTTGGAGAATGATACAGCTTAAATCTTCTCAATTTTCACACATAAGGACCGTCATTCCAAACTGATAGACTGGATAACGACCAGAGAATAAGCTTTAGATCCTCAATCTGAAAAGGCAATACCTTTTTCATAAGCTCCGGTACAGAAGAATCTATCTTTTCTAGTTGATTGTTTGTTTCACCCCTCAAATCTCCCATTAGATTCAATATTTGTTTTCCACCAGCAGTGATACACAATCGCCTTCCCTCATCTGGGAATATCCAGCCACCAGAGTTCTCAAAAGCATAGCCCTTTTCTCCTGAAATTCCATCCATACTTGAATCTTTAGAAACTTTTGGTTGAACTCCTTTTGCAGTCTTTTCCCTAAGAAGCAAGTTACCACATGGATTTCTAATTCGTCCTGAAACAGAAGCTCCTTCACTTGTGGATTTTCTGATCAAAACTTCAGAAGATGATTCATCTTTGTGTCTGTCAACTTCTTTATGCATAAAGTCTAGGTTCCCGGTCTTGAAAGATGATCCAGTCTCAGCAAAAGGTCTAACATAAGTACTTTCCTCTTCTCTTTTTCTAATATTTGCTCGGAATTGTTGAACATCTGCAGTGTGAATCAGATTCCTGATGCTCCTGGAAATTGGAATTTCTTTTACAATATTTTTCGTCTTGCATTCAGTCAAGTGAGAACTCTCCACAGGAACTTCCACTTTATTCTTGCTCAACTGAGATCTTGTTGGTGCTGGTCTCACTTTGGATTTTATCTCCTGTTTCATAGTTCCATGAATTATATATTAGAATACAATTCTTAAGAGAGAGGAAGGTTATTTGAAGCACTAGATAAATGTACCTGATTCATACTACTTTCGAAGGCACTGATCATGTTTCTTACATTGCTAAGAGTTTTCTCTTGTGGCCCTTGCTTCGCAAACTTATAAGCTCCATTTCCCTTCGATTCTGCCGTAACTTTGGTTTCTGCAGAAAGCACAGATCCTGAAGTTTCCAGTGAAAAAGCTTCTTCTGAGAAAGTGGCTTTCTGAAGGACATCAATTGGTGGTGTCCCAGTTTCAGTCTTCTTAGCTACATTCCATCTGTTTACTTCCTTTAGATAGAATCTGGACCTTCCTGACATAGTTTTGTTGGAAGAATCATCTCCAAATCTATCTGTAACATCCTAAAGCATGTGGATTGTCATTACGTCGTCTATAAGAGTCCATTTTATCCTACTGGTTTAATGAATGAAAAAAAACTCACACATGCAATTATTAACTAATCCTTAACTGGGTCCATTTGAATTTCATCATGATGAGTTCCTTGCATGTCTTCAGGACCAGATTTTCTGTTCCTAAAGAGAGCAGAATCGCTGGCGGACCCTGGATCAGCTTGAGCGGCTAAGACTTCATTAAGGCAGCTTCTTGGCAAATCTGTCATCAGTTAGAGAATGAAGAAAATGTCTTGTAGAGAAGCTAGGCACAAGGACACGTGATTCATGATCTCAAATTTGTTTGATATGTAGTTAGCCTATCACAATGACATTGATTGAGTTAGGAAGCATCATTACCTGAGACCTCAAAGCTGTGCAGCAAAGGTGACTCTGAATTGCTATGAACAGGGCTAACATGTTCTGGACTTCTTAAATTATTGTTGAGAAGTTCATTATGCTTCTTTATTAATGCTGATTGTCTCTGCATTCAACATTACTTCTTACAACAGCATAAGGGAAATATTATATGTTGTTGGAGCAACTAAATACTTTACTCCAGTAAACACGCATCTGCCAGAATGAAATTTCATTTACAAGCTTTATAAACTAATCAAACAGAACCCTGACAATTGCTGATTCTGTTTATCTTTAAAATCAATTCATGATATATCGAATGAACTTAAAACGGAATAAAGATTTTGGAAAAATAAAAGAGAAATGCACCATGGCGCGGACACGCTGGCGATCTTCTTCGTTGAGGATAAACTTCAAAGACATATGTACCTTCCAACCTCCTTCAAGGGAAAATATATCATCCCAAGTGCCCTTCTCAATCACTGAACTGGACTCCACATCTACCCCCATTACACAAACACTTAATCAACGCTTCAAATTGGAAGAAATCAAGTGTACACGGTTAGTTTACATAAAATATGGAAAATAATGGTAAACCTGAACGCGATATTTCATTTCCCTCAGCATCCTGAATCAAAACAACCAAATTCTCGCGCAGAGTTGTCAATGGACTGCACAAAAATTGTTAACTCCAACGTTTAGTCCAGACTCCCTTGTTATTAGCATTAAAGTGAAAGAAAAGGGAAAGCACACGACTCATTACAAAGAGAAGTCTCCCTTGTCCCTAGTCTCAAATTCTCTGTTCCCCAAGGAAACTGCATGATGAAGGGATTTCCAGTAACCATTTATTTCTTCCACCGAAATTACGGGTATTGATATAAACAAGCAAGTAACTGGGGATTGCTTACTCTTCACTGATGTTCCTGAACGAGGTGATGATAGTTGAGGACCCGAGAATTCCAGGACTGTACTTGATTAATATTTTTCAAAATCAGCATACCAACAACCGCCCATTCCGAACTATAGCTAGGATAGAACGATTTCACAGTATTTACATACCTGAAATTTGGATGGATCCTGGCATCCCAAGGGCGAGAACTTTAAAGAAAAAGTTGGCAGAAAGTACCCAGGAGGTCTATCCTAAGAACTTAATAGACTAGAAAAGATGGTTCCGTTGTGAATATGAAGATACGAACAAACAAATTGTTTGAGAAAGAAATCAGTGGGTTTCTGAGTGCAGTTGAGTGCTGGCCTGGGATTGCATGAAAAGTGTGGATGTGGTTGGATTTCGATGAAATTTAGATCGTGGGGTCACAGCATACTTGACTGTATCTTTTTAGCCACCTGTTAGTTAACCGGATTTCATATTTGTCTTGTCTTGTCCTCTTTCGTAAAATTATTTCTTGCAGGTCCTCCCTGGGCACCACGCAATCTTCGAGCTGTAAGAAACGAACATAAAGGGATCTACAAAAGTGGGTTTCCTTTCTAACGTACAATTTGTCTTCAATCAACTGTTCTCACGGTATGATAACCGAGAGCCATTTCAGATTGTTAACAACCTAGACATGTGATGAGAGTTAAAAAGTTAAAAACCCATTGACTTCTCAGTACTACTTGTGTAGCTAAGTTATAAAACCAGTTACTTCGACGAGGTGGTGCCCAAAGATTTCTTTTTTCAGAATAAACACGATGATCGGATCACTAGACTCGTTACTGAGCTTAATGAAATTGTGTACGTCATAATGCACTATGGTTTACTTGCCTGAAAACTTGAGATGGATATTACTTGATTGTTTGGAATTTACGTTCACTACAATACCCTTAAAATTTCTCCCTCACTGTACAAAATTGTGATTTTTTGGTTAAATAGTTGCAGAAAGTGCTTCAAGACGAAGGGTGCAGAGAGAATGAACATTGTGGCTATATAAAATTTCATAAAATTTTGCTTACATAATACATCGCTGCTTCGACCAAAACTTCCTGACACTGCATTAGTCTGTGCCTCCTATCACTCATCATCAAATTTGATACCAGACAGGCACCTCAGTAGGTATCGGATTGCCGTTTTTGACATAACCAACTTTGAAGCCATAGTCATCATCCATTGCAGCAACTTTAGCTGCTTTTTCATTCTTTTCTTCTCTGCTTTTTGTTAGAAAAATCGGGTAATTTTTCTCTCTAAGGTAAACAACTAGTGAAGTAAACCGATTTGGTAATATCCAAAAAAGATCGTCAAACGGACTCTTAAGACAATATTACCATACTACATAAAATTCTAGGAAAGGGCGGAGGGGTCACAAATAATCCCACTTAAAATCCGACCTCCTAGATAGAAATTACGTGTACGGTGTATTTATCACAACCTAACCCGTGTACATACACAAATAGTAAATACACCCAAATAAATTGAACACAACATTACAAATATACCTGACAAATAATATTGAATTCTATAAATGCGGAATAAATAAAAGAGATAAGGAAAGAACACACCCGAAAATTAATAACGGAGTTTGGCCAATTTTGTCTACTCTCCAATCACCACTTAAGGCAGCATGCTCTTATTAAGAAGAGAATACTAAATTTGATATGTGTACAAATTTTGAGTATTTATCAAATTTTGGAATGGTTTAGATTAGGAGGAGGAGGAGTTATTTTACAACTTGAAAAACTCCTCCTATCTTCATCTCTTCCCAATATGGGATAGAAATTGGGCCATCAAAGTCAACAACAAACAACAAATCTCCACCTTGGCATAATTTCGAGTTCCACCAAATACAAGCATCATTTATCCTCCTAATCAAACAAAACAGCCTTTATAGTGCTTCCAATTTGCGCCCTTAGGCGCCAACTCAAAAGTGCAAGATATTGACTAAGTCTAAACAATATTTAAACTTAGCTTTTGTCACCACCTTAGTCATCATATCTGCAGGATTCTCCGTAGTTCGTATTTTCTGGAGAAGTATCTCCTCTTCTTCGAAAATCTCCTGCATAAAGTGATAGCGAACGTCAATGCGCTTCGTCCTTGTATGAAAAAATTGATTCTTTGCTAAGTGAATAACACTTTGACTGTCACAATACACCACGAGGTGTTTCTGACCAACTCCCAAGTCTTTTAGCAATCTATGAAGCCAAATCGCCTTCTTCACAGCCTCTGTAATTGTCATATACTCTGCCTCTGTTGTAGACAAAGTCACTATTGACTGTAAAGTAGACTTCCAACTAACTGGCGCATTAGCATAAGTGAATAAGTAGCTAGTTGTAGATCTCCGCTTATCCAAATCGCCTACATAATCAAAATCACAATATCCAACTATGTATTGACCAAGTGATTTATCCCGCTAATAAGCCAACATTTACGATATGTTGAATATACCATATAATCCATTTCACAACTTGCCAATGAACCTTGCCAAGATCATGCATATATCTGCTCACAACACTAACTACTTGTGAAATATCGGGTCTCGTACACACCATTGCATACATCAAACTTCCTACTGCATTACCATAAGGGACTTTCGCCATATATTTCCGTTTTTCATCCGTCTTCGGAAATAACTGGTTACTAAGCTTCAAATGGGGAGCAAGCGGAGTACTTACAAGTTTTATTTCTTTATTCATATCAAAACGTTGTAGTACCTTCTTCAAATACTGCTTCTGAGTCAACCAAAGCTTGCTTCCTGGTCTATCCCTACTTATCTCCATACTGAGAATCTTCTTGACTTCTCCCAAATCTTTCATCTCGAACTCTTCATTCAACTGAGCCTTTATTTTGTTAATTTCATCTTGGCTCTTGGATACTATTAACATATCATCAACATATAAGAGTAAGTAGATGTATGACCCATCTGCAAGTCTGCACAAATACACACAGTGATCGTATTTACTTCTTGTGTACTTTTGGCCCATCATAAACTTATCAAATCGTTTGTATCATTGTCTCGGTGATTACTTCAATCCGTACAAAGATTTATTCAGTTTACAAACCCAATTTTCTTTACCAGCAACTTTGAATCCATCTGGCTAAGACATATAGATTTCCTCTTCCAAATCACCGTGTAGGAACGCGGTTTTCACTTCAAGTTGAGCTAGCTCCAAATTCAATTGCGCTACCAAAGCCAATAAAATTCTAATGGAAGAATGTTTAACAACTGGAGAAAATGCCTCATTATAATCAATTCCTTCCTTCTGAGCATAGCCTTTAGCCACCAAGCTTGCCTTGTAGCGAATATCATCTTTGTCAAGAAATCCTTCTTTCTTTACAAATACCCATTTGCATCTAATTGCCTTCTTTCCTTTTGGTAGTTGTGTTAGCTTCCATGTCTTGTTCTTCTTAAGAGATTGCATTTCCTCTTTCATTGCACCTGCCCATTTTTCACTTTCTGAACTTCAGATTGCTTCTAGGAAGGTAGACGGAACATTATCAACAACTGGAAGTGCATAAGCTACCATGTCAGTAAAACGAGCAGGTTTTTGAATTTCTCGTCTCGTCCTTCTAG